>OY744612.1:16300873-16428373 GCA_963556255.1 Allolobophora icterica | reverse complement strand
TCATCATCATCATCATCATCATCATCATCATCATCATCATCATCATCATCATCATCATCATCATCATCATCATCAACAACAACAACATCATCATCATCATCAAACTATAGAATGAATAAGAATTACACAACTGACATGAAAGAATGACGGCAGATTAAGTATATTGAAATATATATATATACAATATTATTTTCATGTAAGATGCTGATCCAAATAAACACCCAGGAATTTAATTACACAGTTTGAAAAATCTGTTTGCTATCCTGTGCTATGTTACACTTACAAAATCTGAACAAATGTGCGACGGATTGGAGGCAGAATTAATTTCGTCTTATAAATATTTAGTGGTAACTTGTGAACTTTAAGCCAGGAAGGAATGACCACCAGTCCATAACTGGCTCTTATGAACAATGAATCTACAGTTATCAGATTTGAACAACACTGGTGTCATCAGCATACAATATAAAGTGAAATATTTTAGAGGTCATTTACATAATTTTAGAGGTCATTTACATTACTTAAGAATTTCATTGACCCCCAAGTTGAGTGCTGTGATAGGTACTCCATAATTAGTAGATTTATTGACGGTCAAATAACATTTAAATAGGGACCTGCGAAGCTTCGATATTCGATTCGAAAACGAATCGGACGGCGGTATTCGATTCGATTCGAAAATGATGTCATGATTCGAAAAATTTCGAATCGTTTTTCGGAAAAATCATTAGCCCTTGACGCACTTTGTTGTGAACTAATTGTTTTAATTGTTTGCTGCACGTTGATTGGTTGTTGAATTTCTGCGTGCAACAGCGGCACGCGACAACAGCAAAACCCTCTGGCAAGAAAAGGGTTTATAATTAGAATGTTATACTCAGAGCCAGAGGCGTAACTTTGATCTAAAAAGTGGGGGTACCAATTTCTTACATACACGAAGCAAGGCGGAGACTGCAATCTCTGGGAAGGCCCAATAATAAAATATTGATTGGCATTGTTCAAAAAGCGGGTGGTACGGTACCCCAGTCCAAGAAGTGGGGTACGGGTACCCTCGCACCACCCACAAATTACGCCTATGCCATTGCAAGACGAGCGACCAAGGAGAGTGATCGATCGCTCGCCTGAAACGAGAAGCTCTGGTTATACTCCGCTTAGATGTACGTACACCAAGTGCAGTTATGCAATTGGTACAATAAATATACTTACTTACTTACTTAACTCATAAATTATATGTGTTATTTTTAATTCTGTTAATTATACCTTAATGTTAGTTTAATTGATTTTAAACTGCCGAAAAGTTATTGATATATTGATACTCCTGGTACGCCTGTGCAATCAAGCTTCATGAATATCAAACTGGTACCCGCTGATTCGATTCGAGATTCGATTCGAATTCGAATCTTTACCCCCGATTCGATTCGAGATTCGATTCGACTGAAAATTTGTGATTCGCAGGTCCCTACATTTAAAGTACATTTGCTGTGATCTGTTAATGAGATATTCAAGAAATCATAGTTTACTTTAACCTCTATTGCCATACTGTTCGAGTTTTAAATAAGATTTTGTGGTTTACCGTGTCAAATGCCTTTGACAGATCAGACAATTCTTGGAATTTTACCACGGTACCATGGAACTGAACCTGTTTGCTTTTTATCATGCTGAGTCTCTAACTTTCATCCAATTCCCTTTTTCACATTCTGACTTTATCTCATCTTGTGTCATTTAATGTCTCTGGCTTTGTCTGCCTCTGTCTGTTTCTCATTCTGTCCCTGAGTCACTCGCACTATCTGCCTGTATCTTTCTCTTCCTTTGCTTTTCTCTCTCTACACGTCTCTTAGGCGATTTCTTACTTTTTCGATCTGCCTGTATGTGTCGAAGCCTCACTGTATGTATGTTTCTCTGTGTCTACATGTCCGCTTGGGTCAGCTTGGGAAACTGGAACCTGGAAATTCCTTGAATCGGACGGGGGACAGACGACAGTCAGAAGGTACTGACGCTCTTGACGAATATGAAGGGCTTCCTTTCGTTCCGTTCTCTTGACTCGGACTTCATCTGGCTTCGTATTTAATCTGTTCGCATCTCTACAAGAGCCACATTCAATCGGAGGATGGATGGATGGATTGACGGGTTGAATGGGTAGGTTGATGGATAGATGGGTTGGATGGTTGATGGATAGGTGGATAAGTGGGAGCATGAGGGGGATAGATCGGTCGGTAGTTGGATGGACGGATGAATGTATGTATGGATAAATGGATGGGTAGATTAGTAGATTATGGGTGCATCAATAGATGAATGAATAGATGGATAGAAATTGACGGATTCTTCGATGGAAGAGTGGATAGTGGATGGATGAATTGATGGAGGAATGGACAGATGGATAGAGATTAACGGATGTGTCGATGGAAGGATTGATAGTGGATGGATGAATTGATAGAAGAATGGATAGATAGATTATGGATAGACGCACGGATAAATGGATGTTTAGATGAGCATATTATGGATGGATAGATGGATTGATGTATCGATGGGCGGATGGATGGATGGAATGCAGTATAGATTGATGGATCGTTGGATTGGATGACAGATCCGCGTGTCCTATTTCCACCCTATTCAGTCAGATGTATACGCATTCGAGGCACATGGAAAGAGAAATGTGGACCTACCCAAATGCGCATGCACACTTGCGCGTATACGGTCGTCTGTATATTTAGATTGATCTCGGTCTAATAATTCGCTTTTTTTCGCGGACTCTAATCAACATTAATATCAGACATGGCGGTCACTGGATGGAAGGAAGTAAGGCGAAATATTGGTGGGAGACGGAACAGCAGCAGCCTTCTCATAATCGTCCAATCCTCTCCGCTATCAACATTGTTCACCATATATATATATATATATATATATATATATATATATATATATATATATATATATATATATATATATATATATATATATATATATATATATATATATATATATGTATGTTGCCCGTAGATTTAGACATATATATTACATATTTATATATGATCTATAAAGATGCATAACACAATATAGAATTCGTGCTTTAATATTCAGTTTGACAATTACAATATGTGCTTTTAGATATTCGTAGAAACAGACCGAGAAGGACGACAGGAAAGATGTAGAAATATAGATTGATGGTTGGATATATAAATGGAAATATTGATGTATAGAAGAATAGATGGATGGATGAATAGACAGATGTATAAATGTGTAGTTGCATGGAGAGAAAATTGCAATTTAGATAAACAGATGGATGATTGGATGGATAGCTGGATGAATAGATAGCTGGATGAATATATAGCTGGATGAATAGATAGCTGAATGAATAGATAGATATATGAATAGCTAGATGAAGAGAGAGAGAGAGAGAGAGAGAGACGAATAGATGGATTATATCAACTCGGCGTTTGAAGGCATATCAGATCTTCAAGTCAACAGGCTTCAAAGAATCCAAAATTCTCTGGTGCTGCGTGTATCTTCTCGCTCAAACTCATTAACTTTGCTCCATCAACTTCATTGGCTTACTGTATGATTCAGAATAAGAGTCAAACTGCCCTATCTGACCTATAAAACCCTCACAACGTTCACTCCTACCTCTCTTCAGTCACTACTCTCTCCTTACCTTCCGCCTAGGGTTGCCACCTCCTAAGGATACGAATCCGGGAGATTCAAGAAAATTTTTTAACATTTGGAAGTGCACTGATAGAACAGAATCTAAGTATAGTTTTAAAGCATTTTGTTTTAGACATTAGGTAAACACAAGAAACAGCTATCAACTAATTATTTAATTGGTCATTCACTTTAGTCCATAGTGCTGTGGTAGAGTGATGAAGACTACTTGCGCTTAAACGTATATTTCGCATCAGATCTTGCAGCAGCCAACAATCTGGGTTCCTTAATCAAGAAGTCATAAAACTCTGAGCATTTGTACTTCAAATTTTCACACGCCTGCAGTTCAGCTCGCAAAAGAGCAAGTCACGATTGTATTCTTCTTCATCTGCTTCACATTTTTAGTGTGTTTCTCCGATGTGGCGTGCTGTACTACCGATCTGCGTCCCTCGTATTTTACTGATAATGTTTGCTGGCAAATTTTGCACTCTGCTTCCAACTCGTTTTTCTTAGCCAACCAATCCTTAAAATCGTCTTCTTTGAGCCACTCATCGCTGAATGAACAGTAATACTTCTTTTTCTTCTTAACTACACATTTTTCTGGATTAGACTCAGACTCAGAGTCAGAATTTGAATTCTCCATTGCGAACTTCACGCGCGCACTGCACGCGCAGTCATAAACATAGATATCTCAATTGAAAAGTGTCCGCAGAAAGTTATAAAAATACATAGATATATAAATTGAATTTGAAAAGTGTCCGCTGAAAGTTCAAAATACAATCTCGATCAGACATTCAGACTCTGAGTCTCTGACTCGATGTCGAGCAGTGACGCATTGTGCAGTTGTCCTAGGGAATAGGACTTTTCAGCATTCCGGGATATTTCATAGTTTTCCAAATTAATTCCTGGAGACGGGAGATCATATCGAAATACGGGAGACTCCCGCCCAATCCGGGAGAGGTGGCAACCCTACTTCCGCCACGCGGCGGACTGTCTGCGGACAGTCTGCGGTCTTCGGTTTTGGGTCTTTTGGTTGAGCCCAGATGTAGCACTGCCATGGACTCTCGTGCATTTCGTGTTGCAGACCCGAGGAATGGAATCGACTAGCAGTGTTTATTTGTTGCTCGATCTCTTCATCTTTCAAGAAACGACTCAAAGCTCGCTATTTCTCGCTGGCTTTCAAACATCTTGATATCTTACAATGCACCTGGCGACTGACAGATTCGCATTCTGTGTGACACAGATGCATTAATGGATAGCTGTATAGTCAGATAGATAGATAGATAGATAGATAGATAGATAGATAGATAGATAGATAGATAGATAGATAGATAGATAGATAGATAGATAGATAGATAGATAGATAGATAGATAGATAGATAGATAGATAGATAGATAGATGATAGATAGATAGATAGATAGGTAGATAGATAGATAGATAGATAGATAGATAGATAGATAGATAGATAGATAGATAGATAGATAGATAGATAGACAGACAGACAGACAGACAGACAGACAGACAGACAGACAGACAGACAGACAAACTCACAGGCAGACAGATAGGATTTCATGTTGGGAATTGTAAGGCGTCGACGAGCAACGTAATTACCGCGTCAGATGCATCACAAACATAGAAAGCTGAAAACACTTTTTGCCGTTTTTGGCGTAATCATAGATTCATTGTTACATATACACGAATTACAGAAGTATAGTCCACAGGATGGATTTTCTAAAAATATAGGATTTCCTGGAAGGGTTAATTTTGGGTTATTATGGCCTTCAGAAAACACATTAATCGGAAAGGTTGAAGCTTTTATTTCGTGACGGAAAAATCTCGTCGTATCATTGATGTCCTCTTTAAGCTTCCCAGTTAGGTCTCGAGGGAATTTCCATGTAATTAAGTGCGGTTAGGAAGGACTACGGAGAAAATTCTATAGAAAGAAATAGATAGGCGGAAACCAAAAAGACACTAAGAGAAAACGAGAGCGAGAGAGAGAGAGAGAGACAGACAGACAGACAGACAGTCAGACAAAGCAGAGACAGAGAGAGAGAGGGAGAGAGGCAAAAACAGAAAGAGACTAAAAGAGAAAATGAGAGGGAGACAGAAAGAGAGAGAGACATATAGAGAGAGACAGAGAGAAACACACACAGAGACAAAGAGAGACAGACAGAGAGACAGAGAGAGACAGACAGAAAGACAGAGATACAGGGAGAGAGAACAGGATTAAGAATACGAGTTGGAGAAATATGTATGTATCTGAGCTTTCATATAGCGCCTTGTAAAAAGTATCTCGTTAAGGGGCATATATATATATATATATATATATAGGGCCTATGTATATACATGTGTGGCCATCAAACAGATAATTGTGAGGGGAAAGAAAAGAACGGTTACAGAGGGAGGGAGGGGACAGAGAGAAAGAGAGAGACAGACAGACAGACAGACAGACAGAGACAGAGACACAGAGACAGAGACAGAGACAGAGAGAGAGACACAGAGAGAGACACAGAGAGAGAGAGAGACAGAGACACACACAGAGACAGAGACACACACAAAGACAGAGACACACACAGAGAGAAAGAGACAAGGACAGGGACAAAGTAAGTGAATGAGATAGATTCTTTGTCTCGACCTCTGACCCCGTCAGATGGCTACACGACGCTCTCATAGATTCTTCTAATATCCCGGATCATCTGGAATCGGTCGTCATGGCAACCGACGTGCCGCCCTCTAGTGGGTTTAGCACCGATTCATCTAGCGCCGTCACAAGAGTGACACACTGCATGCCGGAAGATTTATGGACGCATGCTTCCGGTCCCGTCATCGACTTCCGGTTTAAAGACATTTGATCATTTATATATCGCTTATGTGACAAGCCGTGCACCTGCGCTAACAAAGAAGCACGTAGTACACATGTATGAATGGATATCTAGACAATGTAGACATTAATATAGGACCCTTAATTACCGCACGTACTTTTAGAATCCATCAAGGAATGCCACGATGTAAGGTTAAGTATGAAATAATCTATTTCGAGCAGTGTGGGAATTGTAGAAAAAAGACTGGTGGGTTGAACATTTTATCCTTATTTTGCAAACTGATGTCAACGAAATTTGAAGCAGCTGATTTCAACGCTAGTAAGTCGGACTCGAATCAAAATCAATTTATTTGTTGAGAAAATTCAAAAATGCAAACATGATACACCATTGAAATTTCTTCTCTTTGTCAGAGACTCTGAGTCAAATAATGTTAAATCACGCTAGCACAACTGAGGGGTTGGAAACGACCTCCCCCTGTGGTTTGAAGTGAAAATTTAAATGTGGAGGTCCTAAAAAAGACTAGGAGTTGAACCCTCAATCCCCGACAATTCCCACCCTGATTTCGAGATTATATTAGATAAGGCGTTGCAAATGTACCTACTACAATTCTTATGGTATGGTACTGTAAGGTATAGAAGTGAAAATTTGCAGAAATCTGAAAATTGGTAGCATGCCCTACTTACTTAGGCCCCTACCCAAAGCTATGTGGATTAACTAACGTGTTACTGCTGGCGCTGGAAGAAATGGCTAGGGTGACCAAGGCCTTTGAACTGGAGATCTGCTGTCTCCCTAGTCAGGACCATCAAGGCATCAACGGCTGCTGGTGATATGCATGAGGTAGTGAAAGCATTCACATGCCTGGGTAGTCAAACAGTATCAACTGGATCGGGCGAACAGGAAATCAAGCGGCGAATGACTGTTGCCAGGTCCTGAATGGTCTGCCTAGGTAAGAGCATTGAGTTGAATGACAAGCTGCAGCTCTACACGTTGTACGTGTTGATGGTTCTCCTCTACAATTGCGTCACTTGGACGACGATAACAGAAGCCCTAAGCCCCAAACAGTCCACTGACTGAAAACCCGCTGTCTTTCCTTCTGTTTGTTACGTCACTGGTCTCTCTTTGGCTTCCGTTGTATTTCCCTCACTTTGTTACGTCACAGGTCTCCCTTTGTCACCAACGCTCTTCTCATGTGTTTGTTACCTCAGTCTCTACTTGACACCCGATAACTTCCATTGTGTTTGTTACGTCATTGCTATCTCTGTCTTTGGCACTCGCTGTCTTTCCTTCTGTTTGTGTTACGTCACTGCTCTCTGTCTCTTTGGTACCCGCTGTTTTCTTTGTGTTTGTTACGTCACCGTTCTGTTTATCTCTATCTTTAACACCCGCAGTCTTTCCGTCAACAATTTGCTACATACATCTCTCCCTCTCTTTCTGTCTCTCTCTCTCTGTTTCTCTCTCTCTCTCTCTGTCTCTCTCTCTCTGTCTCTGTCTGTCTGTCTTTCTCTCTCTGGTTTCCGCTGTCTTTCTTGCTCTTTGATACATCACTGATCTCTGTCTCTGTCTATCTGTCTCTGTCTCTCTGTCTCTGTCTGTCTGTCTCTCTCTATCTATCTAATCTATCTATCTATCTGTCTGTCTCTACATCACCCGCAGTGTCTGCTTCTGTTTGCGACGTCACTGCGTCTTTGGCACCCGCTGTCTCTCCTGCCTGTTACGTCACTGCTCTCTCCAATTATTACCCATTGTTTTTTCCCGTTTGTTTTAGGTCACTGCCCTCTCTTTCTGTCTGTCTCTCTGTCTGTCTCTGTCTGTCTGTCTCTGTCTCTCTCCGTCTCTGTCTGTCTGTCTGTATCTCTTTCTCTGTCTCTCTCTGATACCCGCCGTCTTTTTGTCTGCTTCTAAAGTCACTGCTCTCTTTTTGGAACTCGCGGTTTTATATTATGTTTGCTCGTCACTGCTCTCTCTTTCTCTTTGGTTTTCGCTTTCTCTCCTTCTGTTTGTCATGTCACTGCTTCCTCTTTTGGTACTTTAAACTTGATAGCTTCCACATGCTGTGCATCAGAAGAATCCAGCGGATCCCCTACAAGGACCGTGTCAATAACACGACTATCAGCCAAACGGCAATGGTCTCTGCTACAATCCGGAAACGCGGACTGAGTTTTTCAAGCAAATGGCATGGCACCCGAAGAGAAGGACCATTAGAGAGTCATGTGGACCGCAAGACAAACAAGTCCCAAAGACTTGAGGACGACAACGCGGACAACTTATAACACCACTCGGACTGGAGTTGCTATGAGGGATCTGACAACCCTGAAATTTGGTCTTCGCACAGCATGCGGAAAGGCGTTAACGACCATATGGTAGTAAACCGGTGTAGGCGGGTCATAACAACTTTGTAGCCCTACGCTCAGCTGAATTCGCCATCAGAAGAAGACATAACATAAGATTTGGTACGTGTATTGTATTGTATTGTATTGTATCTAGAAACTTATTAAGTGCCTCTCGCGGAATAACCACTCAGAGGCGATCTCAGCACAAAAGTCCCGAGTGTATGTATGTATGTATGTATGTATGTATGTATGTATGTATGTATGTATGTATGTATGTATGTATGTATGTATGTATGTATGTATGTATGTAGTATGTATGTATGTATGTATGTATGTATGTATGTATGTATGTATGTATTTATGTATGTATGTATGTATGTATGTATGTATGTATGTATGTATGTATGTATGTATGTATGTATGTATGTATGTATGTATGTATGTATGTATGTATGTATGTATGTATGTATGTATGTATGTATGTATGTATGTATACATATGTATATGATTATACAGCGTTTTCAAAACCTCCCCAAACGTGCTTTTCGCAAGCATGGCTGATTTTATAATTCGAAAAGAACAAGTTCATCTGCAGGTGAATGATGCTGGAATAGCAGAAAAGGCCTCCACACTTTGAAGCAAGCCTTTACAGAGGCTTGACAATAACAAGTTTCATGGTCCGTCCTGCGCTGACACTTTTCGAAGTTCATATTCTGTGCTCGATAGCATTAGTTTATGATTACGGTAGATGATTCGAAGTTTAGAAATAATCCTAATAGCTATCTATCTATAATAAACTTATATAGCGCCCCTTCAAAAATCTACTAAGAAGCGTTAATAGTCTTAAATTGATCCTCTGTTAGTTCTCTGGAATCATAGAGATCCGGAATTCACAGGTGGCTTATCCACCGCATTTTCTGTCTATCCCAGTCTGTCTATACTGGAGCCACATAACAAATTAAGTCCCTCGTGATCTGTGGTTCCACACCGAAGCGATCATCATTTCGTGCTTTTGCGTCTTTTGATTACAGTGCGATAGAAATCTTAGATGAAATAAGAATTTAACTTAATTATGTTGCGCTATTATTATACAAGCGTGGTCTGGTTGTTGTGCAGTGGTATACGTGGCAGATTTTTCTGTGGCTAATCCCTCATCTGGAACTGGCTTCCGTGTAATTTGCGATATATGAGCTTCCTTTCTTCACCTGCTTCGCCTCTATTGGTCGCCACTGGTTGAAGACCATTCTTCTCTCATGCTGGTCAACTCGGGGGTATAGTTCCGAAGAGAAGCTGTATAAATATGCACTTACGATTGTGATCACAGTGCGTTGCATTAGACGGGATTAACGTCGAGTGATTCAACGAAAAAGATCTTTATATGTGCACGTAGAGATACGTCTGTCTGGTTGTGTCTGTTTGTGCTACTGTGTGTTTGCCTGCGTCTGTACATATCTGTGTTTGCAGTTTATAAATGCGTGTCTTTGCGCCATTATAGAATAACGTGCCATTGTCTGCTTTTGCTCGTGTCCCCTTCCGTGCCTCTCTCGCTGTCTGCGCTCGTATGCGTGCATGCGTCTGTCTATCTGTTTGCTTGCTTTCGTGTATATGTGTGTTCCTCTTGAGCGACTGATGCGGAATGATTTAGCGCCCAACCGAAAGAAATCATCATCGTCGTCGTCTTCGTCTTCGTTGTTTTGTCTTCAGAGATGGCGACGTCGCCGGTTGCTGCACCAGCTCCATCCTCCGCATCGCCGCATCACTTACTACGCACTATTTGCATTTATATAGCGCAGATAAAATGTATATACACCGCGCACCGTTTGTATATATGTTTACCAAACATATTCGTTAATAACAGTATATGTTTTGCGAACTGTGTATATGCGTGGATATATGTACCTACATGCCATGTATATAATATATATATATATTATACATATTATATATATGTTCTTATATATAATATATACATATTATGTATGCATATATTATATAATATGTATTTATTTGTATATATATATTACAGCATTTATATATTATAGTCTATACTCCAAGTTTGTGTATATATATGCGAATAGAGACAGATGACATTTGTGTATAATTATAGTCTATGTATATTCCTTGCTCTGTATACATCCTACGCTAATACAATACAAACGATTTCTGTATGCAAATATATATTTACATTGTATATACAATCAAGATATGTATATTCTGTCAGTGTATAATCCATCAGCCATAAATCTACATTGCGGTCGTCAATGAATTTTCGTTTACGGCCTTCTGCAGAGTCTGAATGTTTCAATGCATGGATGGATTAGCGTTGAATATTTGATAAGCGTATACGTACTGTTGGGGACGCCTGATGCATTGATTCCATATCAGTTGCAGACAATTCATTAGTTTGCTTTGAGCAGTGATTGTTTAGACCGAGTGAACCTTCGTTCAGTCCGACGATTGTTTCTACATCGACGAAAACGTTGGAGAATGTCTCAGTTGTTTTGCGCGGCTGGCTTTGCTGATGCGTGCTTTCTTGTTTTTAAACAGTTTTCATACGAATTGATTAAGCAGTTTGGTATGATTTATGGTTGGTGAGTGAATGGGTGAGGAAGCGAACGAGAGAGAGAGAGAGAGAAGAAGAGAGAGAGAGAGAGAGAGAGAGAGAGAGAGAGAGAGAGAGAGAGAGAGAGAGAGAAGAGAGAGAGAGAGAGAGAGAGAGAGAGAGAGAGAGAGAGAGAGAGAGAGAGATGAGAGAGAGAGAGAGAGAGAGAGAGAGAGAGAGAGAGAGAGAGAGAGAGAGAGAGAGAGAGTGAATGAGTGAGTGATTTCTTCCTTCCTTACTTCCTTCCTTCCTTCCTTCATTAATTTCCTTCATTCCATCATTCCTTTCTTGCTTCCTTCCCTCTTTCATTCCTTAGTTCGGCCATTCCTTCCTTCATTCATGCATTCCTTCATGCATTCCTTAATTTAGTCATTCTTTCCTTCCTCCATTCATTCATTTATTCATTCCTTTATTCCTTTATTCCATCATTCATTCCTTAACTTCGTCATTCCTTCATTCCTTCCTTCACTCTTTCATTCATTTCTTACTTCATCATTACTTCCTTACTTTCCTCCCTCAATCATTCCTTAGTTCAGTCATTCCTTCCTTTCTTTATTCATTCCTTTATTCCTTTATTCCATCACTCATTCCTTAACTTCGTCATTCCTTCATTCCTTCCTTCACTCTTTCATTGATTCCTTCATTTCATCATTTCTTCCTTACTTCCCTCCCTCAATCATTCCTTAGTTATGTCATTCCTTCCTTCCTTTATTCATTCCTTAATTTCGCCATTCCTTCCTTCATTCATTCATTCATTTCTTCTTTACTTCCTTTCTTCCTTTATTCATACATTCCTTCCTTCCTTCTTTCATTCATTGCTTCATTTTTCGTTGCTTCCTTCCTTCATTCACTAGTTAGTGGTTGAGTGATAGTGCGATAGAGTTGAGTGACCGAACGAACGAGAATTAGAGGGCGATAGAGAGAGCTATAGAGAGACTGAACGACAAACCGCAGTAAGTTAAATTGAAACAATTGAAACATGACGGTACAACTATCAAGATCTTAATTAACACAAGTCTTGGCAGCCTGTAAGGCGCTCGCTCATTTTACTGCTACCCCTAGGGAGTGGAAGGCTGAGTCGACCTAGAGAGGGCTTACGGGTATCGAACCACGACTTTTCAAGATCTAATGCTCTTGAGGTCAGAGTGTTACCATTCATCTATTCCCTCCCCATGGCATTTGCTCAAGAGAAACGCATCGCAGGTGATCAGTTTATTGCACAGTTATTCAGTCGCATCAATTCTCGTTGACTGAGTATTCCCTTTTGATTGTCCGGCATTGGCAATTCAATCGTGGTTATCGACTGCGGCACTCGATGGGTCTCTAGCGATGATATATCGGTGTATTCATCCGCCGCGAACTATTTCATGCGAACTATTTCATTGCAAAATCTGAACACTTTTTTGCGGCGTGATCAAAGTCCTGACCGTCCCGATGAGTCGCACTGTCCGACGTACTATGACGGACGTTAGTCTTTCTAAGCCTCTCTATCCGTACGCCTCTAGGGATAGGAGGGAAAGCGAGGACGGCTAAAGGGAATTACGGGTCGGAGGTGGGTGAGATGTTGTATGTGTAGAGGATTTTATGGCGTTTTTATGTAACGTCTTTCTGGAGGGTCGACTGTGTGCCCATTTTTCTATAAATTTATTGGGTAAGGTCCTGTGCCGCCGTTGCCAGTTTCGAAAGGGCACCACGCCGTTTTACTGAGGATACTGATTTTTAGATAGGGAAGATTAAGTATGAGAGTAGGTTTAGCAGATAAGAAGGTTACTATTTTAGATTTAAATTTCAGAGAGAACAAATGGGTTTGGAAGACAGACAATTGCAGTTAGAAATGTAAAAGCAATGCAAGCGCCTTATTTATTTTCATGCGTTTATGTAGCGCTGTCTTCAGTTACGGTTTTATATGTATTTAAATGCATATATATAATATAATATACTTCAAAGCTTATATTCACATACGCCTATATATATATAGGCGTATGTGTATATAAGCTTTGAAGTATATTATACAGATCTATAGTAATAACATATACCAGAAATTAATTCTATTGATTGGGCTCTACGTGTATGCAGGAGCCCAGCAGTGGTGACTTTCTAGTTAACTGAACATCACCTCCTTGTAGATGATCTTCTCGTTCAAAATGCACTCCTAAACCAATTTGAATTGCGTAAAAAGCTCTATATTAATTATCTAGATATATACATAAGTACATGCATACATACACATTGCCACACGTAGGCCTACATACATAAATACATACATACATACGCTCATGCATACATACATACATACATACATACATACATACATGCATACATACATACATACATACATACATACATACATACATACATACATACATACATACATACATACATGCATACATACATACATACATACATACATACATACATATAGACAGTTGGACACATGCATATATACATACATACGTACATACATACATACGTATACACATGCAATGTCATACATAATTATATATGCATTTGCCACTGATTCAACAATTGACGTCTGGCACATAAATCTCATATTATTCATTCATATACATATACATACCCACATGCATACATATACGTTTTGCATATATTACTACACAGATGTTCGTAGAAGACGTGTAATGAGACAGGGGAACTGGGGATGTACGGAAATTAGAGTAGTTGCTGCGATACCAGGACCTTGGCCGGACCTCAGTATACACTGTAGAATTGAATGCAGTTAGATACATATACGCCTATCTGTACAGTATGATGTGTATAACTCTGTGAAAATGATAAAATATGAGATATATAAAATATGAATATAATTACTTATACTTTCCTGTCTTGTGGATTCATGAGACGGAAGTTGACTAAAGAAAGGCCAGGATAATAAACTCCATTTCAAGTGGTTGGTCATGAATTTGGCAGCTGAGACTCGATGCCTCATAGAAGCAGCATATGTGTAGTATTTAATTTTTAAGCCAAGTGCTTGTCATAATTATGGCAATTCCTTTCAACATTGTTTTAAGGTCACTATTATAATAACTTTGCAACTGTGGTCTTCGGGTGGTGCCATTCCAAAGCCTGGATGAAGAAGGAGGGCGACGCGAATCACTTTCGGTATGACATAGACGTTATTTCATAACGAAGGTGATTCGTTAGAATGAATTGCCTAGGACATTGTATAGGTTGTTTTTATGCTTCCTCTTCTCACTTTCATCGTCTTTCCTACTTCCACTCTATCATACTAAACACTTCGTCCATTATTCTGTTTCTATGTACTTTGTTTTCTATAACGACCTTCTCTTATTGTAATTTTCTATGGAGACCTTCTCTTATTGTAAATTTCTTCTTCTTTGTCCCTTCTCCCTCAATGTTCCTCTCACTCACTTTCGCTTTTAGCTGTAGTCATGACGTTAGCTCTAAATCTGACTCCAGGCCGTGCTCTGACTACATATCGTTCTTGTTCTGACTCTGATCTGACTCTGCGTCTGACTCTGGATCTATTATTATTATTATTAAAGTAGTTTTATATAGCGCCCCTTCAAGATTGCCTACTCAGGAGCACTCCCAGCCCAACCACGGTCAAATAACGCAGTTTTGAGGACAGTAAGAAACAGGGTGAAATGACCAATCGGTAATTGACGGAGCTTGGTAGGAAGCCCATTCCAGGTCATGGGGGCAGCCACAGAGAAGGCACGGCGCTGCCGTATGGTTGTCCCTGGATCCAGCTCTAGGTTGATTGTAGCATTTACTTCTGACTCAGAATCTGGCTCGTGCTCTGACTCTGGCCCTGCAGCGGCCGTCGAGGATCGGACGCAGTTGCTGGAACTGCGAATGATGATTGAGAGTCCGGTTTTGATGATCCGCTGTGGACTAACAAAGACGCCAGATGGATCAACACAAGCCTCTCTCTTAACCTGTTTATATCTATGCTTACGTATGCCTCTTGTCCTACTAAATATCTCTGTTTCTCTGTCACGCTCTTTCTGCCACCATTTATCTCTCTCTCCCACCACGGTAGTCTCTCTGTAGGCCTAGCATTATTTCATTCTTATCATCTGTCACACTCTATCCCACTGCCATTCTCACTCATGCCTCCTCTCTCTTCCTTCGTCTCTCTCTCTCCTCTCTCTTTCTCTTTCAGTCTCTGTCTGTCTCTCTTGTCCAATCTTTCTCACTTTCTCCGTCTTCGCCTAATGCTCCAAGTTATCTAAATATTTTTAGTACTGTCTCAACGTCTTTTTTTATCTGCTTCGATCTATGTCCAGATATAAGCTGTTTTTTTACCCCCATCTGTCTCTTCCACTCTTTATTCTGTAATTATTTCCATAAAGCATGCATGTGGCCCAGCCGCCCAGTCGACTGAACAATTGCTGTACTGAAATACGCTTCAACACGCCTATTGTTGCCTAAATTAATACCAGCTTCTTATAATTACGATCATTTATAAATATCGAAACAATGTCTTGCACCACAACAAGCAATGTCGAGCAGAATCTTATAAAAGAATGTCTTTGTCCAAAGAACGTGGGTGAAAGTTCAATGCACTTCTTCCTCACTCAACTCCATCTCTGACTTTGTCCAACTGGTTGGCTTCCACAGTCGCTTTCTTTGTTTCTCTCCGTTTCTCATTTTCTCCATCTCTTTCTTTTTTCTCTCTCTCTGTCTCTCTCTTTCTTTCTGTCTATCTCTGTCTATCTCTGTCTCTGTCTCTCTCTGTCTCTGTCTCTCTTCTCTCTCTTTCTGTCTCTCTCTTTTTTCTCTTGTCTCTCTCTCTCGTTCTCCGTCTCTGTTTCTGCCTCTCCTCTCTCGCTCTCTGTTTTTCTCTATCCTTTGTCTCTTTGCGTCCGCCTATATCTTCCTCTATTTATATCCCAATGCTGTTTCTGTCTATCTGTGTCTCAGCCTTTGTATCTGTCTTTCACTCCGTCTCTGTCTCTCTCTCTTTTCTCTCGTAGTTTCTGTCATTTTTTCTTCCACTCTGTTTATTTATAAATAAAGCCTTATCTTTACCTTTATTTTGTCCTCCTCGCTGTTTATCCTCCTCCTCCTCCACGCGGCACGTGTAAACCAATAAATGAGGAGTGGGCGTTCCCGCCAAAAAACGAGAAGAGAATTTCTTGAGATATTAAAAATTAGCTTTCAAAAACAGAAAAACAGAGACAAAAAACTTAAATACTATCAGAAATTTATAATGAAAACAAAGATTTATTTTTATCTTCAATATCTTCAATTTGAAAGAAATTTACATGTAAACAAAACGCACCCATTTCATACGTATTACGTAACAACGGATGATGACAGTCAATGATAACAGTCAAGTCTAGCTCTGAGCCTCTGAGAACCGCTGATTGGCCAGACCCTAATATTTTTGGTCAAGTTAACGCCACTGCCCCTAATATCTTCAGACATTAGTCAATGTCTTTCGTCTGCCCCATATCACCTACCCTCTAGAATCTCCAGTCTTCCCGTTCCACGCTTTTCGCGTTTTCGTTTTCACGCAAACATCATTTCCTTACCGAACCCCTCTCGCATTCCGCTCTTCCCATTCCCATTCCTTCTTTCTTCCTTTCCTTCCATCGAAGCGTGGGCCAACTTTACGACATTTCTTATCTTGTTATGTAATTGTTCCAGGCTGCCATAGTGGATGTTGTGGAAGGAAGCAAGGAAAGGTATGGTAGATTAATGGCTCATTTATGACGCATCTGTTTACATCGGCTTTGCTGTTTCTAAAAGGCGCTGTGCTCAAACTGTTAGATGTTTCGTCCGAGGCAAACAAGAGAATAACACAACACAGCGGTTAACAAGACTCGACTACAATACGTCTGTTTAACATTGCCGATACTCCTTGACTACCTCAGTCGCCTATTCGATAGCCGAATAATCGAATATATAAACTCCCTGCTATTTGAATACTACTTGATAACCGAAAAGTCGATATATAAACCCACTGATTTATAAATACCCATCATTCTATACTAGTTGATATTCGATATTTCTAATAATAAGCGCGCGATTATTTAAATACTCAACCGACACTTGTACTCGACTATCCAGTCGTCGATTATACGAATACGATTTCTGAATACTTTGCAAAGAGAAATATACACAAACTGTAACAAGAAACGCATCGACAGCAAAAAGAAGAATCAACAGATGTAGCATAGGTAAACAGTTCATTCTGCAGCAATCACAGGAATCATTTTTCCTTTTTCTACACGATAAGGTATATAGCCATGGCTGACGTAAGCGGCCCTGGTAACAGTAAGGTGTCGTTACGCACTGTATAATTCAGCATTTAAAACGCATTCACATATGCCTTTGATTGCTAAGTACCTAAAGGTGGGAGGTGAGTGTAATGTCGATGTCAACGACCCTTGTAACCTTAAGTTGTCGTCAGCACTGGATACTGTATAAGTTCATAGGATTCGTCTGAAGTATTTGTCGGATTTTTGCGACGCATTTGTGACGTTGAATTCTGACGTCAACTATGCAAGGGGAGCAAAACAAAACAATATCTGCACGTCGTTTGTTGACTGTTTTGGATTCGACGCCTCTGTTTCGAGGCTTCGGTGTGTTTTGATGTTTGTATACGTCTCCGTCTATCTTCAGGTATTTCTGTTGGTCTGATTGCTTATCCTTGCTGCCAAGTCTTGATCCCTGCAATTACCTTTCCTATTTGACTCCGCTGGTCTATAGACTATATTATGTCCATTAGTCTATCTGTCTGTCACTTTCTGTTTGTCTCTTTTTGGATGTTTCACTGATGTATATTATCTATGTAATTGATGGTGAGATAGACGGATACCGAAGATATGTCTCTCTATCTTCGATGCCCCCGACAACTTGATCTATGTATACCCGTATAGTCGCCTGTCCGCTTGGCTGCTTCTAGTCGCTATATAACGGCATGTCGTTCTATTGCTTGTCTCTAGCTCCAACTGTCCGCATCTGTCCGTTTGCTTGTCGCTTTCTGTGTCTTTCGATGAGAAACGGTGTCGCTTGTACGGTTGCACAGTCAATAGGATTGACATTCTGGGAGCATACGTCAGTCTGGCTCTCTATCTCGAGCGCCTGTCACAAGCACATAATCTCCAGCCACGATGTCAATGCAACGCCCAATTCCCTGTCGGATATTGCCTCCGTTTCCCCCTCCTTCCCATACCCTGCCCCACGCTTCCAACTCTGGTCTGTCCGCCTTCACGGCTCCCTGTCACGCGTTCCTCGTCAAATAAGTCCCTCGTCAGCTAAGTGTAATAACAATTAAAATACATTGGTTCTTAAGAGCCTCTACGGACGCTACATAAAACGGCATCTTTTAGCAATCGACGGTAATGTGGGTAGAACACTTCAGGACGTTTATTGCTGTTGCTCAAACACTGTTTGTGTGATCTACGGCGAGGCAATCCTGTTTGGTTATTAGAAACGAAAACCCACGATCGATCATTCATCCATTCATTCTTTCTTTCATTCAGACTACTTACATGGTACCTCTCTAATACGCCTATTCAGAAGAACTCTCGGCTCGGCTCTGGAGAACAGTTTTCATTTGCTTGTTGAGGATAACCGTGCACGGTCTCTCACTCTGGTTACAACAACACGTAAATCTCGAGTAGGCTAACTCCGCCACTGCTCGTACTCTGGCAGTGTCAGTCCCAAGCCTGGTTAAAGGAGGAGGGCGACGCTAATCATCTTTATTATGACACAGCGTCGTTAAACACCAACTAACCAAGGGCAGGCTATTCCTGGCAGATGGAATAGCCAACGAAAAGGCACGATGTTGCACTGTCCAAGTGCGTGCAAAAGAAATAACAAGCTCACTTCGATCTTTGTCATAATCGTTATCTTAAACTCCAAACTTCGAAAGCGCCACTCGAAAGCCAAGCACAGGGCACCAGCCTATTCACGAGCGCTGCGTCAAATTAGAGAGGTTTTCCAAACGGTATAGTCAAAAGGAGATACGAGGAGATTCGTGGAACGAAGATTTCTGCGACCAGCCAAACCTGGAATGGGCAACAGGTCCAGTAACTAGGCAGGATCATTTTTCATCTGGCATCACCACCACTCAGATGATGGCCAGATCGAAATCTCATTATTAATAGCCTACTCTGCGACGCAGGCAGCTGCGTTTGAGAGGTTCATAATAAGTCCAGGTCATCTGCACGTGAAGCGCGCCACGCACATAATGCGAGATATGGTCAAATCTTGAAATGCCATCAATAAACACAGCAGTTGCACGCAGTGTGTTCACTGTTCATTCTGCCGATAGCGCCCTAAAGGGAGGTCTGTGCAGATGACATTACAGTAGTCAGTCTTATTACTAGTAACCGCAGGGACAAAAGCGAGTGCAGCATTTATTGATGTTTAGACATTACTTTGATTAGCTCTGCCTCTCTTTAGTCTCTCTGGCAACCGGACTCAGGCTCAGATCTCCAATGGACATCGATCTCTGGACAACCCCTCGGATACGATGCAGCGCTCGTGAATAAGCTGGTGCTTTGCGCTTAGCTTTAGAGTAGCTCTTGGGAAATCTGGAGTTAACGACTACGATTATTTTTAGTACGAATGGCATTGTTATCAGACAATTTGTTACCTAGTCGAAGCTGTATACGTCATGGGAAATCTCTATGTAACGAAGATCTTTTACCAAACGACATTGGTGGCTCTAATCTTTTTAGCTACGTCGTCGTCGTCGTCGTCATCATCATCATCATCATCATCATCATCATCATCATCATCATCATCATCATCATCATCATCATCATCGTCGTCGTCGTCGTCGTCATCATCATCATCATCATCATCATCATCATCATCATCATCATCATCATCACCATCATCATCATCATCACCATCACCATCACCAACATCATTATCATCATAATCAATTGTTGCTTACTCAAAAGAATCGTGCTGACAAGAACGCAACAGTACATACGGCAACACTTACAACTTGTAATAACCATCATCCACGTTCCATTGGTCGCGACCATCAGAGATCTGATGATGATGATATTCGTTTTATTGATTTACCAGATGACAAACCGCACCGTAGCTTACAGATAAATGAGTCAATAAGATAAGACAAGATAGAGATTTAACTAAAGTGTTTTGCAACGGCCATCAAGCGATTAACCACGCCAAACACTCCTAACCAATCAACAACTTCTGTAGCATCAAAATATATTATCATTGTTGTTATTATTTCACTTCCAGGAATCCAAGTCTCACAATGTCCGATTTGGTACTAAATTCTCTAAAACTGCTATTCTCAATTTTGGTGTTCCCAAGGCTCCGCTGCTGTTCATTCTGTACACCTCTAACATCACCAAAATTGCCTCACGTCATGATATCCTCATTCATATTTATGCTGATGACACCAAACTATATATAAAACTTTCGGCTGCAAACTATGAAAACTCAAAAATTAGACTCATTGCTTGCTTTCATGAGATACAATCTTGGGGCGCATCCATGCGCTTGAAGTTAAATGCGAACAAAACGAAACTGATATGGTTGGACCGCGGGCTCGACCACATATTGATCAGAAAACTCTCTTGCTGCAACTTATTGAAACTTGCTTTATCCACTCTTTAAATGTAGTTCGTGACCTTGGAGTTCTTCTTGATAGCAAACTTTCCATGTCTTATCATATTGATTCTATCACTAAAGCCTGCTTTTTTCATCTCCGTCGAATTCGCCAAATCAGACGCTGTTTAAATGAACACTTCCTTCGTGTCCTGGTCCATTCACTTGTCATGTCCAGGATCGACTATAAGAACTTAGCTATTGTAATTCGGTACTTTCTGGGCTATAAAAAACTACCCTTGCACCACTTACCTCTGTTATCCACACTGCAGCTCGTCTAGTTATAAACCTCGGCATAGAGACCACATCATTCCTTCTTTACGACTACTTCATTGGTTACCTATCCCGGCTCGTATATCCTTCAAAATCTGTCTCCTGACTTTCAAGATTATGTTAGGTTCAGTTCGACCTTACTTGTCATCTCTAGTTACACCATGTGCAGCCCTGGAACCAAGGCGAGGTTTACGTTCAGCGTCAAAAGGAGACTTTACAGTCAAAAGATCGAATCTACAATTTGGAAACAGGATGTTTGAAGTGGCTAGTCCAGCTGAATGGAACTCTCTGCCTGAATCAGTTCCACTTTAATAAACACTTTCAAAACTAAACTGAAAACTCATTTACTCTCTAAGTACTATAATTAACCACTGCAATGTAGGGATGTCATTGGATGCATTGCCGGGCAACGCTTTCACCAAACATCTTTCAATCTGTTTTATTAGCATCTCTTACACCTGCCTATCTCACTCCATTTCCACGTCTCTCCCTTCGTAGATATCTAAATCCTTCCACCCGTTCCTATGTCCCTACCTACGCATATCCCTCCACCCATCCACCCATCTCTCCCTCAGTCTCCGCCCATCTCTTAGTCCATCCATTCTTCTGTTCCTTCCTCCGTACATTTGTCCCTTCGTTAATCCCTCCTCTTCCACCCATAATCCGTCCATCTCTCCTCCGCCATACATTCCACTGTTCATCCCCCTCTCCCACCCATCCCCGTTCCGCCGTGACTTAACTTACGTTCTCTCAAGTCTAAATTACCCTTTTCTTTCGAAACTTCGTCCCTATCTCTATCTTCATCTGTTAGAAGCGATCTCACCCTTTTCTATATTCTGTCTACCGCGCCTCATTTGCCAACTTAATTAACCTTTACTCGGTGGCTCTTCTCTCTCTCTCTCTCTCTCTCTCTCTCTCTCTCTCTCTCTCTCTCTCTCTCTCTCTCTCTCTCTCTCTCTCTCTCTCTCTCTCTCTCTCTCTCTCTCAGTCTCAGTCTCAGTCTCAGTCTCAGTCTCTGTCTCTGTCTCTGTCTCTGTCTGTTTCTCTGTCTCTGTGTCTGTCTCTGTCTCTCTGTTTCTCTGTCTCTGTCTGTCTCTGTCTGTCTCTGTCTCTCTGTCTCTCTTTCTCTCTCACGCTCCCTCTCTCTATGTCCGACTCTGTCATTCAGTCTGTCCGTATATTGCCTGTTTCTTTTTTATATGGTCGCCTTTCTAGGATATTTCCCTGCTGGAAACGTCTCCAGAGCTACGGTAACTATGACTGACTGTTGCTAATCGTTTGGGGAGATTCACTATCTAATTAGATAATTTAACGAGATAATTACAGATTTACGAACTGTCAATCACGGGTTGACTTAACACGGTGGGTAGGGAGGGAGTGGGAACCGACCTGACCCTACGAGAAAAGCAGAAGCTACCTTCCCGATTTCATTAATTATCGTTGTAACTTCGTGTGTGTATATATAGCGTGTTTTTTCGATACCTTTCTTCGGCTGCTATTCGAAAGAGCATTGGAGGGAGGTTATGGAAAGGTAATTCAGTGGAATCTCTCGTTTATTATTACACGTCTTCACCATTAAGAATCTACCAAGTCTTGTTGGTCCTGTGTAGTTTACTGAGATTGCGGTTGAACAGCAAAAATTATTGGTTTCAACTTTCGTTTGCGGTTTCCGTCTACTTAGCTAGTTCTTTGATCCCGACTGTCTTCAGTCTCTGAGTGTGTATTTCTGTCTGTCTGTGTGTTTGCACATGTATGTATGTAGGTATGTATGTATGAGTGAATGTATGTATATATGTATGCATGTGTATGTATTTATTTATGTATCTATGCATGTCTATCCGTATGTGTGCATGCATTTCTGTTTGTCTCTCTGTATATACGTATGTATATATGCATGCTGGTATGTATGTGTGTATGTATGCATGCTGATATGTATGTATGTATGTATTTATGTATGCATATATATATGCATGTATATATGTATGTAAGCCTATGCATGTGTGTATGCATTTATTTTTGCACGTATGATGTGTGTATGTATGTATGTATGTATGTATGTATGTATGTATGTATGTACGTATGTATGTATGTATGTATGTATGTATGTATGTATGTATGTATGTATGTATGTATGTATGTATGTATGTATGTATGTATTTATGTATGTATGTGTATGTAGGTTGCTACAGACGGCGTAGTATTAGGTAGGGGATGTTCAGTTATTGTGGGTTGCAGACAGTCTAAACATTTGGCAGAAGATTAGACCTTATAAACTGTGCGATATATGTAACGTGTGCTAAGACTGGATCTTGATTGTTGGTCCTGCGTTTCTCGATCTGTTCTTTTCGCCTATGGATATCGGTTGCATTCGATGCCTTCTACATTGTATTTGTAATTATAATTAGGAATTTGTATAGCGCCATTCAAAGCGAAACTAATGAGAGGCCCTCTCTGCGTCAGCTTGTATGACGCTGCATGTTATTAAGAAAAGAAATTTCACGAGGAAGCAACGCAATGCACAGATACCTAGAAGAGTCACCAGGAGTCATCTGGACCAAGGCTCACGCACACAATGTTTAACACATGCAACGAAATCATGTTCAGAGTCTCTGGACCAAGTAGCGTCGATAGCGTAGAACTACCGAGGTACACGTTAGCACCACCGTCTAGTGGTCTCTCATAGATGGTGCACCTCCGGCTATCCACCGAGCCACCGGATCAACTTAAAATAGGTTTTTGTTGTCTGCTGGTAGGTAGATCGAAGCCCCACCGGTTATGGTCGAGGTCACTCCAAAGACCACCGCAGCTCTTCATCCGAAGACACGAAAATTACCCGTAGATGAATCGACTGCAAATCAGGAAGCCCACCCGTCCTCATGCAGTCACGTAAGGCAAGATAATACGCGAAGAAATTACCACATCCGCAGCAGAAATGAAGAGTAATCCCGACACGCGAACTCAGCAAAAGTATAACTACAAAATGTCAAACGCTTTCGTGCAAATTCTGCACTTAGCAAAATAATCTGTCGAAATGACATAGAAGGCGAATCGACGACCAACATGGCTATTCCGACATTAATGTAAATGTAAATGTAAATCTCCGAAATTTCTCAGCGCCACACAAAAGCCACGTCAGGGAGACCATCTTAAACACCGTCGCTATATCGAATCAAGTCCGCAATAGCTAGGTTGTTTGGTTGATTTCGGTGCCAGGTCAGAATCCGGGGAGGGGAACTTGTGAAGCCGAGGTGCTGCGGTGAAAATCGCTGATAATGTTGGTCATGGTGTGGTGCAGGAGTAGAATCAGGATAGGATATATTCAACATATAATATTATAGGCGTCATCGCAGTTTGTCCCCAGATAACAGACTCGGCAGGACTTCCTTTGTGGTTGAGTTGCTTGACAGGGAACGCTCATTTTCAAGTGAGCGTTCCCTGTCGAGCACGGAGACTCGAACCGCAGACGTTTCGTTTCGGGGTCGGTTGTTCTGTCGCTGGAGTTAGTATTCATGGTAGCCTATTGTTAGTACATCGATTTTGCTAATGGTTTTTCTAACGATTTCTTGCAACCATCTCCTCCGCAAACTGCAAACCGTCTCAGTTGCTGTTCAAACAAACCATTACATTGTTGAAATTGACTTGCCTTTGTCTGAACATTATGTACACTGAACACTCTGTAAACACCAGACTGGTCGGCGGACAGGCAGGCAAAAGGTAAGCAGACAGGAAGACTATCAGGCGGGCACATAAATAATTAACAAGACAGACAGACAGGCAGACAGGCAGGCAGGCAGATGGGCAAGGTTACAGGAAGTAGCATGCACTCAGAAGAAGAGCAGTTCCCTAAGCTCAACCCCGAGAGGTAGCCATGGGTATGAATATTGTTAGCTACTTCCTGTTTTATAGACTCTGCGTTTGATGGCAAATGGCCGGTCTTCTCCGTCGGAGCATGATCCTCCTACAGATAGATTACGGTCAGTGCACTCTGTTTATAGCCCAGTTCGCTGGGATCGCAACTGGAGCTGAAACATCGAAATAGCCGTCCAGCGCCAGCAAGTACTCGGATAAGTCTGATATAAATAACATACAACCAGTGTTTTTTTCAGCCGGAACGCGCCGGAACGGCGTTCCGGCACCTTTTTTCAACTACTAAAAATAGTTTATTTATTTTAATAAAAAAGATAATTTAGTTATTTTAATTTAATTTCCGTGTTGTGAACTGTTTTCAATCCCCCAATCCCGTTTTTCTCGGGTTTTTAGCCCTTCCATAATTGTTCAGTTCCGGAACCTTTTTTTCTAGAAAAAAAACACCGCATATAACTTTTAAAACTAATGTCTGGTAGTAGTCAATACACTAATACCTGATATTAAAGGATAGTCATTGTACCTGTACAATCAGACATTTAATCCCATGGTCGATTCGGCTGTCGACAATATTAACTGCTTCATTACTAGAATACAGACGCTATAATGATTTAACAAATGCTATAGAACATCTTCACTCGACATTTGTATCTGCTGATGTCAACCATGAGTTTGAGAATTACAGCCATACGTACACAGAGACTTTCTGAATACACAGTACCTGCACCACTTAGTATACTCGTTTTAAGTACATGCGAGTATGTTTAGATACTCGTTTAAGTATATATACAAGTATGTTTAGAAAGACCTAGTGACTGACAGGTGGGAGATTTTCTTGCAAGAGGGAAAGATCGATGAATGAAACCACTGGAGATGTATCGATCTATAATTGTACGCGTAACTGTAATCAGGGGTGTCTACACCATAGAAACTTTGGAGCAAATGCTCCATCCAAGAAATAGGGGGAGATCTGTCAGTTTGTGTGCCATCACTTTGGGGGGCGAAGGATCGGGAAGGGGGAAGAAGAAGGGGAAAAGGGACTTTGCTCCAATGACTGGGGGGGATAGACGCCCTTGACTGTAATTGTAACTCTAACTGCAGTTTTTGGTGCTATGGCAATGTAACTGCAATTATTTCATGAGTGTCATTTCGATTACAATTGCACTTTTGAAAACACATCGGCACGGCGCCTCATAAGAACTCTCTCTCTCTTCTCTCTCTGTCTCTGTCTGTCTGTCTGTCTGTGTGTCTCTCTGTATATATATATATATATATATATATATATATATATATATATATATATATATATATATATATATATATATATATATATATATATATATATACATGCATACACACACATATATATGTACACACATATATATAGCCCTCTTTCTTTCTCGGTAGCGATTTATTATTCTTACAAAACTAACCAATCATTTTTATTTGGTGGAATGCCGACCGCTTCATTCCGGGAATTGCACCGGAATGTGGAAGTGTGTTGAACAATAGGGTACGGGGATTTGGGAGCGATTACTTTTATGTGATATACAGTGCACTGCCGGATTGGGAAGTCGTTCGAACCCGACAAACTTCATGGCTTCCGGCAAGCATTTAGAAATTTACTTTCCTGAACATTTTATAGCGCCTTTTTATGAACACCTAAAACCCGTCCAGCGGTTGTCATTAATCCACGATGCTGAAAGTAAGAAGTTGCTAGAGGTTTCCGTTCTGTTATTGTCTCATAGAGATTCGAACCCAAACGCCCTATATATAAGTTCATGAAAGCTCCATATAAATTCCCAGATACACAGTTACACACCCATACAGACAGCGATATAAACAAACATAGCGACTTTGTTTTGAGGCGCTTTAGAAATGTCAAGATTATGACAGTCTTGCGCATTTTAGAAACGTATTTCTGAGCGGAATGCTTGCTTGTTAGCTCAATTCTCAATTCTCTAACAGTTCGAGCTTCGAAAGGTTTGCGTTACTAAAGGTGCATGTAAAATAAACTGCAACTTGATACACGATCATCTGCACTCGAAATTCGATACTCGATGAAACGACGCCTCACAAATGTTCGCCCTCGTCACGGTTTGTTTATTGTTATATGTATTGCTACCTGTAGAAAATGGAAGCTACAGAGACTGAGACTGAGAGAGAAAGGTACGAACCCATGGACATTTAGAATAGATATATGGATCTCAAAGAGGTAGAAAGTAAATATTATGTACATAGGTGGAGGACTCGATTGAAAAACGAGCTGCAAAGAACGATACAGAGAATCAGAAAAATAGAGAAGTAAAAGGACATGGAGGCGTATATATATATATACAGACATACAATCTTTAAATCCCATGTTAGACTTTTTTATAAAAGGATCATTGATTCGTTCTTCGATATTTAAAAAGTTGTATATTTTCAAATTCGGATGGTTGCCATTTTTCATGTAAAATGTAAAATAAAGCATTAAAAGGTTTGAGTTTTAAAAAACTCATTAATCAGCATAAAAAAATCACAGTAGGTCTATTGTTAAATACAAATATCATATGTTAGTTGTTCATTATTGTTTTAAGACTTAAGTAAGTTCAAGCGCAGAGATAAAGACACAGGAAGAGGCAAATAAAGCAAGCAAGTAAGTAGCCTTTTATGATGCAAGACTAATGCTAACGTTTTACAAAATAGACAGTTGATGTAAAATGTTACTATTGCTGGATCAGAAAAAGTCCCAAACTACCCTCTAGCTTCTAGCAGCAACTGTAAGCGCTTCTGATGTTCGTTTCAACATGGTCAACTGTTCGAAGAAAGGCGAGTTCATTGGTATTCGTTGATTCAAAGTTTATATATTCTAAGAATAGTGTTCGATAAGAGACTGCATCCACGATATTCTTGGCAACAGATGTTGTGCTGCTGGAATCTTTATAGATACACTGAGCGATGGATATATAGAGAGACATAGTCAGATAGTTGAAAAGAAAATCAGAGAGAGAGAGAGAGAGACAGACAGACAGAGACAGAGAAAGAGAGCGAGACAGAGAGAGACAGAGAGAGGCAGAGATATGTAGAGTTGGATTGGAACTGAGTGACTACTTTGAACAGCCAGAATAAAGTCGCTGATACCACTGCGAAAACAACCGAAGAAACGCGAGAATGCGAAACGAGGTGGAAAACAATAGATATAACGAGGAGAAGAAAAGGCAACACAAATAAAGACAGAATGAGATAAAGATAGAGATAGAGAAAGAGAGAATAAAGGAGAAAGACATAAGATATAAAGAGACTGTGGTAGATGGGCCGAGGTCGAGAGAAATCTTATATGACCTATGATAAGATCCAATTGGTGGCTGAGAAAGAAATCGCCAGAGAAGCAACACGCTGCTTCTAATAGCCGTGGATCACGCAACTAAAGACGCCAGTGCAGCGCTGACACGCGCGCTCTGACAGACAGACGCCCACACGCTCCACACAGAAGCACGTATCGTAGGGTAAAATATTTACACTTCATCCCTCGGTTTCTTTCTTCGTCTGTAAATAACTCGAGGTATGGGTGACGTGAGAGGCAGCCAGGCAGACACATAAAAAGGCAGACAAACATAACACAGGCGGAACAAACCAGACAAAACAAGACTGAGAGAGGTACAAAATGACCTTAAAGACAGAATTGCAGACAAACGAACGAGGAAAGGAGGGAGGAAGGCAGGGAGGGAGGCAGAGATGCAGGGATGCTGAGAGGGACAAGTAGGAGACTGACGACCAAGAAGTACATCTATTTTGTCAGGCCATTACAGCCCCGTTTAGGACTGAAGAACACAGCGGTGTACTTCTTTGTCGGACAATGGAACAGACATCAAGAGACGAGTACCTGCAGTTCCTGAAATATGCCTTTCACGCGCATCCGAATAAAACTCTCTCGATCCGGCTACAGACAGACCTTCGAACGCCTTTGAAGGCGGTCGATCTTCAAAGGGTCTTTTCAAGTGTCCTATCCACCGGCTAATTACCTCTTCAAAGCGCATCCATTTGATCACGCCACATCCTTTGGTCGGAGGACAACCAATCATCCACTTCCTGTTTGATAATAGTTGGCTTTTAAGTAGACAAATGACTACTTTTCATCAGACTTCCAATCTAAGATATTATCGCTTTCTTTATGGTTTAACACGGAACCCTCGACGTCTGATGAGTTACGCCACTGAGGAGTTTTTTTCGTCATTACAATTACAGTTTCCGAGAAAGCACCAATCGATGTTCAGTTGAAGGCAAATCCTAATTCCAGCAGCGATACATGTATGGGTAAAGGGTGTCAGCCGTAGTGGCAACTCACTGCCTGATGATTAGACGTAGAGGAATAAATCGTCTACAGTTCTGAGGATGTCGCTAAACATTCCTATCCAGTTAAACTTTCTTGTCCAGCTAAACATTCCTGTTTAGCTAAACATTCCTGTCCAGTTAAGCATCCTGTCTACTCAGTCTTTGTATGTAGGCTATGTACGCATGTATGTTCGTAAGTACGTAAGTGTAATTGTGATTTAAAATTAATATAGCGCCATTTCAAGAGAAAACTAATTAGGGCTCTGATGAATACATACATATTTACGTGTGTTTGTATTTTATTTGTGCATGTATACGTGTATAGGCATGTATGTCGGTAAGTATGTATGTATGGGGGCCCGTAGAGTAATGGATAACACCCTGGCGTGAAGAGCAGTAGGTACCAAGATCGAATCCCGTAGACCCCGTTAGGTTTATTCAGCTTTCCACTCGCTAGGTGGCGGTGGTGATTAAATGAAAAGTAGGCTGTAATGGCGCCCTGGTGGCTGCCGTATAAAACAGTTATATTCGACTCCTGTAAAACTGCTATCATGTGCTTCTACTGTATGCACGTATGTAAGGCGCCCTGCGTGGCTGCCGTTTCTACTATGATGTATGTTCACTGTACACTGTACAGCGCATTGCGGTTAGCAGGCGCTTAAATAAAGAAAAGATTATTATTATTATTATTATATTATGTAGTACATGCATACACACATGCATACTTGTGTTGTTGTGAATGGAGCACACACAAGCATTTGAGAGATAAAGACAGAGAGACAGAGCGAGAGAGGGAGAGACAGACAGTCAGACAGACGGTCAGACAGACGGTCAGACAGCAGACACAGAAATAGAAAGACAGACAGGCAGAGAGGAATGAGCAGAAGCAGAGATCCGTGCTATGCGTAGGCGTGGCAGTAGGAATGCACTAGCGTGTGTAGACTAGACAGAGGAAATGGTGCCTGTGGTCAAGCCACACAGGGTGTTGCAAAACCTGCACGTGCGAAATATGTAGATTAAACGAAGCCGACCGAAAGGGTTTTCAAACGTAACGTTGAGGACTCCAATCATCTTTGAGATGGCGGCGTCGTTAAATAAACGTTATCAATCACTGTAAATTCGCTCAGAGTCGGTTGGAGTCGCTTCTAGAAGGTCGTTCTGCTGTACTGATGGTCATCGAATAAACTACTTCACCTGAGTGTTCGTTCCTACCGTTGGTCGTCAACCCAGAATCGCGGGCGATCAACCCACGTTACACATACATACTATGTAGTATGTATGTATGTATGCAAAAATACATGCATGTACGTATGTATGTTAATATGTATGTATGTAAAACATATATTATGTATGTATGTTAATATTTATGTATGTATGTATGCATGACATGTATGTAGATATCTAGGCCCTTATGTATCTAAATATGCATGTACGGATGCATGTGTGTAACACATATATGTATGCATTATATGTATGTCTTTATGTATGTATGGATGGGTGGCTGTAGGTAATTATGTATCAATACATGCCCGCAAGCATGTGTTGTTTTATTTATTCCGGATATTTCTATAGCGCCTCTCGAAGTCAACTACTACTCAGAGGCGCACACCCACGTTTGCGCCTCTTTGCGTTTGTTGTCAAGACACATTTACAGACAGATACACAGACAGACAGACAGACAGACAGACAGACAGACAGACAGACAGACAGACAGACAGACAGACAGACAGACAGACAGACAGACAGACAGATCGACGAACCATACAGGCAGATAGAGCCACATACAGGCGAACAAACATACAGACAGACGAGTAAGTTAGATATCACATAGACAGACAGTGACAGACAGAAGTACAACAGTCTGACGAACGGACAACCTGACAGATCTATCGGGGAAATTTCCTTGGATTGACGGAAGAATGAATGGACGAACTGATAGATGCATGATTGTAGTACAGAATCGCTGACCAAGGTAAGGTGGTCACTGCACCTGTAATAGCATCGGAAGTCATATTGGGGTAAGCATACACATATTTGGTATATTTCTCTGTGAATGTTGGGGCAGTATAAAAGATAATTTGGTCACTGTATCTTAACAACGCTATCTAAAAATTCATATTATACACCTATAGGTCAGAATAAATCGATTAGGAGAATTTCTGTGCGAAGATAGAGTATTCGTCAGAATAAATTGGGTACTTTTTATTCTTTTACTTAAAATATATATATAATGTTAGTACAAAGGTAGATAATGAATTAATGGAAATATTCAGGTGCGCAGTTTATTAGAGATATTTATGTCACCATATAAGGGTTTTTATATTAGAAATATTACAATGCAATATATGCACAGCTAAATACAGTTAAAATACTTAGCAGATATTATAATGCAATATCTACATGTATATAAATAAAGAGAAGACTCTGTCTGTCACAGCGTGTTTGACCGCGATGCATTTCTACAGCTTTGGACCTTTTAACTCCAAACCTTCACTACAGTCTCGGGGTGGGCATTACACACCCAGTGTAAGGCTTCGCGTCCCCCGTTTTCACCGCTACCATGGTCTCCCGGGCCAAAACCTACCCGGGCAATGCATTTTTAGCTGGTAACAAAAACTCACACTCAACCTATTTTCACTCGCCAGATGGCGCCGCCGGGTTAAGCAGCTACAGTACGGATTCGCTAGAGGGATTGAAACTTTCACTGAACTAAACCCGGCCAACGCCGGGTTAAGCAGTGTTTTGTTGCTTATTCGCTAGAGGGAATGAAACACCCAAAACGCCGGGTTAAGAAGATTCTGTGTGTTTGACCGCCAATTCTCTGTCACCGGCACGCATTTCTAAAGATTCGCCAGATGGCGCAGCCGTAGGTATTTCACTTCACATTAACTTCACTGAACTCCTCGGGCAACGCCGGGTAAACCAGCTAGTATATTATATAAATGAAATTAATTGCAAACAATGTGCATTAATTTAACCGTTTGAAGGTTCATTTTCAACTCTTTTCATCAATAAATCAACAAGAGAGCCTATGTTGTCCTGATCGGTATTAAAATATTTTAAACAAACGGGTGGAAAGCACGAATGTATTCGCATTCGCTTAAAACTTTTAGGATTTTTGATAGCCATTGTAGTTTTTTGGGTAAACAATGATAATGGTAAAGGTGGGGGTTTTGTTGTTAGATCTTACACCTACTTGCCTACTCTCTTCAATATGTTTGTAGCGCGTAAACTTGATATTGGATCTTATACCCGCTACTTTTATTTTACAGTCCCCATCGTCAGCATTAGCTCAAGAATGTATAGCTTAGTAAAAAAATGTCAATCAGTCTTTTCAGTTTAATTATTTAATATATTCAAGAGTAGAACAAGGTAATTGCACAGCCAGACGATTAATGGTTTAATTACAAACTGTTGACTGATAGATTCGCTAGATTAACACTAGGCCTACCTAGCCAGCATCTTGTAGTCTACTAGCTATAATCGAATTTTCATTCCTCAGCTAACCTCCCAAGTTGATCCTTGCCGTGACTCGTACTTTAACTGCCCTCAGGAAAAATGTTTACGCAGTCCTTGTTTTCTTGTGGATCTTTGGCTTTCCACAATTGAACCTCTGCAACCTTGCAATGTTTCTTGGATAAGAGTTATATGAAGTTCTTGAATAGTATAACGTGCCTTGGATCACGATTACTCCGCTCGCGTTCGCACAGTTACTCCTTGCAACTCGCAAACTGTTCAAACAACTAACTGTCACTGAAGGTTTAATACGCTTCAGACGCAGTCTTCTCGTTAGATCGACGAAATCACGACAGTTTGAACTTCTGTTTTCCGATAGATCGATTTACTAATTCGTTTCGTTCGAAAGAGCAGGAGACGATACATTTTGCACTGTTCACAAAAAAACGCAGTCAAAAATTCAACTGATCATCTTTGCCGAGTTAAGCTCTGGCGGCGGTAAAAGCAGTAAAACGAGCAGACGACACTTATGCCGACGGTTAGGATTTGAATTCACATTCATGGTTCCCTGCTTTACATGGTATAATCCGGCACAGCCAACCGTATCCCAAAATCCTATCTATATATTTTTATTCCTATGATGCTGGCTTTCAAGATGCTTGTAATTGATTAATTAATTTAATTAAAACACCTATCTATGCAATCTATGCATCATATTCGTAACACTATAATTATAATTACACACATTCTACACATATTTAAATAAGATGCAACGCGTAGTTCAGAGACAACGTAACAATTTATATATAATATCATCTCCTATATAGTTTCCCAGATCTGTGTGTCCTACGATATACGCTGTGGAATGTTCCACCCTCCCTACTTACCTTTCTCCCAAACCTCCCTATCACTCCCTCATTATAGCACACGATCTGATGGGAGGTTGAGGGGAGGAGGAGCAAATACTGACGAGGCGAAGACTGATTAGCCTAAACATCGATTGATCACCTGCAATACAGGGCAAATACTCTATTGTTCGATCCAGGGCGGGAGGGACGGACGGACGGAGGAAGGTTGGGACGGAGGCAGAGACAGACTTACTAACCGCTGTTTATCTGTCTATCAATCCGTCTGCCTGACTCGCAATGTGACTTACAAGAATTCCAATAAATAAATTCTTTTATTTTCCTATCAATCCATTCATTTTCTTTTTCAATCCATCATATATGACGGGCAAATACTCTTGTATATATATTACGAAAAATTTAAAATTAGAATGGAATTTGTTGGGAATATGCAAATATTGTTAAAGTTTGACCATTAGTTCATTTCAAAGTCGACAAAAGTCGTCTATTACATCAGCTGGTATAAGTGGATGAATGGGTGCATTTTCTCTGTGTGTTTGTGTGGAGTCTAGCAGAATTAGCGAGCCATAAAGAAACCGGGACTATTAATAGAGCGATGAAAGGACGGATAGATTGAGTTACGTTTAAACAGCCTGGAAAGATGGATGAATAGCTGGAAAGAAGAGGAAATCAAAGGCGAGTGTAAAGGGTTTGATTTACGAACTCAGGGACAAACGGTGAAGCGCTGGTAATTGAGGCACACGTTCGACTTATTTTCCTTCAGGCGTCGGCACAAAGGCGCGGGACAATCGCAGTGCATACGATAATATTCGTTTTTTTATATGTTCGCCAATTAAAAAGCAGATTGAGACCCGGTAATATAATAATTGACAGTTTGAGAGAATTTGTTTTACGAAGAATTTCCTTTTTTGAGAGATTTTGAAAGGTACTGTATCAAGTGTCTAGCTACAGACATGCTTACATAAGTATGTGCATCATGCATACACAAGTACGTCCGTACATGCAAGCACATATACATACTAGGAGAAAATAAATTCTTCACATCGAACCTCTGCTACAGTTGATATGCACTGAGACTTTACTGACCTCAGACTCTAGAGCAGAATGTTATTATGCTGTCTTCATTGGGTTCTAATTGAAATTGGGGTACATAAATTCTAGACCGCTTATGATACCTCTGAGAATACACATCTACATTAAGGCTATGGGCAGTAATACCAAGCAGTGATCAAAAATGTAAATAGTGGCCACATGGGCCGCGTGAAGTCTGGTGTCGGCAGCATTGTCCGCGTTGCTGAGTGAAGTCTGCAGGGAAGGCAGTGACGGAACGGAATGGGGGTAAAGGGGGGGGGTCAAAGGTAACGGGAGCATGTGACAATAGGTATGTAAGATGATCATGTCTTTTTTAGTCTGGTGGTTCTGGTTCTCGTGATTAGGCTGGGGCTCTGCGCTTGACCTTCGAGTGGCGCTTTAGAAGTTTTGGGGATTACGATTACGATTGCGTGTGTGAGTCAAGTTTTGCTGCAGTAGTTCTGCTCGAGTTAGGGAAGGAGGCCTGCAAGGTGTGATCATGTTTGCAAGGAGAGACAGGAACAGAGATCCCGGCAACAGAAGACGTAGCTAAATGGAGAAAATCTCTAGTATTCGGAAAACGTGGTTAGCTGTCTCGAAGCGAAAGAGGCCATGCAGTATAAAGTAAAATATTTAATCCATTTTGTTTGAACTTGAGGGAGAAATGATCCTTCGAGGGTCGTCTGAGTGGCAAAAGACTCGTTTTGTCGTTCCACTGCTTCTTTTGACCTGGATAAGGCGCATATAGATTTCAGGCAATTTATCTATTTTTATTGAGCGCAGATAACGTTGTGTGTAGACTTGATGGATTTATCAAGTTGGAATTATATTTGAGTGGATGTCTTCCACGTCTAACCGAAATAATTTCCCAACTGGGTCCCGAAATAAGTATGCAGAATATGGACGTGCACTCCCAAAGGCCGAGCTCCCGTCCATTTGGCCATAGGGGACTGCATTATACGCGACAAACATCGACCCCATCCTGGTGGGTCAGTCACATTTCTTATTCAACCCGAGAGAAATTGCAACCCAGCAGGGCAAATCAAAATGAATTTGGTAGTGTGCAACAATACATATATACAGACATATGTAACTTCATACATACATACATACATGTATACATACATAAATACATACATACACACATACAGACACACATACATATATACATACATACATACATACATACATGTATACATACATAAATACATACATACACACATACAGACACACATACATATATACATACATACATACATACATACATACATACATACATACATGTATACATACATAAATACATACATACACACATACAGACACACATACATATATACATACATACATACATACACGTATACATACATAAATACATACATACACACATACAGACACACATACATATATACATACATACATACATACAAACATACATACATACATGTAGACATGCATGCAGACATACATACATGCATACATACAAACATACATACATACATAGTCACATACATACATACATACATACATACATACATACGTACATACATGCATACATACATACATGCAAATATATACGTACGTACATACATGCATATATATATATGCACGCTATACATACATACATTGGTCTACATTGGCATGACCTTTCCTTATACGAGTTGACAACGAACTGTCAACTTCATATGATACGCGAAAAATCGAAAATCGGATATTACGTTGACACACAGCCCAAGGTGTGAGGGTTTGGTTTCGTTGACTACCGCACCTGATGCAATTCGGAGGTTACCACAGAAACGAATCGCACCGAGTACCAGACGCACACAACTACTATATCCACGTACTCGAATGCGCTCGTCTCTTCAGACGGTGCAGTTGCATCTACCCTTCGCTAGAGGGGTGTTAATGCGGACGAATGGGTGAGGCGTCTGGCGAGGGTCGACTGGAGTCCGATGCAATTAGCACCGTGTTAATGACGTCACTCGGTTAATATAGCACGAACGCGAACGTGACCCAATCGCAACGTACAGGATAAGAATCGGTATACGTCTAGTGATAGTTTAGGTGATAGGGAAACGGCTGTAGTCAAGTCACTCAAAAGTATCCTTAATAATGGTTTATTTGTTTGTTTGTATGCTATTTATTTATTTATTGCTTAGAGCACTTGATATGCGCGCAAAGTCAGTAACCTGAATACGAGGTGCTGGGTTAGAACCGGTGGTCATGCAATGGCCAAGTCATATAGTAGGTGTTGAGATGTGATTTAATGGCGATGGTGGTTTGTGGTGGGCGATTCCAATTACGAGAAGCACGGCAGATGAAATCACGCGATTCCACGAATGTCCTAAACCTAGAAAGAGAGAAAGCACGATATCCTAAGTCGTTGCTCTCTTGGCACTGGGTTAGGCACTGACTAACCCAGAGGCACTGCTGAGCAACCTATTTGTGGAAAGAATAACTCAGAGTGTCTTAGTGCATTTTGAGGCTGCAATGATTGCCGACTGTCGAGGCTCAACCAGGGAGGGGGATCTTCATTGTAATTCTTTCCGCTTCCGGGAATCTTTGATGCATCTCTTTAATTACAGTTTGAAGCATGTGACAATTTTAACGATTGGTCAGAATACGGAGATGCAATCTTAAGAGACATTCTAATCTTAGACAAACATGACAGCAGCTTAATTAAAGTTCAGCTGCATGTTTATGTGTATTTTTATGTATGTTTGCATGTATGCATGCAAAACATTGTATGTATGTTTGTATGTATGTATGTATGTATGTATGTATGTATGTATGTATGTATGTATGTATGTATGTATGTATGTATGTATGTATGTATGTATGTATGTATGTATGTATGTATGTATATATGTATGTATATATGTATGTATGTATGTATGTATGTATGTATGTATGTATGTATGTATGTATGTATGTATGTATGTATGTATGTATGTATGTATGTATGTATGTATGTATGTATGTATGTATGTATGTATGTATGTATGTATGTATGTATGTATGTATGTATGTATGTATGTATGTGTGAATATAATTAGTCAATATTATTGCGACTTTGAAGAAATTCTGGATAGCGTTGCTCTAGTTAGCCGTCGGCCATAGTATTAAAGTTCGTTAGAATAAGATTCTTTGTGAGCAATTAATACTCAAATCACTGGACAAGTCACCACCGGTGTTCACTCGCACGCACTAAGAGCCCAAAAGCATTGGAGTCACATCCACAGTTGAGATTCGATCCCATGTTCAGAGTTTCTCGTCGTGTGCCATAGGAAGACGAGAAGACTGCTTTATTTGTAGAAAAAGGCCTAATCTTATCCCACCCGATGCAATTGTTCGTGTCGTACGGCCCTTAGTAACGGTGTTACTGTAACGCCGACAGCAAATATTAGCACCACGAACAGAAACCAGGTTGTGCTGATAGCCTCTCTGCGGCCACTTCCCTCACACACTCACTGAGCATCGCAGACTTCCACACTATACGACATGGACAGGAAGCTGATCGTACCACATGGAAAACCCCGTCCACCGGATTCCTCACGCTCATGGCTTTTATACAGAAGCCCGTTCGTCAGAACCGAACGAGTTCTAGTTAGATCGAGGCATCTACTACAGTATCATGCGGGCACCGTAACCGCCCGTTGGGCAGGAGCGTTACGAATTCACAGCAAGTCGCCCTGCTTAAGTCACGGTCCTGAGGTCGACTGCCATTACTGTAAATATGATTTGGCGGACAGATATCGGCTCGGCGTCGAGTTTACGATCGTTTCTGAAGGTGCGTAGATAGTAATAAAACACGTCCAACCAAGTCAGACGCTGGAGTAAGATATTCCGCCGAAGCCTTTCGAAGTGCGGAGTCTTGGAAGGTAAGCAAAGTCGTAAGACGGAATTGTTTACTGTTGCGTCTCGCGGCGATAATGCAGCTGTTTTGAAAGCGTTTTATCTTGATGATCTGTATATTTTATGCGCGCCATAGGAATATGTTATAAAGAAACGATCGTTGAAATGATGTCGGGTAACATCAGATGTCATTAATGTGGCTTCAACGCTTCTTTGGAAGTCACTTTATTGTCTAGTAGGGCCTACTGGAGCACGTAAGTCAGACACTGCTGAAATTAGATACCAAGGAGTATCAAGCTTACATTATTATATCGGGTTCTGCGTAACAGTGGAATTGCTTGACTATGACTATTAGACACGTAGGTTAGTATGAGCAGAATCTAGCCTCATTAGTGTCTGCTGTAAGCAGATATTACGTATGAGACTATATTGTGTTTCGCACGGTATTATGTGTAATCACGTATCTTTAAACGTGATGCGCTGTGAACAGCCGATGATAATTTAGCCAGAATCCATTAGAGATTCTGTATACGGAAAAGGATTGGCTGCGTAGATGGACGGACTGACGGACGGATGGATGGATGGTGGAGTGGACTGACGGATCGATGATCGACGGAAGGACGGATGGATTTGTGGTAGTGTTCGAATTATAGCCAGTTTCTTTAGCTTATTTTGTGTTCATGTTTTAATCACAAATGTATATGTGTCTAACACAACACCACAGCAGAGGCGCGTTCACACGTAGGCGCACTAGGAGCGCGCCTAGGGCCCCCAAATCTCGGAAGGCCCCAAACGATGGAAACTAAGTTTTTTTTCTAATAATGGAATTATCCAGTACAATTTGTGATGAATTGATCACAAAAAAGGAGACAATTTAAGAGCTCAATTTATTCAAGAAGTAAAATTGCCCACATATTTCGCGTTGATTGCTGATTCAACACCCGATGTCAGTTTTTTTACTAAAATCATTAAATCAATTAACTTCACATTCCTTGAAAATGGCTTCTATAACTAATCATAATTACAGTCTCAATAACACTCACAAAACGGCTTCAAGTTCAACTTCGTGGGTTTTCACACATGATAGGCTAAACACCACCAGAGTCTCAGACTCTCAGTCTACGACTTCAGAAGGGCCCCAAAATGTTTGCGCCTAGGGCCTGTTTTCTCTAAACGGCCCCGGGCCTCTGCACCACAGTCGTTATGTTATATTATTCGTTTACCAGCATTCCGTTTCAACCTAGTTTATTTGCTTTTATCAGACATTTAATTTTGTAATGCAAATGTCTGGTCTATACCGCGAGAGGCGCTTTATAAATGCCCATATACAATACAATACAATATAATACAATACAATACAACAATGTAATGTAATCACAGAATTATATAGCGCCTCTTCAAGCAAAACTCATCAGAAACACTTTCAACCGAACGACAGAAAACCAGGATCGAACGAAAGATTTTCAAACGCAAACGGAGAGGAGGTAAAGAAAGCTCATGTCGTACGATGCTAGGTAACCTATTCCTATTCTGTACTATTAATGCTGTCGTTGTTCTGGTTGAGGGATTTTCCGGATATTCGGATTACCTCTTGGAATTTGACCGAAGTATGTTAGTCCCGACCATCGACTGATGCCTTGATCTTTAGTCGAGTGGCGCTAAAGAAGTTCTTGAAGATTAATAGTAAGGGATAATAAACCATCTTCTTTCTTTTCAGGTGAAGACGTCCAAACCAAAGCTTCAATCTTACTTTGAAGATCTGAAATATACTTCGACATTCACTAAACGAATCATCTAACGAGAAAACTATAATTTAAACCAGGACAAACGCGACATGGACTAATTAGAAGCTGGCGACTTCAATTTCTCAGCCTCTGCCTATTACCGTGGCAAACGAGCCGTCTTCCTTATCGACTGATCAGCAAACCGAGAGAATTGACTCTGTATACATAGCAGAGTTTCATAAGGCGGTTTGCAATTAGAAAAGTATCGATTTATCCAGACCTTTGAAACGTGGGTCTCTCTGGTAGCCGTCAAGCAAGCCAAGATCTATACAAGCTACGAGTTGACGTTAGACCTAGGAAGACTTCGAACATCTTCGAGCAGCGCCCGTGAATAAGCTGGTGCTCTGCGCTTAGCTTTCAGGTGGCGCTTTAGAAACTTGGACTCTACGATTACGATAACAATTCGTTATTCAGATGTAAAAGTGTATAAACAAATTTCTACCGAAAATTCTGACGAATTTAATATCAGCCTGAGAAAGAGACTTCGCCATTTAAAATCTGAATTAGTAGTTGGCTCGAAAACTGGAAGCGAAATCTGCGTTAGTATCTTACGGCGAGCGCGCCATCTGCTAACAGTTCGTTAAGTCTTCATCATGAGCGATATGGAGGCTGATGATAACATGGGCGACGTTCTATCGGATCCTCCTCGACTGTGCAACGCAAGCATTGGCGAATATCCAGGGACTAACAACTGTGTCAATGCATACTACCTGACCGTCGAAAATTCCTACCAGACTCACATTAATGGCTACATCATGCCAATCCTCGTCATCATCACCGTCGTCACCAACAGCCTCATCTGCGCTGTGCTCCTTCGCAAGCACATGCGCAGTCCGACGAACACGATCCTCGTCGCCATGGCAGCGGCCGACATGCTGACCGGAGTCTGGACCCTCCCATGCTATATCTACTTCTACACGATGGATGCCTACAGGGAGTTCGTGCCCTACTCGTGGTGCATCGTCTACTTTTGGCTGACCGACTACCTCCCGACCGTGTTTCACACGGCGTCTGTCTGGCTGACGGTGGCCCTCGCAGCCCAGAGATATATCTTCGTCTGCCACAACGTCAGCTCCAAGCACCTGTTCACCGTCAGTAACATGGTCAAGGTGGTTGTCGGCATTTACGTGGCGTCATTCGCCTACCAGTCGGCGCGATTCGCCGAATACAACTACGGAAAGTTGGAACTGAATTCGAACGTCGATCCGGAAATGATGGTAACTGGATGTTACTACGACTTCCGGCCGTTCCTCACTCGCCATATGATCCTCTATTTCAGCATCTACTTCTGGTTCAGGGTGATCTTCATCCACATCGCGCCGTGTGTGTGTCTGGCCCTGTTGAACGCTCTGCTGGCGCGAGCGATGCACCTGGCCAATCTGAGGATGGAGCAGTTGCTGAGGCAGAACAGGCGCTCGGAGTGTCGTCGCCTGGAGGAGACGAACGCGACGACGATGATGTTGGTCGTTGTCGTTGCTATATCGTTTCTCGTCGAGTTTCCCATTGCCGTCTACATCATAACGATGTTCATCGAGAATACGTTTAACACGGTACTGGTGGATCTGAGCACGCGTGCGATGCTTGAACTGTTCACGAATATGTTCCTGATCTTCTCGTATCCGCTCAACTTCTTCATCTACTGCGTCATGAGCCGACAGTTCCGCGAGACCTTCAAAGGACTGTGCGGCGATGAGGTCATCGCGACATTCAACTCCAAACAACAATCCGTTTACGATTCGTTTCCAGCGGAAAACGGAAACAAGGAAGCGGCTGATGTGTAGCCGACACAATTGTGAACTTTCACGAAGTTAATGACTGGTAGCAACAGATGTAAATGTGGCGAGATCTCTGGTAGGCATTAAACATGTAGGACAATAATGTGGTCACACATTGTAGTTTCAAAATGTAGCGTGTTATTAGCCACTGCTTGGTTTAATACTAGACAATGCGATTTTACGAGTAAGCATTTATTGATATATTACGTGTAATGAAGCATTCGGTGTTTAGATTTTGCCCATGCCACAAAGAATGTGGTATTGGATTGAAACGATTTAACACGATTCAGAGACAATTTACCCCAGCAGTGCTTGCATTCACAATAAAAGAAATGTCAGTTTGCCATGGTTTGAAAACAGGATGAAGCTGTTTAGCGCGGATTTCGAAGCAACAGATTGCCACTGTATAAACTCATCATACGATTCAAAACAGTGGAAGGATGTCGCTATCGTCTTGTCGCCAGAGTGCGAAGTTGACTATCACAACCACGACCAACTAAAGACGAAGAAGAAATGGCTTCAACGTTGTTATCATCTTCACAGTATTCGACTGTTTTTAGCAACGAAGTTACAATAAGGCTACACGTTTTTTAATCTCTAGGCTTCTGTTATTACTTCAGAACATTGTCGCCATTTTGGCTGCTCAGGGTTACAACTTGAAAAATTAGGAAAGTTCATGATGATAACCAGTTCAGATTCTATGTAAGATTAGTTATTGTTACCGGCTGCTATGCGCTGTTTTATTTTATTAACCATAGAAAATTGCAATAAGTTGTTGCGTCACAGGTTGAACGGCAACTTATCGACATACTTATCAGCATACTTATAGGCATACTTATCGACATACTTATCGGCATACTTATCGGCATACGCTGTACGGGATCAAAGCGTAACAAAACTAAAGATGCCGTGCACTGTCTATGGATACAGACAGCTGAACTGTATACAAGCAGTAGATTATCTGTAGGCGTTAAGTGGCAGTAGATCAATTGTCAGACAACTATTTCGTCTTTCTTTCTTTCTTTGAGACATGTAGTCGATGCGTCGACTCTCAGCTGAGCGGAGTTTCTGTTTCTTGGTTGTTTGTGTGGGTCGAGCCGCAATCGGACGTGAAGAAAGACAGGGACTTCCAATCTCCTCTGAATGAATTTCTTGCGAACGTAACTGCTTAAAGAACTTTTTAAAATCGTTTTCACTTATATCGCTTTTGTGTGTCTTGTAGGGATGTGATGCACACTGTTGCATATTAGTATATATCTAGAGTGTATGGATAGGTGCTTTTGTAGTTTGAGACTGCTTATATAAGATATTAAGAACGTCTCTTCCACTGCATTTGACGCCAGTTCGGAATACCATGAGGATGTCAGCAAAAAAGGCGTCACTGGAAAACTTGATTCTTTTAGCATTAAACTTGTAAGGTGTAAGATTTGAATTAGAATGCGTATACATGAATGTATAGAATTTATGTACAAATGTATGTGTCTGTGTGTATGTCTGCTACGTGCGCATTGATGTATGCATAAATGCTTGCATGTCGTTCTGTATGTGTGTATGAAAGAACATTATGTAATAATACCCGAGTATATATTGTGAAGCGATATAATATAATGTACTGTAACGTGTTTTAATGTAATGTACGGAGATCGCATACCAGAAACTTGAACAAGGCTATTACAATAATATATATAATAATATCTTAATAATAATATGATAAAATAATAATAATAATATAATAAAAAAATAATAATATAATATAAAAATAATAACATAATATTCGTGTTTATTTACTAGCTCACTGACATTCCGCAGTAAGTAACATTGAAACATATGACCCTATACAATAATAATCAAGATCTTATAGAACTCACGTCTTGGCAGCCTGTTAGGCGCCAGTTCATTTCACAGCTGCACAAAGGAGTGGAAGGCTGATTCGACCTATAGGTAGCCTACCTTACCGAACCGCATCTTTCGAGATCTTATGTTCTTCGAGCAATAGTCCTACCATTCATCTATCCCTCTCCCCATTGCACGGAGTCCGATTAGCAGGGTCGAACCTCCAGTCATGTACCTATAGACCCGACACTACCGTATAGACCATTGTGCCGCATGCTATAATTAGAATATTTTGTCCCCTAAATAAAAAAGAAAAGAAAAAGAAGAATGACGATTTCTAATCTCGTTTTGCAAATAAAATGCAGATAAAAGCAAATGACCACGTTATAATATTGACGGTTGAGTAGGCCCTATACTTCCTTAACAGTGCTACTGGGATTTTGTTGGCGCATGGATATAAGGATTCGATTGCCAAAGTAATCACTTATACCGTTTTTCCATTCCAGACATTAAACTGGTAATTATAAAAATGATTACAATAATAATACTAACAAATAATAACAATTATAATACAATAAGTAGTAATCAGATCATGATCTATCATAATCTAATTACTTCCATAGCGACGTCAATGTAGGCCTAATGCAGATTGTCAGCGATGAAACGAACATCTCAGCTGAAAGCTTAGTTTTTTGCGGGTAAGTATAAAAACTCGACTTTCGAATGGGCATTGACTGTCGACTTCCTGGACATCCATCCTCTGAATGTGGCTTGTTAAGCTGGTGGAGCGTGGAATTTGTTCAGGTACGTATGAATTAAATTCATGGGATTTTAAAAGAAATTTCCACTGGTGGGGGATATTTTGCAAAGGGACATTTTCGCGCGTAATTTTAAGTAAAAAAGCATTCATTTCATCATTGGTGGCAACAGGTGGGACTAAAAAGATCAAAATTCACTGGTAATTCACTTATGGGAAAAGTGCAAGGAATGGTGGGGATTTTTGGAGGGCTGGTGGAGAATTTCCCCACCAGTAAACATGTTAAAAAATCCTCTAATTGAATTTGAATTAAACTGCCTTCTCGACAGTCACATCAAATCAATATATTTTGACAACAGTAAACTGTAGATGTCAGAGTCTCTATGGAGTGGCCCCCGCGGAAACCAGATTGCGTAGCAGGTAATAAACCACTGACATTGAGGTAGGACTTTAACTTACTAGAAACAATCTTTTCAATAATCTTAGAAATAAATGAAACGTAAGAAATAGATCTGAAATTACTGAGGTCAGACGGGTCCAGTTCCTCTGGTTTGAGGGCCGGAAATACCAAGGAATGCTTTTTGCGAAGTAGGCAGATGCCTTCCTTCCTGAAGAGAGCGGTTACAGAGGAGGATGAGGAAGTGAAGGAGAACTTCATCGATGAGCTCCTGCACCATTAAGGTAGACAAGGGTTCAAGGATTTAGAAGCAGAGTCATTTCATTCATTTCATTCAAGGCTGTCTACTCAGGAGCGCTCCCAGTTCAGCCACGGCTAAAGAGAACAGTCTTCAAATTAGTATAAAAAGTAGTAGAGTGATCTATAGGGACCAGACGGAGCGCTATTGGAAGCCCATTCCAGATCATAGGACCAGCAACAGAGAAGGAGCGGCGCTGCATGATTGCGGTACGCGAGCGAGGGACCATGAGTCGAGTATGATACTTCGTACTTCGGAAGCCGTGACCTCCCTCAGAGTGGAGAGACAGTAGATTGGGGTCACCGACTACGGAGAGCAACGTGTTATGTAATGCAAACTGTTGGCCATGAAGAGGAAATAATTTGTTCCTCCCTGTTTTCCGAACTCCTTCCCCGCTTCCAATGACGATTTCATACTTTTAATTTCTTCCTTTCATTGATTTGTTCGTTGCCGGAATGGCCTTCCACCTGAGGTCCGTTCTGCGCCATCAACTAAGGCATTCAGGTCCCGGCTCAAACGTCATCTGTTCACCCAAGCATATCCTTCTGCTGAATAGGACCGGATGTTATGTTAGACTGTAGTGTAGGTGGTTGCTGTACAGCGCCCTTGTAGCGGCGTGGTCGCGTTATGGTGCTCTAGAAATTGCCCATATTACTACTACTACTACTACTACTATTACCACCACTACTACTACTACAACTACTACTACTACTACTACTACTACTACTACTACTACTACTACTACTACTACTACTACTACTACTACTACTACTACTACTACTACTACTACTACTACTACTACTACTACTACTACTACTATTACCACCACTACTACTACAACTACTACTACTACTACTACTACTACTACTACTACTACTACTACTACTACTACTACTACTACTACTACTACTACTACTACTACTACTACTACTACTACTACTACTACTACTACTACTACTACTACTACCACTACTACTATTACCACCACTACTACTACTACAACTACTACTACTACTACTACTACTACTACTACTACTACTACTACTACTACTACTACTACTACTACTACTACTACTACTACTACTATTACCACCACTATTACTACTACAACTACTACTATTACTACAACGAAAACAACAACAACAACAACAATTACTACTACTACTACTACTACTACTACTACTACTACTACTACTACTACTACTACTACTACTACTACTACTACTACTACTACTACAACTACTACTACTACTACTACTACTACTACTACTACTACTACAACAACAACAACTACTACTACTACTACTACTACTACTACTACTACTACTACTACTACTACTACTACTACTACTACTATTATTATTATTATTATTATTATTCGTTCATTTACTCGTCCGTTTATTAAGCATTCCATTAGAACACCTAGCCACCATTAATTTTTTGATGACTTAATACGCAAGACAATAGAACTCCTTGCATGATTTTGGTGACTATTAGTCTCCATTCTTCCCTCCAAAACAGATGATTTACTTCTGCCTGCAGTCATGGTGACTGTGCATATGTAGAGAAATATCCATTGGGTGAATGATCCATTTGATGTATATTAAACGTTTAATTTTCTGTTGTATTTGTAGATTTTATAATTAGATTGAACAGATGTAAAACGTAGTTCGTATACATGGGAAATTTGTAAAAGTGCCACATGGAAAATTGTGCAGTGTTAGTAGCGAAACGGCATTGGAGTAGGAGGTTGAGATAGAACAAAGCACATGAAAAAACCGTCCCTTAAGGTAATTTTGAGGGGTAACCGTAAGTATGAAGTGTCAGTGACTGCATTTTCTTAGCCTCTGCATCAGATCTTCACATTGACAATGTGCAGTCGATGTACTCAATTTACAGCTGAATTCGTCACGGAGCGCTTGTGAAACAGAAGTCTTGAAAAACTTCCTCTTGTAATAGGTAAGTAAAGCAATGGCCTCAGGGTTGACAATCCACCCGCTAACTTCTAGACAAGTACTTTCTACAATCTAATTGTGGGCTAAATCGGACGAGATGGACTAATGGCCCAAGAGCAGGTATTAGAAACGATGTAGGCCTACATTTGTCTGGTGACCCGTCAAAAGAGCGACCGACAAAAGAGCGCCGACAAAAGAGCGTCGACAAAAGAGCGCCGACATAAGAGCGCCGACGCCAGAAGAGTACCGAAACTTGTATTAACAACAATTGAGCTATGTCAACTGGTGTTAGAAGTATTTGATTTTATTTGAAGTTACCTACATGTAAATAAGCGCCGACATAGCAATTTCGCAAAGAAGTATTTTATTTTATTTGAATGAGCGTTGACATAGCAATTTAACAAAGAAGTAGTTGCTTTTATTCGAAGTGATATAAGTTAGCGCCGACATAAACAGTGTAAGTAAATAATTTTATTTGATGTTACCGGCATCTAAATGAGCGCAGAAATAGCAGTGAAATCGCGCGGACGTAGTAGAACGCCGTTTAAATTCTTATAATAAGCACGGTGAGCCTTTCACTCGAGAGTGGCCGAGTGGGTTTGTAGCCCGCTAGCCACGCCGGCGGCCCGGGTTCGATTCCCGGTCGGTCGGTTTCTCAGAGATTAATTTCTCGGATCTTTACTGCGGGTGGCTCGGTCGCAATATAAACGTGGAGTACGAGGTTGTACTCTGCCTCCGACACTGATCATCTTCGATATGAAAAAGTGTCGTTAAGCCGATATACAACATTTCACTCGATATGACGGCGTCGTTAAATAAATGTTACAAACCGTTTCACTCGTCAAAGAACACGAACATGGACGAGGTCGAATCGCAAAAAGGGAAGATGATGCTACTGGTCTCCGGCTACCGGTATTAATTCACAAAATTTGTTTCATTATTACACGTCTATACGGCGCTCTTTTGTCGGCGCTCTTTTGTCGACGCTCTTTTGTCGGCGCTCTTTTGTCGGTCGCTCTTTTGACGGGGTGCCCATTTGTCTATTTGACTGCGCTTCGCTTAAAGGCATAATTGTTTTACTGTATATTATATACGCATGCGTGTATGGATGTTTTTGTATGTGAGTATCCCAATCCAGAAGAGACTGACCCGTGACCAATAACGTATCAATGACGTATCACGCACTGGTGAAAGAAATCAGCTGGAGCTGGTTCGCTGGTTGCCTTGCGTCAGTTATCGTGTTGAGGCTGAAAGTGGAAGAGGAGCTGATGTTCGGCGACGCGTGGTCATTTGCACAGAATGTAACAAAGGACCTCGTGTATAGCACCAAACGGATGAACACTAAACTCCGCCTTTTCAATGTATAATATATACCGCTTGTCCTAATGTATGAAGCAAAGACTTGGACCTGAACCGAGACACTGGAGGCGACACTCGACGACGCCTTTCAACTGCATGTGGTGTCTCAGGAGAATCCTCCTCATACCATATGCGGTCAATGTCACCAACGCATAGGTCTCTCTGCTCACGACAAACATCCCAGTGTCTGGGGTTTTATCCAGACAAGGATGTTATTGTTGTTTGAACATATAATAATAATAATATATTCGTGTTTACTGACAAGCTCACTGACAAACCGGAGTAAGTAACATTGAAACGTATAACAGTACAATTATCAAGACAATAGGCCAACAGAACAAACGTCTTGGCAGCCTGTTAGGCGCCTGCTCACTTTACAGCTGCCCCCTAGAGAGTGGAAGGCTGAGTCGACCTTTATCGAACCGCGTCTTTCAAGATCTTGTGTTCTTCGAGCAAGAGTGCTATCATTCATCTATATCCTCTCCCCATTGCACGTTGCGACAGCGAAACAGTACCACGCTCGAGCTCTGGGTTCTATGATATCTCTGCCCCACCAAAAGAAATAGGAAGAGAGCAGCTGGACGCCCTAGCCATACATGGACAAAATGGTGGAATCAGACCTGTGCCTGCTGAATTCCGGACAACAAGCGCATGGCCTGGAGACGCGTCTCGATTAGAGATGGCTGACAGCGCGTTGTGGAAACTGCTACGCTCCGGAGGGGGTACACCATAGATGGTTATGCATGTATACATGTATGCATCCATTCGCTTGCTTACTTACTCAACGTTATCACCAGAGTCACTTTCGTCGTCGTCATCATCGGCATTATCGTCGTCGCTATCATCGTCCTCACCACTAATATTATCACCGCCGTCGTCGTCGTCATTATTGCGAGGATAGGGGAAAAGGTAAGTTAGTTCGTTGAAACCCGTCCAAAATCTGGTAAATTTTAGTTAATATAAGGTAAGGCAAAGTAGTATCAGATCATGTAGGATCAGAAAAATTCAGCCCCTGTAAGATAACATGAATTATGCCGATAACATAACGGTTCTGGTCTTCTGGATAAAGGTATTCGCTTATACTATGTTAGAAGGTCCCACTCACTTAACGTAAGACTCTCTAGGGATATGATAAAAACTAAATTGTCAAAGGTAGAACACTTCTAACAACAGCCACCTTTTCTATGCAAGCTTATCTGTTGGTCTTCAACGACACGAAACAGACAGCTTAGCCTACTACGTAATGTTTGAAAGGAACCATTTAAATTATTAACTACACAACCGGAGTCTTGGCTTTCCACAACCAACACCCTTAACCTTCAGATCAAAGTCTAATAGAATTAGATCCTACATTGCTCAGGTTATATAAACGGACACCAACACCACACCTTGTCAGAAACTGGTCAAGCATAACTTCTCTACTAATCCCTCTGCCACCTGGCTTTTACCATTAGGCCGATATCAGTCCAGTCAGTGAAAGCCACATGCACGCAGAGTTGAAGGCCACATTTGTCACCGCAACATAGGCCTAAATAATATTTGTAAGCTTTCTACACCTGAAAAATTTATACAGCATAGTCTGCGTGGGCTATTAATGCCTGACTTTTAAAATTCAAGTGCAGTATAACTTACATGTAAGTGGCAGTACATCGTGTGTTCGAGACATATTGGACTTCAAAATGAAGTAGTCGTGCAAATTTATGGTTGTGTTTCTGCTCTTAAGATAATAGGTAGCAATAATTCAACAGCCTTCAACCAAAACAATGTTTAGTTGTATCTGATACCGTAGACTTACATCGTACAGTATACATAAGAAACTCTGAAGCTTTCATCAGACGAACATATGTCCCCACTGTAGATCACTTGGTCTGTAATGACCCCTGTGCGAAGTCTGTTTGAGCAGATTTGTTAAAACTTTACAGTATCATTCACTCGTAAAGAAGCTGTCGCTCTTCGGGAATCGTAACTGGTCATGGATGCTTTCATGAGGTGCTTTTAGGCATTGTTTGAATGCTTTGTAACAATACACGGTCTCACTATAAATGTCTAAACGCCGGAGTCGTAATATAAAGGCCCACACAAACAGTCTCCCTCTCGGACTAAAAAACTGTTTTCCTCTGACACTCAATTGTGGAGCAACTCTCCAATTGAAATGGAGTTTTCCAATGTAACGTTCATTTTAGATAATAATATTTACGCCGCTTGTGAATAAGATATTCCGAACTAGAATTTGTTGAACATTTCAAAATTAATACCATGGATATTGCTGAATGTGACGCGTTCTTCAAACCTAAGAAACCTCGTTTTCGAGAGAAATCTGCATTCTGTGCTGAATATTTAAAACTCTGTTTTTTAGACTTTGATTTTCTATAAGCTTATTCAGTTTCATCTATAGTGTTTTCTAAAATTTCATGGCATTATTGTCACAATTAACTATTTTCTTTTGCAATGAAGCGACCTGCTTAAAATTCGTGTAATATTTTAGGTCATTTTATAAAAAGGTGAATTTTCCATAAAAATGAAGAAAGTCTCTTCGAAGAAAGTTCTTTATTTCAGAAGAATTAAATAAATTCCTCTCCGGAGACTTTTCTGACAGTCTCCGCGAGGGCGAATTTATTATAAAACATAGGCCTACATTGTGGGGAAGATTATTTTCCGAAATATATTTCCGGGGAAGAATCAGTCCCGAAATAGATCTTCCTGGTACTTTCTTACGGCATAATGGCGGGGCACCACCAGCTGTTGTACTTAGAGACTGAACAACAGATAACTTATAAGTGTCGTGATATATGGCAATTACTGATTAGGCTTTGAAGTGTTTCTTTTAGCGTTCTTAATTTACAAGCTACTCAGTGTCAGCTTTATCAATTTTGCACTAATTTAATATTGTTCTAGGCTGAAGAGTTTTCTATATAAGAACAAAGAGACAGCGGTCAAGTTCTATAGCTTGTCATCAAGTCGTTATTGCTTTTAGTGCAGCTTTCATTTCAGCCATGAAGACGTTTTCGCGTCCGATATTAAGCGTTCTCACAGTCTGTTTCGTCCTCATCGAGGCTTCTTTTCCTCCTAATAAGGACAGTAGGTATTCATTTATTAATCTCGTTCACAAATACTTGCTTATGCCTAAACAAAAGAACACCGTAACATACTATACTATTTAGGCTTCTAACAGAAATTAATGCTTATATAGACCTAATAATATAATAACGAACGGCATATTTTATATGAATATTTCATTGGAATTATATATATAAACAAACACACACGCTGCACTGTTGAGAGCAACGCCTGTTGAAAGCACTGCTAGGGCTGTGGTATTCCTTATGAAGACATTTCTCTGTCGAGACAGAATCAAAAGATAACCACTGGTCCACTCTGTGATCCATGATTTACGCATCGATTAGAGCCTCATAGCTGGTGCAAGAATAAGGGTTACACCCTCATACCTTCCCCTTATGGGGGAACATTCAAAAGAGTAAACTCCATTAACTTCAGAGTACAGTTTATACTTACACTGTACTTTGTCAAATTTCAGAGTATCCTGATGGCTACTTTTTCGGAACTCAAAGCTTGCCTTGCGTCTTCGTGGACCAAATATGGAAGAAAAGCGTCATTCCACCGAGCCGTGGCAAATGGGACTTTTCGCATCGTCTCATCTACTACAGAAATGCTGTCTACGAATTTGGTCCTTCCGGAGTCACCACGCACTACTTTCCCGACTGGAAAGCTGCCATAAAATGTTCCATCAAGTGGGAATCAACTCCAGCTGCCAACAGCGAGTGTTCCGTTCAAAGTCTGAGAAATTTTGTCGACGGACACATCAGAAGGAAAGGCAAATACAATGTGCTCACAAATAACTGTCACATGTTCGCCAACAGTGTGTCCGCCTTCCTCTTCAATTCAAAGTGTGGACGTTAATGCCTGCCAAAATGAAGAATCGGTGCAAAACAATCCGTACGGAGCATCTACAGTTTTATCATTATCATAATCGTTAGACTAATTCGTATTTAATTGCATTAGAATACTTAATCGCTATAATAGATAACAGAACAGATTGCCATATGGTCACTTGCCGAACATTCATATGAAAATTGCCTGAAGATTAATCACAGTGTTTTAATAATTTAATCAATTCGAATATATTTTCAATAGAAACAGAGGTGCTGATCTTAAATAAAATAATGCATTTTATAAAAGTAAACACTTTGGTTTTTGTGTTTTTAATTTACTTGGTTATTATACAGATACTATTAGTATTATACAATCCATTTTTAAGAGCGGAAAAAGTGGTTAGTCAGAATTGTCTCAAAATATTACTGATTTATAGGAGTCTACACTTATTTTGTGAAACTCTGAAATTTCTCAACTCTACTCTAAGAGCTGCCTCAGGGAGACCAACTGTTCACCTGCCCTACAACAAGTAATCCAGCAGCAAAACAAACTGTTGAGTCAGCCACGGTGCTTGGTCAGAATATGGAAAGGTGGAAAGACAGTGAGAAGGCAGTGAGATGCTACGGTGTAAAGCGATTACAATCGCAATGGCGGTTGTAGGAATGATGAGGATCGGGTGCGGAATGGTTCAGTTATCGGTCTGAACTAAAACTCTCATTGTAAGCGGGCAAACGTCCGTCAAAACCTTCGTCAGTTCTCTAATCCTCTGCATTCATATACAAGTGTTTAAGATCTGTTCAGTTCACATTCATAGATGACATAGTGACGGTTGAATAAGCGTTCTCTCGGAGATGTCTTTCTGCGAGCTGGCGTAGTTCCATGTGCTAAGGCGAGATTGCAAGATTTGAGACATGAAAAGACTGATGAACGGCATGGATAAAGATATGAGGAAAAACGAGTTGATCAGGAAAAATTGTTTGTCCATGACCTGCTGCGCGATAGACCCCGTAACCTGACTATTAAGGCAGTTTATGTTGAATGAGGTGGCTGTATAGGTGGTCTATACTGGCAAGTCCTGTCTGCGGAGGCAGATATTTCAGTCAGTTCACAGTTCTAAAGAGATATCAAGATATGATTTTATAATTAATATAGGATTATAATGAACATTTTGATTCTACATGGAATCGATTAATTTCAACAACAAAAAAACTATATAAGAATACAAGAAAGTGAGTCGCATTCCAGCAAAACACTTCTCATGGCAGTATCAAATCAATACAATTTTACAGCAATTAGAATAGTCTATTAATAAAATGGACAGAGATTGATTCAAGGGTAAAACGGACAACTGAAAGGGTCTGACATATCGCCTATGGCTCGGCTGAACTTGTAGGGTCCTACAATCGCCTATTGTTCGACTTAAAGGTTCCGACATATCGCCTATGACTCGGCCGAAAGAGTCTGACATATCGCCTATGGTTCGGCTGCCCAGTTTCTTCGTTCGACTGCACAAGTTCAGGTAATTTCATACCGATGCACCCCAAAAATACACTACCGTAAAACAAGAAGTGCCTAATATTGAGACAGGCAGGCCCTCAACAACTACAACACAGCTAATTCTAGAGTTTTTAGTACATGCATGTATTAATCCACTTTTGATTCTGATCTTGAATTGACCAAGAGTTAATAAGAGTTGTCAAAGGCTAAATATATATATTTAATTCGTAAGAGGATTAGTCCATAAAAACGGGACAGAACATTTGATGGTAAATTATTTCAAAACGTCATTCCGATATTTCGTACTATCTGAGGCATATATTTATAGCACCATTACAAAACTCAGATAGACGTTAAAACAATAAAACTGATCTATAAAGGTACGTCTAATGAGAATTTCAAAATGTCTTTGAGCTCGATGTGCTGGAAAAGTTCTAATTGTTAACAAGTCGCACGATTAATGTATTTTCATTGCCAGTCTGTCGCTCAGTATCCGTCCGTCTATCTCTCTCTGTCCCTTTATCTGTCTGTCCATCTGTTCGTCTACTCATGCGCATCGTATCATGAGCTTTCTAGAGCTACATAAGAGCTAATGCAGGGCACCAGCTCATCAATCAGAGGAATAGTCCAATAGCACTGTGGGAAGTTGCAAGATCCGGTTGCCAATAGACTAGCGATGGGGTGAGGGAGGAATGGGGGGACAGAGGGGCGGAGGGAGTAACGGAAGGAAGGAGGGATGGGAAGAGTGTCAGAGGCTAACTGGGTTGAAACAAGATGAAAGTGGAATTGTGTTAATCAAAATCATAAGTGGAAGTTTTTGAACGAAGAAGTCGAGGAGTGCTAGAGAGGCCTAACGAGGCTAAGTGAGACCGATATTGGGATCCGCTATACTGAATGAGATAAGTGGAATGGTGACTAATTTCTTGAATCATGTCAGCTTTGCAAAGAGAGGTGGGAGTTAATTTCGAATGGAACCCCGTGGGGGTAATAGAAATTACTGATGAGACCGATACTGAAGGTAGCAGCTTAAATTCGATCTTTGATGAATTCAGGAATATCCTGTTGTCGGCCTTCGAAGACCTTTGAAGCTAACATGCAAGAACTGGAAAGTTAATTATTTTTATTTATAAGAGATGCCATAATCATTGTATGTAGTGGGTGCAAGCTTGTTCGGAAAATTGTCGCTTCTTGAGAAAATCCTATAAATACAGGTCACAAGAAAAATTTAAAACGACAGTCCTTTTATTTCTCATCTTATTCGCCAGATAGCGATAACACTCACTATCAGAAATCTACAGCCGTACCGTACATGCACTTGTCGAGGCCATCATTATATAGATGGTAAGTTTAGACGACACCACATCAAATCAACATTAAGCGGAGATAGATGACATACGTGAGAAAAGTAGATACGCTAGATGGTAGTGCTGTGGGACGACGCCAGCGAGTGGTTTATGTACGGAGAAGATTCTCTTCTGCAGACGATCTTGACCTGGGGAGCTTATATAGGGGCCTATAATCAGGTGGTGAAATCAAGGGATCATCCAAAACCAGTGTTCCGTCAAGTCAAGATAAATACAACCAGCAGTTCGGAATACATGTGATTGGTGAGGAAGAAGAAATTCATCCGTGGGTTAATCTTTGTCCTCCAAGCTCTTACCCCCTTCCACTGTCAACTCCATCCTTCACAATCTTTCATTTCTTTCTGTTAAATTCATTCATTCATTCGTTGCTTCGTTCGTTGGTTGCTTTGTTCACTCATTCGTTCATCAATTCTTTCGCTAATTCACTTACCCATTTGGGACACCATATACTTGAACACTTATCCGCTAATTTTTTTCTAACGATTTAATGCGCAGGACAGCAGAACTTCTTGCGTGATTTTTGTGACTACGAACAGAGTCTCCTTTACTTCTTTCAACGAAGAAAAATGTACTTTTACCTGCAGTCATGGTGATTGTACAATTGAAGAGAAATATCCGTTCATTGAGTGATCTATGAGACGTCGATTCGATATTTAATTTCTTGATGAATCACATGCAAACCACGAATAGCTGGTATCGGAATCCAGTACCTATGAATGAGATTAAGGTACTAATTTCTTGATATCAGCTAGGCCTATATAACTGGCCTTCTGTGTGAATTTTTACGCAGATTAGGCCTGCCCTTCAAAGAATCATTGATGACCTTTATCAACGAGTCAAAGGGAAAACAGTGCTAGCTGGCATTAGTAAACCAGTACCAGCGAATGGAAATGTGCGATTGCATTATTAGAAGCTTTTACTATAGATTAAGATGTTTAAAATATTTTGCTGAGCTAAGTCGTTAAACAGATAAGAATGGGTTGTCAAATGAAAAAGTCATATTTCTCGTTAAATCAACCAATGATAAGAATTATTTTAAACAGGTCGATTTTGTAGCTACATTGCACAAATAGTTAAGAACATCAGAAGTCATGCAGTGCAGCAAATTTTTAATCTGTTAAAGTCAAGTAATTACTTGTAGGTTTTAAATGTTCTACAGAGAGGAGAAACTTTTCTCATAGACGATTTTTCTTCGGTTTAGAATATTTTTCTTCATAAATGTAACATGTTCAGCCTCACCCGTGACAACAATTCTGAACTTTTTCACAAATCATAGGGCTAAATATCTTTATAAACGGGGATTTGAGTATCGTCGTGATGGAAATCATATCCTAGTGAGTGATCGTCGAGAATTGCTCCTATAGTTGTGTGATGCATAATGTAAACAAAAGAGGACCAAGCAGGGAACCCTGTGGAACATCACATTACAACTAAGAACTAGACGAATAACTATCACTTGAATGTGTGCATTAAAATAAGAAACAATTAAGATAAACACTGACATTAGATTACCTACTCTGTCCGTTAATAAAGATATTTTAGCACCATGATTTTTTATAGAAATTATATAGCTCCGCTTCAGAGAAACTACTCAGAGTTGTCCTTCGTCGACCTAGACGATGTCTACTGTAAATTCATCAGTTATCAATCAATGCTCATTTAACAAGAAATGTCACCAGTGGTGGCTCACGCACGTGTCTACACGCAGACCTACCCAGAGAGTTGAAGGCCACATTTGTCAATGCGACATAAATAATATTTTTATGCTTTCTACGACTGAAACATTTATACAGCATATAATTATAGTCTACGTGAGCTGTTACTGCTTGACTTTTAAATGCAAGTGCAATATAATTTGATGGACAGTACATTGTGTGTTCAACGTGACATATTGGGCTTCAAAATGAAGTAGTCGTGTAGATTTATGGTTGCGTTTCTGCTCTTAAGATAATAGATAGCAGTCATTCAACAGCCTTCGACCAAAACAATGTTTAGTACTGTCTGCTAGGGTTGACTTACATCGTATAAACTAGGAACTCCGAAGCTCTCACCAGCGAAAGATAGGCCCCTATTGTGGATCACTTGGTGTGTAATGAAGCCTGTGCGAAAATCTGTTAGATTTCTTTAGGCATTGCAAGTATCATTCGCAAGTAAAGATAGTGTCGTTCTTAAGGAATCATAACTGGTCAGAGAGGTACTATTTTTTAAAGCGGAGCTAGAAAATTGACCTGCTTAAAACTGGTGTAATATTTTAGATCATTTTATAGAAATGTGAATTTCCCTAAAAAAATAAAGTCTTCTCGAAAAATGTTCTCTGCTTCAGAAGAATTGAATAAGTTCTTCTCCGGAAACTTTATTTCACAATAAAGTCTCCGTGAGGGCAAATTTATTATAAAACACACATTTTGTTTACTCTGTGAGGAAGATTATTTTCCAAAATAGGGCCTATATTTCAAGGGGATGAATCGGTCCTGAAATAGATCTGCCTGGGAACTGTCTTACGGCATAACGGCGGGGCACCCGCAGCTGACTAGTTAGTGTCGTGATATATGGCAATAACTGATTAGGCTTTGAAGTGTTTCTTTAAGTGTTCTTAATTTACAAGCTACTCAACGCCAGCATTATCAGTTTTTCACTAAATTAATCTTATTCTCAGCCGAAGAGTTTCCCCATATAAGAATCAAGAGACATTTGGTCAAGTTCTATAGCTTGTTCACGTCGGTATTGGTCTTAGTGTAGCTTCAATTTTCAGCCATGAAGACGTTTTCGTGTCCGATAGTAATCGTCATCACAGTCTGTTTCATCCTCACCGAGGCTTCGTTTCCTCCTAATAAGGACAGTAAGTATTCATTTGCTTATCTCGTTCACGATTGCCTACTTTGTGCCTAAACAAAAGCACATCTTAACGTACTATAATATCTAGGCTGGTAACAGCAATTAATGATTATATAGACCTAATATATTAATAAACGACATATTTTATGTGAATGTTTCATTTAAATCTAATAAATAAACACAGAGTAAGTAAGTAAGTAAGTATATCCTTTATTAATCCAACTGCTAACCGCATTTTGGTTTACACATGTATATCACGTCCAGATTAAAGTACTAAGGCCTGTATTCCGGTGAAAATCATCCTAATTATGAAAGATTTACGAGCTAGACTGTCAGCAGTCGGGAGAACCCGATTATGAACACGGGGTCGCAAAGTATAACCCGTATGCTTAACAGGAGGTAATAGCACATGAAGCACATGTGTAGGACATGTAAGGACGGTCGTGAAAAGTTTAGAATCAGCAGTACGGATCAATTGTTCGAATCTAGGGTAGTCCACAGGAAGATAACCAGCTTTAATCAGTCTCCTAAATATTGCCTGTAGTCTCTCACGTCCCCTTGCCCCACATAACCCCACCAAGCGGACGCAGCGTACGTCATCCTCGCCACTGTGGTAGCTGTCACCACATCGTACATTGAGGGGCCAAGTAGTCCATGAGTAGTCAGGATCCGTAATGCATACATTGATTGTCTTGCACCAGTGCATAGATTGTCAACATGCACGTCAAAGCAGAAGTCATCGGAGAGCGTGACACCCAAGATCTTCATGATTCTGACTCTGGAAAGACCAGGAATCTCCATCGGCTGGTTTTCATTCAGTTTTCTTCTCGGCTTACGGACAACCATTTCCTGGGTCTTTGCTTGGTTAAGCTTCAGATTACATCTCGCAGCCCAGATCTCGATGTGCCTGATTTCCGAGTTTATCAGGTTGCTATTGGCAGCAGGAACCAGGAGATAGGTATCGTCAGCGTACTTGAGTATCCGGTTAGTTGGATGTTTAGGTTTAAGTTTGGATATTGCTGTTAGGAACAGTATCGGACCAGTTCCTGATCCCTGGACAATACTGCAGTAACGCCTTTTCAAAAAATTGTCAGGACTGTATTATTTATTAAAAACCATATCCCTGTCGAGATAGAATTAAAGGATAGCCACTGTGTGACCCATGATAAACGCATCGCTTAAAGCCTCATATATGGTGCAAGAATAAGGTTAACACTCTCGTACCTTCCCCTTTGTAATTTGTAGTTTGTAATGTTGCAATCGAGAATTTATATAGCGCCACTCATAATCAGAGGCGCTCCTGACCCGGGTCAGTGTCTTCGCTGACAAAGAGAAATGTTTTCAGGCGCTTGCGGAATTGAACAGCAGAGAGACAGAGGAGGTCAAGCCTAAAGGTCTGAGGCAAGCGGTTCCAGCTGGAGGGGCCCACTACCGCAAAACTACGAGACTGGCAGTAGCAGTGCGCATCCAAGGAACTACCAAGTGGCCACGGGCAGATGATCGGAGAGAGACCCGACCAGGCAAACTGGAAACCGGTGTGCAGTAAGCCCTAAGATACAGCGGAGCTGAGCCAACAAGACAGTTACGCGTGAGGGAAAGGACCTTAAATTGGATGCGTTGGTGAATGGGAAGCAGAGGAAGCCTCCAGGATGCGTTCAACCGTAAGAGCAGCGGAGGTGGTCGGACTATGGAGGTAAGCTTGTGTGTCATCAGTGTATTGGTGAGACGAAACACCCATTGGACCCAGAACTCCCGCTAGATCCGAGGTATACAAATTGAACAGAAGGGGTGCGAGGACAGAACCCTGGGGTAGTCCATACGGGAAATGGGCCCGAGCGGAACGGGTAGGTCCAAAAACAACAGAAACAGAGCGATCAGTAAGGAATGAGCGAAACCAAAGAAGAGCAGAGTCAACAATTAGACAGTCGGTCTAAGAGGATGTTATGGTCTACAGTATCAAAGGTAGCGCTAATATCGTAAAGAGCAAGTAAAGTGACCTGGCCACGATCAAAAGCTTGAAATACATCAGCTAAATGGCACAGTGTAAGCGATTCCGTTGAGTGGAATTTGAGTGGAATTTCCTGAACCCGAAGAGTAGGCATTAGAGAGTTAGAGTCAAGGTAATAGATTAGTTGACAAGAGACACATTTTCTAGAAGCTTTGAAAGGAAAGAAAGGTGTGAGATAAAACGATAGTTTTAAAGCGGATAAGACCATGATCAGAGATAGACGGGGCTCGATGGTTAGGTCTGCAATTTGACAGTCATCACGCGTGATAGCCACATCCAGCCAACCGCCAAGGACGTGAGTAGGTGCAGCAACGTGCTGGGTAAGTTCGAACTGCGATAGAAGATCCACGAAACGAATAGTGTCTGGAGAGGAGGCGTTCTCTAGATGAATATTGAGGTCCCCTGTAATAAGTAGCTGAGAGTTGAATGTGGAAAAGACCTCGAGGATAGAGGAGAGCTCAGAGAAGAAGGCCGTCGAGAGCGGTGCAAAACCTGGGCGGTAGAGAGCCAGGACGGTGAGAGGCCCTCTAGATGTAGCACACGAAAAAGAGAGTAGTTCAAAGGTGGTCGACTCCCAGAGAGGAGGGATCTTTTTGATGCGAAGATGATCATGAAAGTGAACTACGATGCCGCCATAACTTTGTCCTAGCAGATCCTGTGAGGGACTGACTGGACGAGAGGCATCTATAGACGAATATCCAGGCGGAGCAGATCGAAGCACCGAGACTTCAGAGGCGCTGGAATGCCAGGACTCTGTCGTTACGAGGATGTCCAACGAATGCAGAGAGATTAAGTTAGATACTTCCATGTACTTGTTTCCTAAGGAATGAGCAAACCAAGTCTCAATCCTTTAGGGCTGCTTTGTGTCGGAGGTAACCACGAAGAAGGCAGCGATGGCGATGGCGATCCAGATGGCGAGCGAGTCAAACCAGATGATGGTGACGAAGTCCCTGTGGCACCAGCCTCAGACCTCTGAGGGAGAGGCGGCGAGGCGAAGATAGGCGACGCCGATTCCAGTCGAGCAGCTACAGGAGGTGAATCGTACCTCTGCGAAGCAGGGCGCCACAGGTGCAGAGAGAAGAGTTTTCCGCTTAGTGCGACAAACCGTAAACGACTGTTGAAAGTAAGAGCGAATTGCAGCAGAGTCGTATACACAGTCCGAGAGAGCAGACGGAGAAGTGGCCGATGGCTGCGATAGTAATCCCATTTTGAAAAAAAACTACATTCTGTTAAATCCAAGGTTCACAATCGTACATGCAGAAACATCCCAGAGTAAAAATCCAGTCCGCGAGAAATATTAAAACACCTAAAACATGCCGAATACTGATGGAAACACACGGGTGAAGGCAACCTTATGGGGAAGATGCGAGAATTTAACTACATTAACTTCATAATACAATTTATACTTACACTGTATACTTTGTAAACGTTCAGATTATCCTGATGGCTACTTCTTCGGAACTCAGAACTTGTTTTGCATCATGGCCAACAAGTGGAAGAAAGTCTTCATTCTACCGAACCGTTTCAACTGGGCCATTTCGCATCGTCTCATCTTTTACAGAAATGCCGTCTACGAATTTGGGCCCAACGGAGTCGACACGCACTCCTCTTCCGCGTGGAACGGTGCCAAGGAATGTCCCATCAAGTGGGAATCAACTCCAGATGGCAAGAGCAAGTGTTCCGTTCCAGATCTTCAATTATTTGTCGACGGACACACCAGAAGGAAAGGCAAATACAATTTGCTCACAAATAACTGTCATATGTTCGCCAACAGTGTGGCAGCCTTCCTCCGCAATTCAAAGTGTGTAGGCTAATGCCTGCCAAAATGAAGAATCGGTGCAAAACAATCCGTACGGAGCATCTACACTTTTATCATAATCATAATCGTTAGACTAATTCGTATTTAATTGCGTTAGAATACTTAACCCCTTCGCTGCGACGGCCTTGTAATCCCGTGTGCGTCATGTATGTATGTTTGTATGTATGCATGTATGTATGTATGTATGGATGGATGTATGTATGTACGCATTTATGTATGCATGTATGTATGTATATATGTATATATATGTATATATATGTATATATGTATGTAACTATGTATGTATATATGTATACATGTATTTGTGTATATACGTATGTACGTATATACGTATGTATGTATATATATATGTATGTATATATGTATATATGCAAGCATAGGCCTATATGTATATATGTAGGTATATATGTATACATGTATATTATGCATGCATGTATATATGTTGGTATGTACATATGTATATTATGCATGATGTATGTATATATGTATGTGTGTATGTTTTTATGTATGTATGTATGTATGTATGTATGTATGTATGTATGTATGTATGTATGTATGTATGTATGTATGTATGTATGTATGTATGTATGTATGTATGTATGTATGTATGTATGTATGTATGTGTATATGCATGCATATATGTATGTATGTATGTTTGCGTGTATGTATGTATGTATGTATGTATGTATGTATTTATGTGTGGTATATGACCAGCGCATCAAATGGATATCTATAATTTCGATGACGAGACATACTCGTCCTCAGCAGGGAAGAGGTTAATCGCTATAATAGATTGCATTGTACGAGCGCAAACATTTTCCCTCTAGGCCTAGATCTGGGTAACTATTAGTAACCAGAGGAATACATCAAGACAATTTCGCTAATTTAATCAATTCGAATGTTTTTCAACAGAAATTGAGTTGTTAATCTTAATTAAAATAAAAGCATTGCAACCCCTCTGTTAGAACCAAACAGCGATTAGAGTAAAGGTCACTTGCTGAACATTCACAAGGCAATAACCGAAGATTAATCACTTTTTCCCTAATTTAATCAATTCGAATGTTTATAATAGAAATTGAGGTGATATCTTAATTAAAATACTGCATTTTATAAAACTAAACTGGTTTTGTGTTTTAAATTTGCTTGATTATTATGCAGGTACTATTAGTATTATATAAAATTTACAAATATTTGAAAAAGTATATCCATTTTCAAAAGCGGCATGGAAGTTCATATCTCCAAGACTCCAATCAACCTATCCTACAGATGTCCATAGTTGCATAGCATAATAGTGTTAAAATACTAGAATGTAGAACATATGAATGTATTGTGAAACCCTGAATTCCTCAACTCTACTCAAGAGCTGCCTGAGAGAAACCAACTATTTACCCCCCCCCCCCAAATCAAGTAAAACCAGCAACAGACAAGATGTTGAGCCACCTATACGGTGCCTTTTCAGAATCTGGAAAGGTGGTCAGACAAGAGGAAACAGCGAATTGCTCTGGTATAAAGCGATTACGATCGCAATGGTGGTTGTAGGAATGATGAGGATCGGGTGCAGGATTTAGTTCAGTCATCAGTCTGAACTGAAGCTCTCATTGTGAGAGGGAAACCTCCGTCAAAACCTTCGTCAGTTCTCTAATCCTCTGCATTCATCTACAAGTGTGAGCACTGCTCGGCTCACATTCATAGATGGCAGTGAAGGATTAGTGAGCGGACCGACGGAGGTCTTTGGGAGTTCGTTCGCTGAGCTGGAGTAGTAGCCTAGGCTAATGAGCGATTGCAAGATTTGAGACATGACCAGATCGATGAGCTTGCGCGATTACAAATTACAAACGTGAGCTGTAGTTCAGCTTCGACACGTCTTCTAAACTCAGCTTGCCTTCGTTTTCTGCTACTCCGTCGTGCATTATTTCAAAAATGGTGGAGAAAGATATGAGGAAATCTATCGTTCTGGGCGTTTGGATAGCGAGTAGCTTCGTAAAACTTAGAGTGTCGGAAAATTTAAAGTCGTTTTAGGCAACAGTGACTTATTTATTTATTTTATTTATTCCGGATATATCTATAGCGCCTCTCGAAGTCAACTACTACTCAGAGGCGCTCCCGACTACAGCATTTGATACTGTGCCGGAATTTTCACGCCGAAGCGCCACGAGCAATTGCGAGTGAAGGACTTGCCCAAGGTCCGTACGCAGCGGCTAGAGTGGGATTCGAACCTGCAACCCTCCGGTCACATTAAGGCGCCGAACTTACCACTGAGCCACCACGCCCCACGTTACAGTGTTGCATTGGATGCGCTTAGGGACCAATGAAGAAATTTTAACTAGGGCTGTTTTATGATGTTTTGGAGTTTGGAGACTGAACGTGCGAGAATGTTCTGGAATGTTTAGAGACATGTATTTGAGATGAGTCAATATTACACAAGCGTGAGTGGCAGTAGTCGAGTTTGAAGGTGGTTAACGCTACAGGCAGTTCATGTGGTGTAGCCGGAGGTCACGAATGTGTTTTGTAGTAATTTCGATGTTATTGTCTGACGTGGTCAGTAAATATGTGGTTTTGTTGAAGTTGATTGCACGATTATTTCGAATCTAACATGCAAGAACTGGACTGGAGTGGAGCTAACATGCAAGAATCTGAATGGCTGTCCCCTCCCCAGCGAGGGACTAATCCCAGCCTGAAGGCAAAGCAGAAGATGCAAGAACTGGAAAATTAATTATTATTTATAAGAGACGCCATAATTAGGCCTATTGTATGTCGTGGGTACAATGCTTGTTCGGTAAATTGTCCCTTTAAAAACTTATCTTGAACTCTTAGTTAAATACAGGTCACAAGAACAAAATGTAAACAACAGTCCTTTTATTTCTCATCTTATTCGCCAGATAGCGGTAACATTCTCCACAAGAAAAATACAGTCGTACTGCAGAAGCACTTGTTAAGGCCATTATGGCCTTTTCCAAACTTCTCTAGGTCGAGACCCACTTGTATATATCTTGGAACTTAATCTTTGTCTTCCAAACTCTTACCCTGCTTCCAGGGTAAGAGTCAATTCCATCCTTCACAATCTTCAATTTTCTCCGTTAAATTCATTCATTCATTCATTCATTCACCCATTCATTAATTCATTCATTCATTCGTGCCTTCGTTCGTTCGTTGGTTTGTTCACCCATTTGTTCATCAATTCTTTCGCTCATTCACTCATTCATTTGGTAAACCACCTACTTGAATACTCATCCACTAATTTTGTCTGACGATTTGATGCGCAAGGCAAAAGAACTTCTTGCTTTATTTTGTGACTATGAATGTCTTCCTTACTTCCTTCAAAGAAGGAACTTCTATCTGCAGTGGTGGTGGATGTACAGTCGAAGGGAAATATCCGTTCAGTAACTTATCTATATGATGTCTATTTAACACATAATATGATTAATATCTTGATGAATCACATACAAGCCATGAACAGCTGGTATCGGAAGCTAGTATTCATGAAGGAGAATAAGGGTAAACGGACTATCGGTCATGGGACTGTAGTTCATAGGACCATCGCTCATAGGTCTATTGCTCATAGGGACGATCGTTAGGCCTTTCGCTCATCGTGATCAATAATAGCAAAAAGTAAAGTTGTTTATCAAACACAGAAGCCAAGGTTGTTTCTAGGATTCTTTGTTGTGAAAAGACATAAAAACTCGATCGTCATTTGAAGTCACTTGTTTGCTTCATATATGATCTGTGCAATTTAATAATCAATGTAGGCCTCTTTGTCCAAAACGGATGAATGTCCCTAGTTTGATGTGCACATATTTCATAAATATTTGTAAACTTATATGAAGTCCATTGGAGCAGTTGATTAGTTGATTACTTTTATAATTGCTGGATAATTATAAGGTAATTGCTCGCGTCTCTACTCTGATTCGCATATATTTAATGATATAGCGTAGGAGCTATAAAAGGCCCTACGAGCGATCGGCCCAATAAGTGATAGTAATATGAGCGATGGTCCTATGAGCGATGGTCCTATGAGCACAGTCCTAGAACCGAGCAAAAGGTGCTAACTTCTTGATTTCAGCTCAGCTTGTATAACTAAAGTCACACAGCTCAGCTTGAGTGACTTTTTATGCAGGTTGAGCCTGCCCTTCAAAGAATCGTTGATGACCTTCATCAAAGAGTCAAAAGGAAAACAGTGCTAGCTGGCATTAGGAAGCCAGTACCAGCGAATGGAAATGTGCGAATACATAATAAATATAGATTAAAATAGGTTAAGATGTTTAAACTATTTTGCTGAACTGAGTCGTTATACGGATTAGAAATGTAGATTTGAACTTGGCACCACTCGGGCACACTGGAATGCAGGACAACCAGTGCTTTCTTTCTAGAAAAAAAGGTTCCGGAACGGAACAGTAGGTGCCGGAACGCAACAATTATGGGCGGACTAAAATCACGAGAAAAACGGGATTGGGGGTTGGGAGGGGTCTCAATAAACGCTGAAAACAGTTCAAAAACACTGAAATTAAATTAAAATAACTAAATTATTGTTTTAATTATTAAAATAAATTAATTAATTTTTAGTAGCTGAAAAAGGTACCGGAACGCCGTACCGGCGCGTTCCGGCTGAAAAAAAGCACTGAGGACAACACATAGCTAACTAGTGTCTGGGTATAGCAGGCATTGTTTACAAAGTTTAGGCTTTGAAGAGTTTAAAAGTTCTCAATTGTAAAGCTATTCAACGTCAGTTAATATAATGTTATTTCGAGCTGGGGAGATAGCCATATAAGACGTAAGATACTGCGGTCAAATTCTATGCCTTGTTACCAAGCCAAATATTGGTTTAAGAGCAAGAGCCAAGAGACAACGGTCAAGTTCAGTAGCTTGTTGTCATATATTGCTTTTAGTAAAGCTTTCAATTTCAGCCATAAAGACATTTTCGTGTCCGATAATCGTCATCGCAGTCTGTTTCGTCCTCACCGAGGCTTCCTTCCTCCTAATAAGGACAGTTGGTATTCATTTGCTAATCTCATTCACAAATACTTGCTTATGACTACGCAAAAGAACACCATAGCACCTATATTAAGGCTTGAAACATATAGACCTAATATATTATGTATATTTTATATGAATGTTTTAATGGAATGAAATAAATAAAAAGACAAGCTGCCCTGTCGAGATAAACCCTGTTGAAAGCATTGTTATTAAGAAAAAATATGCTTATTCCCTATAAATATACATAATATATTGTATTTAATTGGATTAGAATACTTAATCGCTATAATAGAATGTACTGTATAAACGAACCTTTCAAGGATAGGCCTAAAATGTGTGCATTATACATTAGGTCTGTACTTGTGGAACACACCAAAAGCGCTGCCTACCTGGCAGGTCATGTCTGGGGACAGATGTTCGCAGCTGTTCCTAAGCTACCATATCCTGGTGAATAGGGGTGGCTGAAAACGATCGAAGGAGGCTGGGAAGTGAAGTGGACAACACTTGCCAAAGCTTCTCGACAGAGCTGCTCAGATGAGGCTGCGAGAAGGGCTGTGGGGGACAGCGTATATGTTTGATTGCTGCTCGACAGTGTGCTGGTCTCTATCTGTGTAGTGGCCTATGTGATCGTGAATGACGTGAACGATGTTATATAACTGCGTGGGCAGTACTTTGTCCGGACTCTGGTTCCGAAATGTGGACTAGCTGTAATATTGTTCAATGTAGATTTACGAGAACATTAGTAACAGGCTGAATTGCTGATATACCACAAGTTGTTTATTTCCACATGAACATGAACATAATAGCAAGTTTCAGAAATGGTTAGTTCCCTTGCAATCCTTGCCCAAACTACTTAACAACCAAAATTATAAAAATCATAATTTTAAGGTCACATTAACTTCAAGATGGCTACCACACTTGGTTTTTCTCTTGTAGGTAAGTAATTGCAATTAGTTCTATTGGAAACCTTGCCCCTAAATATGTATGTTTAGACACCAAGATCACGATTCTAAGTGAACTAGAAGCTGAGATATTGAAAAATCTCTATTTTCGGTCGGCCATTTTGAAAAATGGCTGCAACTGAGGCCAGAAGGCAAATCTGCGATTGCCCTATAGCTACAATTTTTCTTCATCGTATGTTGTTACCAGGTGCCAAATTTCATGCTTCCAACATCAAGTGAGCAATTTTTACACCAAGTTGACTGACTAATTGGCAGTTTTAAGGTGAGGATATGACGTCATGCTAAAACGTCCGCTAGGGGGCGTAAACCAAGAAAGAAAAATTGGCAACAGCATTTTTCTGCTTCAGAACTAACAAATCATTAATCTAAACATCATTGCCAAGATTCTACCCAAAATCTGTGTTCCCTTACATAAGCCAACGGACTATATAGTGCACACTCTATAGTCGGGTCAATATTAAAAAAAACACATCTAACCACCAACAAATTGATACAAAAGGTTTCTCAGTTGATTTTGTTACCATTTGGCATGCTAATTAACATAGTGAAAGTCTACTCTATCTTGAAATGATCATTAAGTGATTACAGTTATTTTAACTGAACGCTAAGCAATAAACCCTACGGTTGGATGCCAAACCCACATTTCTAGGTTGAATAAAATGAATAGTGCTTGAGATATATAAAATGTAAGCTCCCGGCAGCCATCTTGGAAGGCAGCTTGAAATTGACCCTTTCAAATGGTCAGAATAAAGTAGACTTTTACTATGTTAATAAGCATGCCAAATGGTAACAAAATCAGCTGAGAAACCTTTTGTATCAAGTTTTTGGGGTTCAACCATATATGGACCCGTCTAAATCATCAAGACATTATGGAACACACATCTTGGCAGCCTGTTAGGCGTCCGCTCACTTTACAGCTGCCCCTAGCGAGTGGAAGGCTGAGTCGACCTATAGAAAGCTTACTTTTATCGAACCACGTCTTTCAAGATCTTATGTTCTTCGAGCAAGAGTGTTACCATTCATCTATCCCCTCTCCCAATTGCACGTTGCGACAGCGACAGCGAAACAGTACCACACCCGAGCCCTGGGTGCTGTAATATCTCTGCCCCACCAAAAGAAGTAGGTGGAGAGCAGCTGGATGCCCTAGCCATACATGGACAAAATGATGCAGTCCGACCTGTGCCTGCTGAATTCCGGACTACAAGCACATGACCTGGAGACGCGTCTCGATTAGAGATTGCTGGGACAGTGCGTTGTGGAAACTGCTACGCTGCAGAGGGGGCACACAATAGAATATAATGAATGTACACGTGTATGTATGCATTCGTTTGCTTACTCACTCACCATTATCATCAGAGTCACTTTCGTCGTCGTTATCATCGTCATTATCGTCGTCGCAATCATCGTCCTCATCACTAATATCATCAATGTCGTCGTCATCATTATTGCGGGGATCAACCGATGAGGAAAACGTCATTTTGTTCGTTTAAACCAGTCGGAAATCTGGTAAATTCTAGCTAATAATATAAATAATATAAGGTAAGGTTAAGTAAAATCAGATCAAGTTTATCAGGAAAATTCAGCTAAGGTAAGATAACACAAAGTGTGTTGATATCATAAATATGCAGGACAATGGTATTCGCTTATACTATGTTATAAGGTGCTACTTAATTAAAGTAAACTCGCCTGGGATATGATAAAAATATATTGTCAAAACAAAAAAACATTCGTTACAAATATACATTTTCGCAGTGGCGGAGCGTGGATAGCAGGCCTGTCTAGTATAGTGACAGTTTTGTCTGTGTTGTGTTGTGTATGATAGTAGTTAGTAAGTTAGTGATAGGACTTTGAAGATGGATTCACTCTAGAATATTTAACCCATGGAGTGATTTGAGGATGGAAGTGATATGATGATATTTGGTCGTTCTATAGTGACAGGCTGTGAGTTTTAGATAAGATGCAGACGCTTGATTTGGGTATTTTCAAGATTGATGAAGAGGGTATTGCAGTAAGCAAGCATGGGCACCGACTTTTGCTTTTGTCTCTGGGTGCCTGGGTTCTCCCCTACCGTCCCCGTTTAAACTCTTCTTAGGTAGGTGAGTTTTAGCGGATTTTCGGAGAAAAAAGATTGCTTTCTTGTCAAGGGTTACGAAATTAGAAAAAGTATTTAAAACCGGTGACGTTCGGACGTTCTAGTGTCATTGTTTATATATTACTAGCTGGATTACCCGGCGTTGCCCGGGGTTATAAGTTTCACCACCACCACCACCACCACCACCACCACCACCACCACCACCACCACCACCACCACCACCACCACCACCACCACCACCACCACCACCACCACCACCACCACCACCACCACCACCACCACCACCACCACCACCAACAACAACAACAACAACAACAACAACAACAACAACAACAACAACAACAACAACAACAACAACAACAACAACAACAACAACAACAACAACAACGACTGCTTGGCAATCTTGGCAGTCGCCCTCTGGCGGCGACTGCTTGGCAGTCTTGGAGGCCCTTGTGGCGTCTGGCGACCTGTGGCGGAGACTGCTTCGAAAGTCTTGTAGACGCCTTCTGGCATCTAGCGACCTCTGCCGTGGAGAGACTGCTTCGCAGTCGCCCTCTGGCGGCGACTGCTTCGCAGTCTTGGATGCCCTTGTGGCGTCTGGCGACGTCTGGCGGAGACTGCTTCGCAGTCTTGTAGACGCCTTCTGGCGTCTAGCGACCTCTGCCGTGGAGTGACTGCTTCGCAGTCGACCTCTGGCGGCGACTGCTTCACAGTCTTGGAGGCCCTTGTGGCGTCTGGCGACCTCTGGCGGAGACTGCTTCGCAGTCTTGTAAACGCCTTCTGGCGTCTAGCGACCTCTGCCGTGGAGTGACTGCTTCGCAGTCGCCCTCTGGCGGCGACTGCTTCGCAGTCTTGGAGGCCCTTGTGGCGTGTGGCGATCTGTGGGGGAGACTGCTTCGCAGTCTTGTAGACGCCTTCTGGCGTACAGCGGAGACTGCTTCGCAGTCTTGTATACGCCTTCTGGCGTCTAGCGACCTCTGCCGTGAAGTGACTGCTTCGCAGTCGCCCTCTGGCGGCGACTGCTTCGCAGTCTTGGAGGCCCTTGTGGCGTCTGGCGACCTGTGGGGGAGACTGCTTCGCAGTCTCCCGTGGACTGACTGCTTCGCAGTCGAAGAGGGTGAACCGGGCGTTGGCGTGTTAAAGAAAACGCCAGAAATCTAGCCCTCACTGCCGGTCTGTAGTCGGCCTCGCCCTTAGTAGAGCAGACTGGTTGTTTTATATACTGTAAATAATTTAGATCTTTGTCTTTGAACATATTGTGTTAAAATTTTGCTGTAAAACGATGAATATACTTCGAATCGATCGTCATTATATTTTGTGCGAAAGTAAACAACTTACGCGCATTATTAGTGACGTTGGGGAATACCGGCGCCATAAATAGAACCGCGGTGTCGTTAAGCGGATTATTAATGACGTTGGGGAATACCGGCGCCATAAATAGAACCGCTTGGCAGTGGAATAGGCGAGCTTGCGCATTATGGACGGTCGGGTGGGTAGCGTTTTGGGGCATTTTCACCATGGTAGGGTTGAAAACGGAGGACGCGAACCCCTCCACTGGGTGTCCGAAGCCGAGGCCGACACATTAGTGAAGGTTTCGAGTGAAAAGGTGCAAAATTGTAGAAGTTAAGCCTGTGTCAAACAGACAGACAGACACACAGACACACAGAAAGCTGGCTTTATTTATATAGATTTACATAATAAATAAATAATAAATGAATAAATTATTTATTATGTACGGCCGTGACTGTGAGATCATGCAGGGGCATTTGTGTTGTAGTTGTACTTCTCAAGTTGTGAGAGTACTTAGTTGTAAAAAATTGGAATTTAAGATCCTAATTCTTCTGGGTGCCAGGCACCCACTGAACTTTCTCTCTGGGTGCATTCGCACCCAAGGCTCCCAAGAAGTCGGCGCCTATGTAAGCAAGCTTTGAATGAACAATGGAGGTATAGCAATGGTGGATCAGTTTTAAGGTCGAGCATGGACCGAATGTGTTGGAGGTAACGAATGTGCATGAAACAGTTGAAGGTTGAAGATGTAGTTAGAGAAGGAGAGGTGTGCATCAGAAGTAATGCCGCATTATCAATATGATCAAGCACAATCATTATTTCTTGAAACTTGGCCCAAATTATCTAAATCACTTTAAAACTAAGAGATGCATTGAAGCTCACATGAACAGTGAAGATATACAGTACACTGAATTGTGATATGAACATTCACATTTCTAGCAACGAATTACGTATTAACTCCAATGAAACACCACGGTGACCACAGGAGGCACTAGGCTTACGTCAAACACTACTACGTCATCACTTAATTAAGTAACGTAAATAGTATACGCACGAACATGGCCGGCGATCCCGAGGATCGAGGGGGACAAGACCCCCAACTTTAAGCTTTAACAGTGGGGGACACACTATACAGCTGTCCTCCCAAATTTAGAAGAAACACCAAAAAGAGGTCAACACATTTTTTCGCGCATGAGCGGGAAACGATTTTTTAACCTCTTTTTTGACCAGATCAGTTCAAAAGTGTCCCGTGTCCCCCCCATCTATCAAACAAGATTGCCGCCAGTGCCCACGAATCAATAACTGTCTCGCCGAAAAAGTGTTCCAGGTAGTCAAGGTGCCGCCCCCTCAAGTGGCCGCCCGGGGCGACCGCACCCCCTTGCACTCCCCACTCGCCGCCACTGCATTTTCGACAAGAACGAACCTAAATCAAAAACGGCGACAGCTTCCACCAACGTAGATCTCTTCTTACAACAGCTACCTTTTCTATTCAAGCATTTTTGTTGGTCTTTGTCGACACGAAACAGACAGCTTACTACGTAGTTTTCCAAAAACGAACCATATTCCATTCTTAACTATACAGCAGGAGACTTAATGGCTTCCCTAATCAAAACACAAAACGATCGAGCCACACCAATACCTAATAACCAAGCTCCTCGATCCTACACTGGTCAAGTTTATGTAGACTGGTCCGCCCCACCACACCTTAATGTCAGAAACTGGTCAAACTTCTCTACCAATCCATCTTCCATCTCACTTTTACCATAGGCCTACATCAGTCCAGTCAGTGAAAGCCATATGCAACAACTGCATGTTACACTCCGAAGTGAACAATATTACATTTTTACATTTTAAAGAATTTGTATAGCGCCGCTTCAGAGAAACAGCTCAGAGTTGCCTTCGCCAACCTAAACTCTGACAAGTGCAATAAAGTATAGTAGCCTAGATTAATCAGATATCAAGCAGTGCTCATATAATTAGAAATGTCACCAGCGGTGTGCTCACGCACGTACCTCCACGCAGACCTATTTCCATAGATTCGCATACAGAGTTGAAGGCCACATTTGTCACCGCAGCATAAATAATATTTTATGCTTTATACGACTGAAACATTTATACAGTGTAGTCTGCGTGGGCTGTTTACTACTGTAGTTAAAATTTAAGTGCAGTATTATTTGCAGTATTATTTACTTTATAAATAAGTAGTCGAGTGAATTTATCGCTTTGTTTCTGCTCTTAAGATAGGCCCAGTATATACTTACTATTATAGCAATCATTTGTTTGTTTTCTACGACTGAAACATTCTGCGTGGGCTGTTTACTGCTGTAGTTAAAATTCAAGTGCAGTATAATTTGCATGTAAGGGGCAATTCATCGTGGGATCGTGACATGGTGGGCTTTAAAAGGAAATAACAGAGTAAATTTATCGCTTTGTTTCTGCTCTTAAGATATTATATGGCATTCAATAGCCTACAATCCAAACAATGTTTAGTAGTATCTGTCTATCTGATAGGTTAGACTCACACCAACCAAACATAGACCTCTAATGTAGATCACTAATATTGGTCTGTAATAACGCCTGTGCTAAAGTCTGTTAAAGGAGATTTCTTAAAACTTTACAAGTATCATTCGCTCGTAAAGAAATTGTCAATTTTAAGGAATCATGACTGGTCAGGGGTGCTTTCAAGAGGTATTTTAAGGTATTGCTTAAATGTTTTGTAACATTCCACGGCCACACTATAAATGTCAAAACGCCGGAGTCATGATATTATAAAGACTCACACAAACGGTCTCCCGCTCAGACTAAAAAATATTTTCCTCTGACGCTCAATTTTGGAGCAAACTCTCCCACTGAAATGGAGTTTTCCAATCTACGTCACAAAGAACCGTTCATTTTAGATAATAATTTATGCACTGCCTGCAGTGAATAAAGATATTCAGGACTAGAACTTGCTGAACAGTTCAAAAAATTGATATCATGGATACGGCTGATTGCGACGCATTCTTACACCTAAAAGAAACCACATCTACGAGAGAAATCGGCACTGCTGAATACCTAAAACACTTATCTTTACTTGGGTAGACTTTAATTATCTACATTTTGTGTCTTCATGGCATTTTTGTCACATTTAACTATTTGTTTCAATGAAACTAAAAAATAGACTATCTTTTAATTGGTGTAATATTTTACGTAATTTTAAAGAAATGTAAATTCGCCCTAACAGTGATTAAAGTCTCCTCGAAGAAGGTTATGTGCTTCAGAAGATATTAAATAAATTCTTCTCCGGAAACTTTTTTCACAATAAAGCTTCCGTGAGGGCGAATTTGTTATAAAACTTACTTTGCGGGAAGAATATTTTCCGAAGTATACTTCCCGGCGAAGAATCGGTCGTAAAATAGGTCTGCCTGGGGACTGTCTTACGGCATAACGTCGAGGCACCTGCAGCTTAAAGACAGAACAAAACATGACTAGTTGGTGTCTTGATATAATATGGCAATTATTAATTAAGCTTTGAAGTGTTTCTCTAAGCGTTCTTAATTTACAAGCTACTCAGTGTCAGCTATTTTGCATTAATTTAATCTTATTCTCAGATGAAGAGTTTCCCATATATAAGAACCAAGAGACAGCGGAGACAAGAGACAAGTTCTATAGCTTGTTATCAAGTCAGTACTGCTTTTAGTGTAGTTTGAAATTTCAGCTATGAAGACGTTTTCGTGTCCGATATTAAGCGTTCTCGCAGTCTGTTTCGTCCTCACCGAGGCTTCCTTTCCTCGTAATAAGGACAGTAGGTGTTCATTCATTTATCTCGTTCACAAATACTTGCTTATGCCTAAACAAAAGAACACCATAATATACTATAGAGTAGTGGTAACATCACTGGCGTGAAGTGCAGTAGGTAGCGGGATCGCCTCCCGTAAAGTTCTCTCCCAAGGTCCACTCAGCCTATCATTCGCGAGATGGCGCGATTGTGAAAATGAGATGTATGACGTGATGGGCGCCTTACAAGGCTGCCGGATACAGCTAAAATTCGACTCCTGCTATAACCTGTGATCATCCGTTCATACTGATTTGTAATCATACAGCGTAATTGTCAGTTTGAAGATATTAAACGAAGATTATTATTATTATTATTATACTATCTAGGCTTGTAACAGCAATTAATGCTTATATAGACCTAATATATTAATGAACGGCATATTTTATGTGAATGTTTCATTTAAATCAAATAAATAAACACACAAGATGTTGGCTGCTGTATAAACAGTTATATTCGACTCCTGTAAACTGTTATCATGTGCTTCTACTGTATACATGTATGTAAGGCGTCCTGCGTGGCTGCCGTTTCTACTATATGTATGTTCACTGTACAGCGCAGTGCGGTTAGCAGGCGCTTAAATAAAGAAAAGATTATTATTATTATATTATTATAACTCTGTGATCTATTATTTGCGCATCGATTAGAGCCTCATAGCTGGTGCAAGAATAATGATTACACCCTCGTACCTTCCCCTCATGGGGAAGACGCAAGAGTGTAAGCCCCATTGCCTTCAGAATACAATTTATACTTACACTGTACTTCGTCAAATTTCAGGGTATCCTGATGGCTACTTTTTCGGAACTCAAAGCTTGCTTTGCGTCATGACTAACAAATGGAAGAGAAACTTCTTTTTTCCACCGTGGCGTGGCATCTGGGCCATTTCGCATCGTCTCATCTACTACAGAAATGCAGTCTACGAATTTGGTCCTTCCGGAGTCGACACGCACTACTCTCCCGACTGGCAAGCTGCCATAAAATGTCCCATCAAGTGGGAATGGCGTCCAGCTGGCAATAGCAAGTGTTCCGTTCAAAGCCTGGGAAATTTTGTCGCGGGACACATTGGAAGGAAAGGCAAATACAATGTGATCACAAATAACTGTCACATGTTCGCCAACAGTGTGTCCGCCTTCCTCTTCAAGTCAAGGTGTGGACGTTAATGAAGCATCGGTGCAAAACAATCCGTACGGAGCATTTGCAGTTTGATCATTATTATAATCATTAGACTAATTCGTATTTAATTGCATTAGAATACTTAATCGCTATAATAGATTGTATTGTACGAGCGCAGGAAACTTTCACTCTAGGTCTAACTATTAGTAACTAGAGGAATACATCAAGACAATTTCGTTTATTTAATCAATTCGAATGTTTTTTCAATAGGAATTGAGGTGCTAATCTTAATTAAAATAATAGTATTGCAACCCGTTTGTTGGATCCAAACAGTGCCTGCCTCTCCTGATCTGGTACCCTGGAAATCGGACTTGGACCTATTTTGGACTACTCTCTGGATACCCCCTATGATCTGACGTAGCGCTCGTGAATAGGCTGGTGTCCTGCGCTTGGCATTCGAGTGGCGCTTTAGAAGTTTGGAGATTACGATTACGATTACGATTAGAGTGAAAGAATAGAACAACGTGCCTTATGGTCACTTGCCGAACATTCAAAAGGCAATTACCGAAGAGTAATCACTTTTTAATCACTTTTTTTCGCTAATTTAATCAATTCGAATGTTTGTTCAATAGAAATTGAGGTGCTAATCTTAATTAAAATAATGCATTTATGAAAGTAAAATGGTTTTTGTGTTTTAAATGTCCTTGATTATCAATATACTATTAGTATTAGGCCTATAAAAAATTTACAAATATTTGAAAAAGTATATCCATTTTCAAAAGCGGCATGGAAGTTCATATCTCCAAGCAACCTATCCTACAGATGTCTATAGTTCCATAGCCTAATAGTCTTAAAATACTAGTGATTTATTCACAATCATATGAATGTATTGCGAAACTCTGAAATTCTTCAACTCTACTCAAAAACTGCCTCAGAGAAACCAACTACTCACCCGCCCTATATCATCAAGTAAAACCAGCAGCAAAAAGCAAGCTGTTGAGTCAGCTACGCTGCGTGGTCAGAATCTGGAGAGATGGTAAGGCCAGAGGAAACAGCGAATTGCTATGGTGTAAAGCGATTACGATCAACCACCATTGCGGTGGTTGTAGGAATGATGAGGATCGGGTGCGGGCTAGTTCAGTCATCAGTCTGATCTGAAGCTCTTATTGGAAAAACCTCCTTCAAAACTTTCGTCAGTTCTCTAATCCTCTGCATTCATCTGCAAATGTGAACACTGCTCGGCTCACTGTCATAGATGGCAGTGAAGGATTAGTGAGCGGACCGATGGAGCTCTTTCTGGAGTTCGTTCCGTGAGCTGGAGTATTATTATTTTTAAGAGACACCATAATTATTGTATGTAGTGGGTGCAAGCTTGTTCGGTAAATTGTCCCTTTAAAAGAATATCTTTAACTCTTGCTAAAATACAGGTCACAAGAACACATGAAAATAACAGTCCTATTATTTCTCATCTTATTCGCCAGATAGCGGTAACATTCTCCATAAGAAAAATACAGCCATACCGCACATGCACTTGTCGAGGCAATCATTATATAGACGCTAAGTTTTGACGATTCCACATCAAAGCAACAGTAAGCAGAGATGGATGACATACGTGAGAAAAATAGAAGGGAGATGTGGGACGTCGCCAGCGGGTGGTTTATGTACGGGGAAGATCCTCTTCTGGAGACGATTTTGAGCTGGAGGAGCTTAAATATAATCAGGTGCAATCAAGGGATCATACCAAACCAGTATTCCGTCAAGTCAAGATAAATGCAACCAGGTGTTCAGAATATATTTTATTGGTGAAGAAGAGGAAATTCATCCATTGGTTAATCTTTGTTTTCCAAACTCGTACCCCGTTTCCGTTGTCAATTCCATCCTTCACGGTCTTTCATTTTCTCCGTTAAATTCATTCGTTTATTCATTCGTTCATTCATTCATTCATTCATTCGTGCCCTTGTTCTTTCGTTGGTTTGTTCGCTCATTCGTTCATCAATTCTTTCGCTCATTCACTCATCCACTTGGTAAACCACCTACTTGAATACTCATCCATTAATTTGTGTCTTACGGTTTAATGCGCAAGAAAACAGAACTTCTTGCATGATTTTTGTGACTATACGAACAGAGTCTCCCTTACTTCTTTCAAAGAAGAAAAATTTAATTCTACCTGCAGTCGTGGCGAATGTACAATCGAAAAGAAATGTCCGTTCACTGAGTGATCTATATGACGGATATTTAACATTTAGTTTCTTGATGAATCACATACAAACCACGAATAGCTTGTATCGGAATCCAGTACTTATGAATGAGATTAAGGTACTAATTTCTTGATTCCAGCTAGGCCTATACAACTGGCCTTCTGTGTGACTTTTTATGTAGATTGAGCCTGCCCTTCTAAGAATCCTTGATGATCTTCATGAAAGAGTCAAAGGAAACAACAGTGTTAGCTGACATTAGGAAGCCAGTACCAGCAATTGGAAATGTGCGATTGCGTTATAAGAAGCCTTTAGTATAGATTAAGATGTTCAACATATTTTCCTGAATTAAGTCTCTGTAGGCCTACCGATTAGAATGTGTTGTCAAGTGAAATGTACATTTGATTATCATCGGTATGGAAATGATATCTTAGTGAGTGATTGTCGACAATTGCTCCTAGTTGTGTGGTGTATAATGTAAACAAAAGAGGATCAAGCAAAGAGCACTGTAGACAGGACCGCCGAGAGGGGTCAGGGGCAAATGCCCAATGGCCCGGCGAGTTTTAGGGCCTAGGCCGTCCGGGCTCGCAATGAACTTATGAAAAATATTATAATCATTTATACAAAGTTTATGATTTATACCTTTTTAAATATGATATAACTAAATAAAATCGTAGTTGTATATATAAATATAATATCGTACGACCGTATCCGCACTTTTTTTTAATTTCAATTTGTTTTTTCTTCAATTTTCTCATAAAGCCTAAAGATAGTTTAGGGGCACGTGACTGCTCTGCCTAGGGGCCAGGAATGTATATTGTCACTCCTGCCTGTGGAACACCACATGCCAACAGAAGACTAGCTGAATAACTACCATTTAAATACACTGATTGAGTGCGTGGATTAAAAATAAGATTAAGAATAAGATTAAATCAGATTAGGATACACATTGACATTAGATAATAATTATATATACACTGGCCGTGAAAAACTACACGGTGAGTCATAAAAAAACGTGTCCCTACATATTTTGCTATAACTTCGTCAGATATCAGATCATGTTAAAGAAATTTTAAGTAAAGATAGAGGAGTTATTAGCGAACATTAAGAAACTTTAAGTTTATGTTCAAATTGACCTCCTTGGACATCCAATGCCATTTGCGCATGCGCAAAGACGCATACACCGCTACTTGACTGATTCATCAATGATGCGCTGATCCATTTCGTCCCATGCCTCCAAAACTCGATGATGCAACTCGTTGACATCAAGAGTTCGATATCTGTAGACCTTTCTTGGATGCCACTCCATATTTTATACTCTACCGGATTTAAATCAGGGATGTTAGGTGGCCACAAGGTAGGCGGAATTGTCAGGTGTTTCAGTTTGGAGTAACTCAAAAGTATCATTGTCGACCGTTCTGACCGTTAGCCGGCCGACGATAAAAAAACCAGTTTTATCGATCTTTGAAGGGAGAACATTAAATCCACCACGAATCAATCCTTTATCTGAAAATTCCTTTAAAAGTGTCGCACCGTCATTTTTATTCTTTTTTAAATATGACATGTTTACCTCTTTCGGTAAACACCATTTTGTCGAGGGTTGTCGTGACGTAATTATAGTTTAGGCGGGTTCAGCTTTTTATAAAAAATAATTTATACAGCACTTAGCTAGACTATCAAGCGTCATTATTCTGAAATTTCATTAAAATTGATGGTTATCTGCATTAATTATTTTAAGTTATGTAGGGACACGTTTTTTAATGACTCACCGTGTATTTAGCAGTAGAATTTGTTATTATTATAAAGGGACGTGGCATAGACGTGCAGTGGCGATCAGCAGTGTAATATGTGTTACTACTGAGTCTCAGTTTAAAACGCTATACATTTGCGTCCGTGACATATTGTACTTTGAGGAGGGATAGACGAATGGTAACACTCTTGCTCGAAGAACATAAAATCTTGAACACGCGGTTCGATACCCATAAGCTCCATACAGATTGACTCAGCCTTCCACTCCTTAGAGGGTAGCTGTAATATGAGCGGGCACTTAACAGCTGCCAAGACGTGTGTTCTATAAGATCTTCCTAGCTGTACTGTCATATACTTCAATGTTACTCACTGCGGTTTGTCAGTGAGCTTGTAAATAAACTTGCCTATTCTAAAAGTAGAAGTAGTAGTTCCAGTTTAATGCAACTGCTTGATAACAAAGATCATTAGCGTCGCCCTCCTCCTTCATCCAGGCTTGGGACTGGCACTGCCTGGCACTAAGGCACGGATGTGCAGTGGCGAAGTAACATTATAAAAGAATGTGATACTTTAAATATATGACTGTCTATATTTATATTCATAGGCTATTCAGGTAGCAATCATTCAGCCAATTTAAAATAAAACAATGTTTAGTAGTGGCTGCTTGATTGCAGGCCTATGAACCATAAACTCTGAACCTCTCACTGGTCAACCATAGACGATAGATAAGCTGTCGATTTCTATATCTGTGCGAGAGAAATGTTGACGGAGATTTCTTCCAACGTTACCAGTATCATTCGCAACGTGTTGCTCTTGAATAAGCCTAATAAAATTCAGTCTGGCTAAATGTAAATGGACGCGGTTTTCTATAGCGATCCTATTTGTTGTAATGAATTGATCGGGAGAGGTTTTTCACCGCTGCTGTGGACACGTTCAAGAGTTTCAGAGTTCTCAATTTTAAAGCAACTGAACTTCAGTTTATCTAATCTGATATCGAGTTGAGATAGCCATATGATACGTAAGATACTGCTGTCCAATTCTGTACCCTGTTATCAAGTCAAATATTGCTTTAAGAGAAAGAGCCAAGAGACAAAAGTCAAGTTCTATAGCTTGTTACTAAGCATTGCTTTTAGTGTAGCTTTAACTTTCGGCCATGAAGACGTTTTCGTGTCCGATATTAGTCGTCATCGCAGTTTGCTTCATCCTCAGCGAGGCTTCCTTTCCTCCTAATAAGGACAGTATGTTTTCATTCATTAATCTCGTTCATAGATACTTGCTTATACCTAAACAAAAGAACACCGTAACATACTATAATATCTAGGCTTGTAACAGCATTTAATGCTTACATAGACCTAATACATTATATGTAGGCCTATTTATATGATTTCATTCATTTTTCATTTCATTTCATTTAAGGAACATTTATATAGCGCCCCTTCAAGGCTGTCTACTCAGGAGCGCTCCCAGTTCAGCCACGGCTAAAGAGAACAGTCTTCAAATTAGTATAAAAAGTAGTAGAGTGATCTATAGGGACCAGACGGAGCGCTATTGGGAGCCCATTCCAGGTCATAGGGCCAGCAACAGAGAAGGAGCGGCGCTGCATGATTGCGGTGCGCGAGCGAGGGACCATGAGTACAGCTTGATCAGCTGATCGAAGGTTAGATCGCCGCTGGACAACAGATGTAGGGCGACAGAAACCCTGTAAGTATAGGGGTGCTAGTCCCTCCAAGCAGCGTATAAACAAGCGCAGAAACCCTATGTGTGATTCGTAGTGGGAATGGAAGCCAGTGCAACACATCCCTCATAAATTCTGAAAACCGGCCATATTTAGGAATACGGCCAATGAGGCGCGCAGCTACGCGGAGAACCCGATCCAGGCACCCAACCCGTACAGCTGGGAGGCCAGTATGAAGGGCACTACAATAATCAATCCGGGAGACTACAAAGGCATGTACAAGGGTAGAGGCAGCCCCTTGGGACATAGACCGCGACACCACCCTAAGCTGGCGCAGCTGATAGTAGCAATTGCGACAGAGGAGGTTAATGTGGCGGGTGAACGTGAGTTCCTGATCCAGGGTAACGCCAAGGTCGCGTACAGAAGAGGCAAAAGAGACCCGAAGGAACTCAAGGGCTATGATTGTTTCATTGGAATTAAATAACGCCTGCTGAAAGCATTGTTAGGTCTGCAGTGTTTATTTTTAAAAACGTGCTATTCCCTACATATACATAATATATCGTATTTAATTGGATTACTTTTTCGCTATAAAAGATTGTACTGTTCGAGCGCAGTAAATTTTAACAATAGACCCTTATAGGCCTAAATATATATTATGTTAGGTCTATAAGCATGAATTTCCTGTCGAGATTGAATTAAAGGTTAACCACTTCGTGACCCGTGGTACACGTACCGTGTTGATTACAGCCTCATAGCTGGCACAGGAATTAGGGCTGCACTATCGCATCTTCCCGTGAATACCTACATAACTTCTTAATGCGATTTATGCCTATACTGTACTTTGTTAAATTTCAGAATTTCCGGATGCATACTTCTTCGGAACTCAAGGCTTGGGTTGCGTCCTGGAGGATCACAAATGGAGTGCAGTAAGTCTCAAATATAGCTATTCGCACAGTCTCATCTACTACAGAAATGCTGTCTACGAATTTGGCAGTACAGGAGTCGACACGCACAACTCTTCGGACTGGAAAGACGCTATAAAATGTCCCGTCGAGTGGGATTTTATTCCAGCTGGCAAAAGCAACTGTTCCGAGCAAAGTCTGAAAGTTTTTGTCTACGGGTACTCCAGCAGGTACGGAAAATACCATTGGCACACTAATAACTGTCACATGTTCGCCAACCGTGTGGCCGCCTTCCTCTTCAATTCAAACTGTAGACTCCCATTCTCTCCGAAATGAAGATTCTGCGAAAAACAATCCGTACAAAGCATCTAGAGTTTGATCGCTATGATAATCAAGTTAGACTACTTCGTATTTAATTGGATCAGACTACTTAATTCGAATAATAGATTGTACAATACAAGCGCAGGAAATTTTCATAGTAGGCCTAACTATGTAGGAACGAATCAAGACATTGTTTGACAATAGCGTTGCAGCCTCTCTGCTGGATGCAAACCGAAGATGTTAGCCTAAACAGTGATCGGAGTGAAGGAACAGAACAACGTGCCTTACGATCACTTGCCGAACATTCAGAAGGAAATTGCCGGAAGATTAATGATTGTGTTTTAATAACTTTTCTCGCTAATTTAATCAATTCGAATGTATTTTAATAGAAATCGAGGTGCATTCCGTCAGCTGGCCAAGTTGCATAGGCAAAGGAGCAATTGCAGGATTTTTAAGACATGACGAGACCGATGAACACGAAGGAGAGAGATATGGGGGAAACAGTCGATCTGGGCGTTTGGGATAGCGAGTAGCTTTGCAAAACTAAGAATGCCGGAAAATTTTTAAGTCGCTATAGGTAACAGCTGCAGTGTTGCTTTGCATGCGCTGAGGGACCAATTGAGGGATTTCTAACTACAGGGTTATTTCATGATGCTTTGGAATATGGAGACTGAACGTGCGAGAATGTTCTGGAATGTTTCAAGACATTTTATTTGAGATGGGTCAATATTACACAAGAGTCGATGGCAGAAGTCGAGTTTGAAGGTGGTTAACGCCACAGGCAGTTTATGTGATGTAGCCGGAGGTAACGAATGTTTTGCAACAATTTTGATATTCCTGGTCAGTAAATATGTGGTATTTTTGAAGTTGATTGCACGATTATGGACAGGGAATAAGTATGGTACACGCTGAGAGGCAGAAGGAAAGGATAGGTATCATATATGATCCAAGAAAAACAGTGCCAGAAATTGTAGAGGGGCGTTTAGAAGGTCGTGGTATCGAAGGCTGCAAACATATCTAATAGGCAATCTATGAAATCAACTGGTTAACATCTATGTATTGTTGCATGTGACGCATGAACAGAACACGTGACTAATAGAGGATGGGTTCTATGGTCAAACAGTATAAATAGAAATGCTAGGAGTGTTAGAGTCAGACTGGAAATAGGTGTTCATGTTAGCGTCCAGTCTCGGTGTGTGTAACTTTCTCGATCTCCTCTGTAGGAGTGTCGCTTGTAATTATTTCTAAGCCAGGCGTAGAAGTCGAGGTTAGACTTGCTGGTGCTTTGGGCAGACGTGCCTGAAGTTTTCTTGTGACGTGGTTTTGTTCTGGTCTGTGAATCTTCTTCGTTTTCTCCTACGGACAGAAAGGTATATTTTTGTTTTGCTTGTAAATAGTTCTTTTGTGTAAATAAGTACAATAAATGTGTTTTTTTTGTGTGAATCTGGATCTCTTAGCGAGTCATCCCTGGAGGCAGAGCTGAACTGCTACCCAGCGCGTCCACAGGAGGCGGATAGTGGAACGGCCTTCAGTAAGAAGGGTAGCTGCGAAATAAGCAGGGATTTATCTCCTGACGAATAAGCAGTCGCGGACCAACAGCGGCAGTAACATCAGAGTGCAGTGGCAAGGCGATTGGCGTCGCAATCCCCAAGAAAAGCTGCATAACCAAATTGATGAAACTGTGACAAGGCGAAAACAGGTCGCCTTAAAATAAACCTTGCCCCTGCTGCCCAGCAGGTACCTCAGAGAGGGACAGGGCTGAGAGAGAGAACTCTGGGGACAAACTGCATCTTATTTCTGGAAGACCCAGAACTAGTCCCTAAAGAGGAGGGTCGGACGAATGGGTGCAGAATGCAGATACTTCCCCGTAAAGAAAAAAACGATAGAAATCCACTATGCATAAGACGGAAATAAAGGACACACCGGGCACAAGACAGGGAGTCCTGGAAGAGAGTAATCAAATGTGCAGTGGACACCTACGGGCTGTCGGCCCATGGACTATGAATATCCCTAGACAAAATGCAATAGTATATAAACTTGCCGTATACATAGTATTAAAGATATGACCGTATTTACACGAGAGCCTATTGTAGATCCATAATGTATCCCATGGTTTGGACTTCTGTAGGGAAGGTAGATAGTCCGCCTCTATACTGGACGAATGTTCCTTTAGCATTTACTGTCATTCTCTTCTGAAAAATCTCTTTAACATGTAGGCCCTATACAGTTCGAATCGTACAAGAGTAGTGCAACGCTACACAGACGACCAGACATAGGCCTAGCCACAACAAACTAAATTCTATATTTTCTCTAAAGTGACTTTAAACCCTTGATGTGGATATCTTCTACAAGTCATCGCACTCATAAGACGGATTCCTCTTTGCTATAGGTGTGGGCGCAATAACTTTTCGTAGCAGACGGTCAACTGATTTTTTTATCCTATTTCAGTCAAACCTTGAACCTTTAGGCCTCGTTATTTACCTGCGCTTTATGATCACTTATTTCGTAGCTAACATGTAAGAACTGGAAAATTAATTATTATTTATAAGTGGCGCCATAATTATTGTATGTAGTGGGTGCAAGCTAGTTCGGTGATTTGTCCCTTTAAAAAAAATTATCTTTAACTCTTGGTTAAATACAGGTCAGAAGAACAACGAAAAACAGGTCCTTTTATTTCTCATCTTATTCACCAGATAGCGCTAACCTTCACCATCAGAAATTATACAGCCATACCGCACATGCACTCGTCAATGCCATCATTATATACACGGTGAGTCAGAAAAATACGTGTCCCTGTACAACTTAACATAATTCATACAATAAAAAATTAATAAAAATTTCAGAATAATGACGCTTGATGATTTAACCAAATGTTAAATAAATTATTTTTTTTATAAAAAGCTGGACCAGGCTAAGCTATAGTTACTCACGACAACCCCGACAAAATGGTGTTTGCCGAAGCAAATGAGCATGTAAGATTTGAGAGATTAATTACCGTGCAAAATAGGAATTTTTAAAGGAATTTTGAGATAAAGGGTGGACTCGTAATGGAATAAATGCTCTCCTTTCAAAGATCGATAATACTGGTCTTTTCATCGTCGATCAGGTAGCGGACGCCCGCGAACGGCCGTTCTGGCCGTTCGCGGGCGTCCGCTACCTGATCGACGATGAAAAGACCGTTCTGGTCGACAATGTTGAACAAGTTGGATCGCTGGTGCTCAGCCAGGAAACTATGCCGCAAACGCATTGTACGTAAAGTGAAATAGCTCGAGAAATAGGAATCAGCCAGTCATCAGTTAGGAGAATCGCTAAGAGTGACTTGCATTTAGAATGTTTTAAGAAACGACGCGTTCAAGAACTCACAGAGGCTAACAAACAAGCAACGATTCAAACAAGCAGTTGCGTACGCGTCTTCGCGCATGCGTGGATGCCCAAGCAGGTCAATTTGAACACAAAATTTAACTTTCTCAATGTTCAGTAATAACTCTTCTATCTTTACTTAAAATTTCGTTGACATAACCTGATTTCTGACGAAGTTAAAGTAAAATATGTAGGGACACGTTTTTTCTGACTCACCGTGTAGATGGTAAGTTGACACAACACCACATCAAAGAAACATTAAGCGGAGATGGATGACATACGTGAGAAAAGTAGCTGCACCAGAAGGCAGAGCTGTGGGACGCCATCAACGGGGGGGTTGTGTTCGGCGAAGATCCTCTTCTGGAGACTTTTTGAGCTGGGGAAGTTTAAATATAATCATGTGCAATTAAGGAATGATCCCAAACCAGTGAACCAGCATTTCAGAATACATTCGATTGGTGAAGAAGAGGAAATTCACCCATTGTTTAATCTTTGCTTTCCATACTCTTACCCACGCTTTCTCTGTCAATTCCATCCCTCACAATCTATACATATAATATCCATAGACCGTGTATCTGTCAATAAACGCTACGGTTTCTGTTCTATTGTGAAACAGAAACCGTTTGTGACGTCAGTACTGCGGTCCTGACGACGGCGATCAGAGCATTTTAACCAACGATACATATAGGCCTATATACACTGCCGTCATAATATGACGGGTAAATACTCTAGTATTTAATATTCTCTGTTAAATTCATTCTTTCTTTCTGTCTTTCTATCCTTCGTACGTTCATTCTTTTTGCTCATTACCTCATCCATTTAGTAACCCATCTACTAGAACACTCATCAACTAATTTTGTCTGACGATATAGGCCTAATGCGCAAGGCAACAGCTCTTGTATGATTTTTGTGACCACGAGCAGAGTCTCCCTTATTCCATTCAAAGAAGAAACATTCAGTTCTACCTGCAGTCAAAGAGAAATCTCCGTTCATTGAGTGATCTATGAGACGTCTATTTGACATTTAATTTTTTCTTGATGAATTACATACAAACCACGAATAGCTGGTATCGGAATCCAAAACTTATGAATGAGATTAAAGTACTAATTTCTTGATTTCAGCTAAGCCTATATAACTGGCATTCTGTGTGATTTTTATGCAGATTAAGCTTGCCCTTCAAAGAATCCCTGATGATCTTCATGAAAGAATCAAAGGAAAAAACAGTTCTAGCTGACATTAGGAAGCCAGTACCAGCAAATGGAAATGTGCGATTGCATTATAAGAAGCCTTTAATATAGATTAAGATGTTCAAAATATTTTGCTCAACTAAGTCTCTATAGGCCTACGGATTTGTGGTGTCAAGTGAAATGTAGATTTGATTATCATCGGTTTGCAAATGATATCTTAGTGAGTGATTGTCGAAAATTGCTCCTAGTTGTGTGGTGCATAATGTAAACAAAAGATGATCAAGCACAGAACACTGTCGACAGGGCCGCCGAGAGGGGGCAGGGGCAAATGCCCAGGGGCCCGGCGAGTTTTAGGGGCTCGGCCGTCCAGGCTCGCAATGGACTTATGAAAAATATTAAAATCATTATACAAAGTTTATGATTTATGCCTTTTTAAATATAATATAACTAAATAAAATCGTAGTTGTATATATACATGTAAATATAATATCGTACGGTCGTATCCGGACTTTTTTTATTTCAATTTGTTTTTTCTTCAATTTTCTCATAAAGCCTAAAGATAGTTTAGGGGCCCGTGACTGCTCTGCCTAGGGGCCCGGAATGTCTATTGTCACCACTGCCTGTGGAACACCACATGCCAACAGAAGACTAGCTGAATAACTACCATTTAAATACACTGATTGAGTGCGTGGATTAAAAATAAGATTAAGAATAAGATTAAATCACATTGACATTAGATAATAATATATATACGCTGGCCGTGAAAAACTATTTAGCAGTAGAAGTTTTTATATTAGAAAGGGACGTGGCCAGGGCTGTAGTGGTATAATTAGAGGTGAGTACACGCTACCGGTAAGTTTTCCGAAACAAATTAGAGGTGACTATACGCTACAGTATTTTGCGAGTATACGCTATATTATTTTAATATAAATAACTACAGATATTTTGTGAGGTGAGTATACGGTCTCTAGAGGTAAGTACACGCTGTATACCCGCGTATAACGTCGACTACAGCCCTGGACGTGGCATGGACGATTGGACGTGCAGTGGCGATCAGCAGTGTAATAATTATGTGTTACGACCGAGTCTCAGTTCAAAACGCTATACATTTGCGTCCGTGACATTTTGTACTTTGAGGAGGGATAGACGAATGGTAACACTCTTGTTAGAAGAACATAAAATCTTGAACTCGCGGTTCGATACCCTTAAGCTCCATTAGATTGACTCAGCCTTCCACTCCCTAGAGGGTAGCTGTAAGATGAGCGGGCACTTAACAGCTGCCAAGACATGTGTTCTATAAGATCATGATAGCTGTGCTGTCATATATGCTTCAATGTTACTCACTGCGGTTTGTCAGTGAGCTTGTAAATAAACTTGCATATCATAAAAGTAGAAGTAGTAGTTTCAGTTTAATGGAACTGCTTGATAATAAAGATCATTAGCGTCGCCCTCCTCCTTCATCCGGGCTTGGGACTGGCACTGCCTGGAACTAAGGCACGGACGTGCAGTGGCGGAGTTATATTATGTGTGACACTTTAAATATATGACTGTCTCTATATTTATATTCAGGTAGCAGTCATTCAACCACTTCAAATAAAACAATGCTTTGCAGTGGCTGATAGTAGGCATATGAACCATGAACTCTGAACCTCTCACTAGTCAACCGTAGACGATAGATTAGCTGCCGATTTCTATATATCTGTGCGAGAGAAATATTGACGGAGATTTCTTCCAGTATCATTCGCAACGTGTCGCTCTTGAAGAAGTCTAATAAAATTCAGTCTGGCTAAATGTAAATGGACGCGGTTTCTATTGCGACCCTATTTGTTTTAGTGAATTGATCGGGCGAGGTTCTACACCGCCCCTGTGGACGCGTTCAAAAGTTTCAGAGTTCTCAATTTACAGAGTTCTCAATTTACAACTTCAGTTTATCTAATCTGAGATCGAGTTGAATGTATGAATGTATGTATGCATATTCGTTTAATTCATGAAATCAAGCTTTGCTGGCAATAACGCAGCAAATAACAGATTGGAGCAGGGAAGATTCTAAGTGTCTTGGCTTGGCTGGGCCTACGGGAGCTCCTAAGTGTCTTCAAGTGTCTTCTAGAGTTTGTCAACGTTTGACGTTTGAGCTAGCCATATAAGACGTAAGATACTGCTGTCCAATTCTATACCCTGTTATCAACTCGAATATTGCTTTAAGAGCAAGAGCCAAGAGACAAAGGTCAATTTCTATGGCGTGTTACTAAGCATTGCTTTTAGTGTAGCTTTTACTTTCGGCCATGAAGACGTTTTCGCGTCCGATATTAGTCGTCATCGTAGTTTGCTTCATCCTCAGCGAAGCTTCCTTTCCTCCTAATAAGGACAGTATGTTTTCATTTATTAATCTCGTTCACAAATACTTGCTTATACCTAAACAAAAGAACACCGTAACATACTATAATATCTAGGCTTGTAACAGCATTTAATGCTTACATAGACCTAATTCATCATATGTATTTATAGGATTGTTTCATTGGAATTAAATAACGCCTGCTGAAAGCATTGTTAGGTCTGCAGTGTTTATTAAAAACGGGCTTATTCCCTACATATGTTACGTATAATGTATCGTATTAAATTGGATTAGAATACTTAATCGCTATAATTGATTGTACTGATCGAGCGCAGTAAATTTTTACAATAGACCCTAATAGGCCTAAATATACATTATATTAGGTCTATAAGCATGAATTTCCTGTCGAGATTGAATTAAAGGTTAACCACTTCGTGACCCATGGTATACGTACCGTATTGATTACAGCCTCATAGATGGCACAGGAATTAGGGCTACACTATCGCATCTTCCCCGTGAATACCTACATAACTTCTTAATACGATTTATGCCTATACTGTACTTTGTTAAATTTCAGAATTTCCTGATGCATACTACTTCGGAACTCAAGGCTTGGGTTGCGTCGTCAAGGATCACAAATGGAGTGGAGTGAGTCTGCGATCAATTCAACAGACCCGTCCCAAATATAGCTATTCGCACAGTCTCATCTACTACAGAAATGCTGTCTACGAATTTGGCAGTGAAGGAGTCGACACGCACAACTCTTCGGATTGGAAAGACGCCATAGAATGTCCCGTCAAGTGGGATTTTATTCCAGCTGGCAGAAGCAACTGTTCCGACCAAAGTCTGAAAGTTTTTGTCGACGGGTACACCAAAAGGTACGGCAAATACAATGTGCGCACTAATAACTGTCACATGTTTGCCAACCGTGTGGTCGCATTCCTCTTCAATTCAAACTGTAGACTCCAATTCTCTCCCAAATGAAGAATCTGCGCAAAACAATCCGTACGACGCATCCACACTTTGATCGCTATGATAATCAAGTTAGACTACTTCGTATTTAATTGGATCAGAATACTTAATTCGAATAATAGATTGTACTATACAAGCGCAGGAAATTTTCATAGTAATAGGCCTAACTATGTAGGAACGAATCAAGACATTGTTTGACAGCCTGGATGTAAGTCGAAGATGTCAGCCTAACGGTGATCGGAGTGAAGGAACAGAAGAACGTGCCTTATGATCACTTGGCTAACATTCAGAAGGCAATTGCCTGAAGATTAATCATAGTGTTTTAATAACTTTTTTCGCTAATTTAATCAATTTTAATAGAAATCGAGGTGCTAATCTTAATTTTTAAAATGCATTTTAGAAAAGTAAACTCACCGGCTTTTGTGTTTTAAATTTACTTGATTATTATACATATACTATTAGTATTATACAAACACTTTGAAAAAGTATATCCATTTTCAAAACCTGTATGGAAGTTCATATCTCCAAGCAACCTATCCTACAGATGTCTATAGTTGCATAGCCTAATAGTCTTAAAATACCAGTGATTTATTCACATTCATATGAATATTTTGTGAAACTCTGAAATTTCTCAACTCTACTCAAGAGCTGTCTCAGAGAAACCAACTATTCACCCACCCCATATCATCAAGTAAAACCAGCAGCAAAAAGCAAGCTGTTGAGCCAGCTACGGTGCTTATTCAGAATCTGGAGAGGTGGTCAGGCCAGAGGCGACAGGGAGTTGCTACGGTGCAAAGCGATTACAATCGCAATGATGGTTGTAAGACTGATGAGGATCGGGCGTGGCGAGATAGTTCAGTTTTCAGTGAACTGAAACTCTCACTGTGATAGGGAAACCTTCCGTCAAAACCTTCATCAGTTCTCTAATCCTTTGTCTTGATCTACAAGTGTGAGTTCTGCTCGACTCACATTCATAGATGACATAGTGAAGGATTAGTGAGCGGATTGGAGGTAGCAAAGTAAGTAAGTATATTCTTTATTATACCACCTGCAAACGCACTGTGGTTAACAATACAGGTTATACAAATAGATGCATAAGAAACTGATAAAAATAATAGCATACAGAAAGACAGACTTAATTTCGGTCAAGTGTTCAAATAAGTGATCGAGTGAGTATTATTTAACTAATATTAGTGTTGGATAGAGACCATAAATGTGACTTGCTCTGGCAAAAGGAGGCTGTTGTCAAAAAAATTAGTTTAGTATATTTTGGTCTTAAAATGATAAATAATAATTTCTGTTTAAAATGTTGACAAAATTATTATTCTATTTTTATTGGTTCCAGAGATATGAATTTTAGAATGTTTTGGTACTTGGAAGTACAATTTCGAGAAAAACGCATGCAAATCTTAATACAAATAAACAGAAATGGCAAATTTTCAGTGTTTTTAAGCTTAAATCTATGGAAATCACTATGAGATACCGCCAAATGAGGCTATTTTTAGCAAGAGGAATGCATAAGCTTTGAAATGACGTATTACATAATGGTATTCCTAACAGACTGAAGGCCAAAAAATACTTTTGAAACCGGTCCCAAAAATTATTTTAAATTCCCGGATAATTTTTATCAATCACACAAACTTATTAAATTTGTCATGAAATAGGTGAAATATTATTGAATCAATACTTTTTTCATATAATATAAGATCTTATTTATTGATATATGCAAAAAACCGATTATTGAAAAATTTACACCTGATTAGTGTTTTGGCTAATTTCTCTGTTTTATCATTGGCGACTTCCGCCTCCTTTTGCCAGAGCAAGTCACAAATTATATAATAATTGTAAAGGTATAACATCCTGGTTATGAAACTCTTGCGAGTAAGCGCATCGGCCCTGGGAATTTCCCGATTATGCGAGCGGGGGCGGAGCTCACAGGTGCAGATTTTTGTTGAGGGAAGCAGAGCATGGAGAACATGACCAGGGCCAGCTTTGGCAGTTCATTACGTCAGCTGGCCTAGTTGCATAGGCAAGGAGCAATTGCAGGATTTAAGACATGACGAGACTGATGAACAAGAAGGAGAGAGATATGAGGGAAAACGAGTCGATCTGGGCGTTTGGGATAGCAAGTAGCTTTGCAAAACTAAGAATGCCGGAAGATTTTAAAGTCGCTATACATATATATATATATATATATATATATATATATATATATATATATATATATATATATATATATATATATATATATATATATATATATATATATATATATATATATATATATATATATATATATATATATATATATATATAGGTAACAGCTGCAGTGTTGCTTTGCATGCGCTGAGGGATTTCTAACTATAGGGTTATTTCATGATGCTTTGGAATATGGAGACTGAACGTGTGAGAATGTTCTGGAATGTTTAAAGACATTTTATTTGAGATGAGTCAATATTACACAAGAGTCGGTGGCAGAAGTCGAGTTTGAAGGTGGTTAACGCTACAGATGGCAGTTCATGTGATGTAGCATGACTTTTGATGTTCTTAATTATTTGTGCAATGAAGCTACAAAATCGACCTGTTTTAAATTATTGTTATATTATCATCGGTCGATTTAAAGAGAAATATGATTTTGTAGGCCTACCTATAAAGGGAATAAAATCTGCCTGGGGAATAGAGTCTTTGCCAAAGCGAATTTATCTGGGAAGAACAGGTAAAGAAATATATACACCGGGAGAGGAACACTTGGCTAGGGAGTGTCTGTGTATAGCAGGCATGCTTTACTTTGTTTAGGCTGTGAGCCTGTGAAGAGTTTCAGAGTTCTCAATTTTAAAGCTACTCAACATCAGCTAATCTAATCTGATTGCGAGCTGAGGAGATTACCATATAATACGTAAGATACTGCGGTCAAATTCTACACATTGTTATCAAGTCAAATATTGCTTTAAGTGGAGCTTCAGATTTCAGCCATGAAGACGTTTTCGTGTCCGATATTAAGCGTCATCGCAGTCTGTTTCGTCTTCACCGAGGCTTCCTTTCCCCCTAATAAAGACAGTAAGTATTCACTTACTGAATATAATTACTAACGACTGTAATGCTAAACAAGTGTAAAATATGAATGGAATCAGGTAGTATCCGATTGCGTCGTTTGAATTTAATAAACTGACAACTAAGCTGCTCTGGTGAGAGCAAAAGCATCGCTGTGAATATGGCATTTATAAACATATTTATACCATGTGGAGAAAGAATTAAAGGATAACCACTGTATGACTCATAATATGGCCGTGAAATAGAGCTCTTTAGCTGGTGTGGGAATAAGGGCTCTTCTCTCGTGCGTTTCCCGTGAATTAGGGATTTCAACTTCTTAAAAAAATTATACTTACACCGCACTTTGTCAAATTTCAGATAATCCTGATGGCTACTTTTTTGGAACTCAAAGCTTGTCCTGCGTCTTCCTGGATAACATATGGAAGAAGAACGCGATTCCGCCTATCCGCAACACCTTAGAATTCTCACACCGTCTCATCTACTACAGAAATGCTGTCTACGAATTTGGGCCTAACGGAGTCGACACGTACAACTCTCCCGACTGGGAAGCTGCCATAAAATGTCCCGTCAAGTGGGAATTAACTCCAGCTGGAAAGAGCAAGTGTTCAGTTCAAAGTCTAAAAGATTTTGTTGGCAGATACACAGTCAGGTACGGCAGCTACAAGTTGCTTACTAATAACTGCCATAAATTCGCCAACCGCGTATCCGAATTTCTCTTCAATTCAAACTGTGGACTTTAGTAGTCACCAAACTGATGAATCTGTGGAATAAAACTCATACACAACATTCACAGGATAGTTGTTAACGCGATCAAGTTAGTCAGATTCCTTTTGCATTTTAGTAGAGTACTTGTTCGCCGTGATTGATTGCATCGTGCGAGCCGCAGAAAAATTTTGTACGAGGTCTAACTATGAATAAATGTATGAAGATACTTTTCGCCAACTGCGTTGCAGCCTCTTTCCTCGACGCAAACGGAAGATATCAGCTTAACAGTGACCAAAGTGAAGGGTGAGATTAATTAACGAACGATTAATTGCCGAACAATAACCATTGTGTCTTAAACGGTTATGGAGTAGTTCAATTAATTCGCACTTATTTCAATAACAAATGAATTTCTGATCTTAGCTGAAAGAATATGTTTAACAAGGTAAAAATTCTTTTGTTAAACTATTATTTCAATTATACACAAAGCTGCAAATATCTATCCCTTTAAAAGCAGTTTAGAGGTTTCTTCATACAACTTTTCCTAGACTATCTATATATCTACTTAATTGCTCAAAGGCTGTCTCAGAGGAACTCGCTATTTACCGCCCCATAACAAATGAAGCCAGCAAAAGACAAGCTGTTGTGTCAGTGCCTGGTACGGTGGACAACAAGTTGCTGAAGTGGAAAGCGATTACGACAGCATAACTGGTCGTAAGATTATCCAGGATCGGGTGCGGGATGGTTCAATCTGAACTGAGAATTCGCAATGAGAAAGGGTAATCGTTCGTCTAGAGTTTTTCTCTAGACCTTCGTACGTTCGCTAATTCTCTACTGTCGCCTATCAGTGTAAGCTCTCCTCAGCTCGCATTTAATTGTGACAGCATAGGTTATGGAACGATTGCAGATTTGAGAGAGGAAGACACTGAAGTCTGAAACAGGAAGTTACGAGGAGTAACGAGTAGATCTAAACGGTTGGATGGCGAGCAGCTTTGCAAATAAAAGAAAGTCTAGAAATTTGAAGCCTTTTGGAGTGCACGCGCAAAGGGATCTTCAGTCAAATTAGGGAGTTTAAAATTGGGGTTATATGACGTTTTGGGGTTTGGCATTTCAAAGCATATAATTATTAAACATTAATTACTAGAAGTGACTCATATAGAATTACTCTATATGAGTTTAATAGGCTATACGTTTATTGGACAGGTCTATCATTGTATGTAAATAGACCCACGACACTATTTATTCTCTGTTTGAAACGTGTAACAGAACAAAAGAATTGTTGCAAAATGCCATTTTAAAAGCTATTTCAGCTTACTTACGTCGCAGGTCAGTCAGACTTAGTCCATCTATTGTGAACGGTGAACTGTTCTCATCTGCATACTGCTGGCCGAAGATGCTAAAACAACATATAAGATGACAAAATAAACGGCAAAAATGTATTGAGCCAAACACAGGGTCCGTTGGAAGAGCAGAATAAAGAGAAGTAGAAAAGGATTATAACTGATTAATATGGATGGTTTGAGAGCGGTTTGACAAATAACCGAGCGAAGGAAAGTGTCAAAGAAGCTAAACTTGTTCTACGCGAGATTGTCAACGCCTGTTGATCAATGATATCGAACGCGTCACTAAGATTAAGTGCCCATGAAGAGTTGGGGCCATGTTCCGCAGCTCGGTAGACCTCTTGTTGAAATGAGTGGCCAGTAGTGAGTAAATTTTATATGTGATATAGGAACATTACGAACATTTTGTTTCCCGCGAAGGTGATCAATTAATAAACAGTAATAGATTTACCATTAAAAAAATTACGAGATCATCATGATAATAAATACAGAGTTCCAAGTAAGCTAGATTAGTGGTTGCTGCTAGACACCGTCAGTGCCTAAGATACTCAGAAATGAAAACCACACACTCTCCCTTAGACTGTCGAACTACACTTAAACTGGTAAGTAAATTGTCAGATATAAGTATGAAATCGCGTGTATCTGACTTGAGCAAATATCTGACAAATTTTATACCACACACTGCACACTCCAGATAAGTCAACTGCACACGCAAAAATGTCAACTGTACACTTTGTGTAAAAAAACACATATTTAGGTCCTGGACACTGTTACATTTTACTAAATGCAAATACTGTCAATATCTTGTCGCTATGCAAGTCTAGCGGTAACAAGTCCAGACTAGTCTACTTATTGACATACTTGCCGGCATACTTATCCAAATATCTAAAAATACTTTGTATTCGGTGACAAACTAGACGTCGTAGAGATCTGCTTTCATTGTCTTCATTCATGTCTTGTACATTGTACAATCGAAATAGTTCAGTCAATAATACGTAGGAATCTCGCCTCTGGATCAAGCGTCTGAAGTTCAGTGCAGGGTAAACACTTTCGAACTGACCTAAAACGCGCTCCTTAAAAATAGTTAGATAGTCACAGTTTGTGCACCGCTTTTATAAGTCAAAATAAAAGGCGGTTTAAACTCGCCCAGAGGCTGGTACCTAAGACAAGGTATGAGGTAAGGTAAGGTAATGTTAGGCAAGATCAGATCAGATAGGATCCTGAGATTTCAGCTTTGTTAAGGCTACGTCATATAAGGTGAGGTAAGGTAAAATAATACAAGGCTAAGTAATAAGCAAGACAAACATATTTCGCGAAAATATTACAATCCTATATCAACAATATTGCATTTTTCGATTAGAAATAATTAATATATTTTAATTAGAAAGTATATTGCTCCTAGTCAGAGAAACCTCAGACAGTTCTCTATGCTAGCCTAAACGACGTCAAATGTAATTAAGAACAGTATATTGATCCGGTGCCAATGGAAATAGAAAAGTCACCAGTGGAAGACTTTCTCACAATCGGAGACAGGTTCAAGTATAGAGTTTAAGGTCATTATATGCCACTGTAAGATGCATTAATGTTTGTATACTTTCTACAGCTGCAATATTTAGGCAAGGTGGTCTGTGTAAGATCTTCTAATAATGCTCGAGCCATCAGTTGATGGCCAAGACCAAATAAGATGGGTGGGAAGCCAAATTCCAGGGTGAGTTCGGTCGAAGGAGAAGAAGAGAATCCGAGAAGCAGTGTTGTTGTGAGCTTTTTTTTAGTTAAAACGCTGTTAGGCAAGATCAGATCAGTCCGTGACAAATTGTACTTCAAAAGGAGTTTCAGTTTAACGACACTGTGTGATAACAAAGATCATTAGCGTCGCCCTCCTCCTTTATCCAGGCTTGGGACTGGCACTGCCAGAGTACGAGCAGTGGCGGAGTTTACTTCAAAAGGATATGGCAATTTAAATATAGCTGTCTCTATATTTATATGCAGGTAGCAGTCATTCAGCCACTGTCAACTAAAAGAAGTGTCTGATAGTCTAGACCGAAGTTGTATAAACCATGAACTCTGAACCTCTCACTAGCCAACCATATACGATGATCTGTCGATTTTACGTATGTCTGTGCGACAGAGATGTCGATAGAGATATTTCTTTCAGCTGTACGTGTGCCATTCGCAACGTGTCGCTCTGGAGAAGCCTAACAAAAATTCAGTCTGGCTAAATGTAAATGTACGCCGTGTTCTATAGCGACCCAATGAACATAGTCTCCGCTAGGGCAAATTTGTTCTAAAATAAAAAAAAAATTTGAGAAGAAATAATTTCCGAAATGTATCCGTCAAGGAAGAATCTTTTGCGAAATAGATCCGCCGTGTTCACATTCGTGGGTGAAATTCTACTGTGGCGCATGGACCTGGCACAGCCGCTGTTGCACTGAAATGCAGGACAACATCAACCTAGCTGTTGTCTGGATATAGTAAGTATTACTTAGACTATGAAATGTCATTTAAACTTTCTGAATTAAACTGCTACTCAGCATCAGCTTTATTGATTTGTCTAATCTTATTTCGAGCTGCAGAGTTTTCTATAATAATTGTAAGAAGCAAGAGACTCCGGTCAAATTGTGTAGCTTGTTATCAAGTCTAGTGTCGCATTTAGTGCAGGATTGAGACTTTGGCCATGAAGACATTTTGGTTGACAATAGAATTGGCTTCACAGAGCCTTCCTTTCCTCCTTAGGCTACAACGAAAGTAGGTTTTCATTTACTGATTTCCATAATATATAAACACTACCGCCTAAACAATAGAGCACTATAATGCACTACATTTAAAAATTTTAATATAAATGTTTGCTATATTATAGGTCTAATATATTAATTAACAGCATATTTTATGTATGCATTGTTCTGGCGGTTTGTAAAGAGCCTTTCAGGAACCTTGCAAGTGAGCTTGACATGGAAATTTTACAGATCATAAAAGGTACGTCTTAAGATGACTTGAAGTCGTTTCTTCAGATGTCTCTGACTAAACAGTTCACTTACTGAAAGTCTGGTGAACAGGATGTCGTGGTCCACCGTATCAAACGCTGAGCTCACGGCCAGGATTCCGAGCAGAGTGACGTGTTCGATATCAAAGAACATCAAATGGAAGAAAAACTCGACTCATTACATTACAAAAACAGGCAGACACTGATATTGTTGTGATATTAACTTAGTCTCTTCCAAGCAGAGTCCTCGCTCAGTTCCATTGAAATGTAATATCCCAATCAACGATACAGTGTCGTCCATTCCACTTGAAATAGTCACAAGTTTAGGTGCACAGTTAATTTTAAGTTAATTAGGATTCAATGTGTTAAATAAATAGCTTCTAAAATGTTTTGTTTGTTCAAGTAGGTATAAGCCTACATTAATTTTTTACAGCATTGCACAATATGATTTAATTATATCACTGAGACTTCAGGTGAGGGCACGTCATTAAAAAGATGAAATGTTAATTAAATGCACTGTTGTTTGGCTTAGGAAATGGGTTTGACCAGATAAGTATAACGCATTATTCGTTGTTTGTTTCTCAATCTGCAAAACGAATTTCAAGTTACTAAGTATCTCTTCATTTGCAGTCAATGCACATTAATTGTGTGAACGCTGTACCGAATGCCACGGACTCCAGATTGCTCATTTCGCGTTCAATCCCCCTCATATGCATTTTTATTGTCTCATCTCAGCTGGGTTTCATTGATTTTTGTGGAGAAGGCCTTGCCTTTAAAGAATAATGGTTAATCCTTAAAAAAGATTCACAAATAAGCTATAGAATAGCTGATATCATGAACTCAATACTATTGAATGACATAGGGTACTTTTCCTGCTACAGAACTGGATTTCTCTGTGATTCTTTTACGCAGAAGAGGATTGCACCTCAAAGAGTCATTCGTGATTCATTTTAAAGTATAAGCCACTGTCGATCTAGTATCAGGAAGCCAATTCAAATGAATGGAAGTATGTGATTTTGTTAGAAGAAGCCGTGCAGCCTTGAATGAAGGTAAACATCTCTAAAGTAAATTGCTGAACCAAGGAATGAAACGGGGTAAAATGGATCTTATCCATTGAGGTACCAAAAGCCAGAAAAAATGCTACCATGTGCAATTATATTGGAAGCAAATGCCTAGTCCTGACGTTTTTGGGATGATCCATAAGAAATGTTTGCATTAGATATATCCAGTTTGTGAATATAGATATTTAGAAGTAGGTTGAATAAAATACATACTGTAATTCTAAGAAATGTCGTCTTTGTCGAACCTGCCAAAAATTACTTGACTTTCGTAGACTTAATTTCTGCATTTCTCTCTTTTAAACGTTCCTCGACGATTCTTGCCATTATTGTCCCATGTAACTAATTTTGCAGTGAAGCTAACAATCGATCTTCTTAAAAGTATTGAGTTATTATAGGTTGATTAAACACTTTAACGACGAGAGTGTACTAAAAGCGACTGGGAAACCAATGTCGGTCGTCAAAAATGTGTAAAACAGGAACGTGATCATAAAGAGTAAAGTCTCACCCGGTCATATGGAATAATGGGAATAGTGTCTTACCCTGAACGAATTTATTCTAAAATAGACCATGAGGGGAAGAATATGTTTTCATATAATATATCCGTCGGGAAGAACTGGTTCCGAAATAAATCTGTCGGAAAGACATTCGTATTCCATGGCAGACTCTGTTACGGCATATCCTGCTGAATCGCTGGGTACAGCAGCTGTTGTTCTGTAGTGCAGGATAGCAAGACACTAGCTATAGTGGCGAGGTATAAAGGTATTGTTTTGACTATGCCGAGTTTCTATGAGCATTCTTATCTTTAGAGCTATACTCAGCATCAGTTCGTCAATTTTTCCTATTCTGATCTTATTCCGAGCTAAAGAGCTTCCCACATAAAAAGAAAGAAACTCCTGTCAGGTTGTATTGAACTTGTTATCAAGTCGAGTGTTGCTTTAGGTGCAGACTTCGGCCATGAAGAGGTTTTCCTGTTCAATATTATTCGTCACCGCAGTCTGTTTCGTCTTCACAGAGTCTTCCTTTCCTCCCAACAGATACTGTATGTTTGACTTACTGATTTCTTTCGTGAACACCTGCTTACGCCTAAACATTAGAACAGTATAATGCAGTATACAGAGGCCTTTAATGTGGACTAATGCTGTATAGGCGTAATATGTTAATGAACAGCATATTGATTTTAACATTTCATTTCAATTAAGTAAAGGAACATATATAATCTGCCTTGCCTAGAGTAACTTCTGTTAAAAGGATTGATAGGACTTTGTATTTATAAGCATTTCTAAATCCTGCCGATATAATTAAAGGACAACCACTGTACTACTCAAGATAGAGGCATGAATTAGAGATTTATGGCTGTTGCTGAAAATAAGTATCCCTTCTCGCTTCTTCCCTATGAATATGCCGTCAATTGCTCAATCCATCTTTCGTCTATGAATAAAATTATGCTTATGCCGTATTTTGTAAAATTTTCAGATCATCCTGAAGGCTATTTTTTCGGAACTCAAAGCTTAACTTGCGTCATCAATAGCAACAAATCGAAGAAAAGCTCAAATCCGCCAAGTCGTACTACCGCACAATTCTCGTACCGTATCATCTACTACAGAAATGTTGTCTACGACTTTGGGCACAGCGGAATCAACACGTACAACATTTCTGAATGGAAAACTGCTAAAAAATGTCCCGTCACGTGGGAATCAACTCCAGCTGGCAAAAGCATGTGTTCCGATAAAAGTCTGAAAGATTTTGTCGACAGGTACACCAGCAAGTACGGCAGATACCATCTGCGGAATAATAACTGTCACGTATTCGTCAATCGCGTATCTCAGTTTCTCTTCCAATCAAACTGTGGACGCTACAATTGATCAAACGGACGGATTAGTCTAATCAGTGTGAGAAGTTCCTCCAATTCTATCAACTAGACACTATCAGCTCGACGGTGTAGTAGCTAACTTGTTGGACTTTCAAATTGCGTCAATCAAGAGGTCGGGAGCTCAAATCCCAACTAGGCACACTTTTCTGCTCCACATTCGCAGTGTGAGAATTATGGAAAAAAGACTGGGGAGGGGTAGGTATGATTTTGATCCATGTGGAGTTGAATATTTCATCCGTATTTTGGAAACTGAGAAAATTCAAAAATGCAATAGAAACTCCTTAAAGTGAATAAATCACTAAATTAATTAGAATACAATTCACATGGTCACAAATCTCACAATAAAGCAGAGCATTACTTTGTTAGTAACCCACAAAGTGATCGTGAAAGAAAATGCTAAAAATATATGCACAGTGTAATTACACTAGCACAATTGAGGGGCTGGAAACGACCCCGGGGGTGTGCAATGAAGACTTAACTGTAAGGTCCTAAGAAAGACTAGGGTGGAACCCCCAAAGATTCTCACACTGGGTCTAATGAAACCCATATGAAACATTTACATGATAATCTTTATCTTAATCAATTTAAATTAATTCGTGTTTCATTTCAATAGAATGCTTAATTGCTGTGATTAATTCTACTGCCCGAGTCGCAGGAAATTTCTTGGTACGGTAGGCTAAATGATTTATGTTTCAAGACATTGTTTTGGCAACTGCGTTGCAGGCTCTGTCTCTGTCTCTGTCTCTGTCTCTCTGTCTCTCTGTCTCTGTCTCTCTGTCTCTCTGTCTCTGTCTCTCTGTCTCTGTCTCTGTCTCTGTCTCTGTCTCTGTCTCTGTCTCTGTCTCTGTCTCTGTCTCTGTCTCTGTCTCTGTCTCTGTCTCTGTCTCTCTGTCTCTGTCTCTGTCTCTGTCTCTGTCTCTGTCTCTGTCTCTCTGTCTCTCTGTCTCTCTGTCTCTCTGTCTCTGTCTGTCTGTCTGTCTGTCTGTCTGTCTGTCTGTCTGTCTGTCTGTCTCTCTCTCTCTCTCTCTCTCTCTCTCTCTCTCTCTCTCCGATCCAAACGGATGTTACCCTAACATTGACCAATGTGAAGGATCCGAACAGCGTGCCTTGTTACTAATAGCAGAACGTTTATTAACTGGACTGTCAAAGTATCTCGATCACTTTAGGCCTAGTATTTCATTTAGGCTACTTAAGTAGAAATTGAGCTGCTGATCGTAGCTAAAAGAACAGGCTATTTGATGAAGTTAAAATACCGGTTTGTTCTTTAGATTTATTTGAATTATACAACTTGATCCATAAAATGCAATCATTTCAAAAGCATTATAGAATTTCAAGCACCTTCTATCCTGCTGTTAGCTATAGCTACAGATTAATCTCACAGTGCTGCTAATAAATACGTGCGTTATATTTCATGTAGGCCTGAATCTTCAAAGCTTCTCAGCTCTACACAAAGATCATCTTTCTATTTCGCTAGATGGTGCAAGGAGTGTGTGCCAGAGGATTTCGAAACATCGACATTTCGGTTGACAGTGAAGCACGTTAACCGCCAGCCTAACCACTAATTCGATATTATTTAATCTAAACCGCTTAACATGTTCTAATCAAACCTTGAAATGATTGCATGGTATTTATTTGAACCAACATTGATTGATTTATTGATTGATTATTCGTTTATTGTCATCACACATTGACACCATGGTACAGTAAGCAACCACGAGAACTCAATAAAAAAAGGAAACAAAATATGAAGTTAGAAAATTAGTTATATGAAGTAATATGAAGTTAGAAATATGAAGTTAGAAAAGTAGTTATAGCTAAAAAAAATTGTAAAAGTGAAACATTACCGGTATGCATAGAAACAGAACAATATTTGAAAGTGATAGGTCGATAATTATAGGGTAAGAAATGTCAGTTCATAAAATAAAAGTAAAACTCATGAGCAAAAGATGCAGGAATTGCTAATCGAATGATCCACATACATAAACACAGATGGGTGAAATAGATACTAGTGTCATCATAGGACAAGATAACATCAGATAATGGAGTGAACTAAATGCGTATATAGTGGCTAGTAAAATGTTATAATAAAATTTAAGAATATTGAGCAACAAGTATAGATTTAAAAGCGTATTTAAATGACGAAAGAGAAGGAAGGGGCCGAGCGTATTATAGGGTCAGTAGAATTTCGAACCGAGGTTAAGCGCGCCCTGATTGTGGATTATAGCAGATCGATAGTCATACCGCCTTCGAGTACCATACATACTGATGCAGAACAGAATTGGTCATGAATAGATTGTTGAATATGGAAGGAAGAAGACCGAAATGGTTTCTGTACATAAGTGTTGCGAGTTGATGTCGATAAATATCATATACTAGAGTATTTCCCGTCATATATGACGGGTTGTCTCTTTCTGTGAACGTGACAATGCAACATAACGCAGGCCATGTGGGTTAGGAGGACCCGTGTGCCTGCATTCGCCTGATGCAGGCCTTAGACAGCATGAATTACATCCACAGCGCCAGCCCATGTCTCTGCATTGGCCCGTGTGACCCCGATGCACATTCCAGACATTGCGGAGCGTTTATCTTACGATGGACACACAGATGTGGGAAATAATGTTGTCTCTTTCTGTGAACGTGACAATGCAACATAACGCAGGCCATGTGGGTTAGCAGGACCCGTGTGCCTGCATTCGCCTGATGCAGGCCTTAGACAGCATGAATTACATCCACAGCGCCAGCCCATGTCTCTGCATTGGCCCGTGTGACCCCGATGCACATTCCAGACATTGCGGAGCGTTTATCTTACGATGGACACACAGATGTGGGAAATAATATGAGATTAGAAATTCGCTCCTGGTCAGAGAAACTACTCAGGCACATTCTCTATGCAAGCCTAGACTATATGAAATGCAATTACGAATTGCATAGTCATCCGGTACCAGGCAATGCTCGTAGAAGTAGAACAGTCACCAGTGGATGACTCACACATAAACACAGACAGAGTCCATCCAACAGGTTTCAAGTCTTTAGTTCAAGGTCATACAGGCCGCTGCAAGATTCATAATATTTCTACACTATCTACAGATGCAATATTTATGTAAAGTAGCCTGTCCATCTAATCTAATCTAATCTAATCTAAGATCTTCTAAAGCGACACCGTGATAATGCTCCAGTCAACAGTCGATGGCTAAGATCAAGTAAGATGGGTGGGAGGCCAAATTCCAGGGTGAATTCGCTCGAAAGAGAAGAAGAGAATCCAAGAAGTAGTGTTTGAGCGCCTCTGAATGGTCTATACCACGAGAGGCGCTTTATAAATGCCCACATACAAAATAATACAAAACCATATATGTTTACTATTGAATCTTAGTTTAAAACGCAGTACAATTGTGTCTGTGACATCAATCAATCAATCAATCAATCAATCAATCAATCAATCAATCAATATATCTTTATTGCAATCAATAACAACAATCAGTAATAAGAATGCAGGTCATGTACTAACAGAAACTTCCGTATATCTAGATTTAATAAAAAAAATAAGTAATATTCCGTCTTGTCTGACCGCTGAAATGGTGCTATCGATGACAATGGGTGGCCCCAAAGGGATAGAAGTCCCGCTAAGCAGGGATACCCGACCAAACAAATTATCATCTTTTTGTAAATGACTGTTCGAATAGAATTTTTTGTAAATTATAATGTTTAACACAGAAAGAAGAAAATGAATTAACAATTGCCTTAACTAATTCTTAATTAATGGGAGGAGAGGAAAGAAGGTGAAGAGGAAAAGGAGAAGAAAAATAGAGAGGAAAGAATTAAAGAAGAACTTAACTAAATACTCCCGGGGAAGTTCCACCCCGGTGTGACCCCGCCTTCCAATCCCACAAGAGTTAGTAACATGCTGCTACACATATGATAGATCATGATGTGATAAGAAATTGACGTAACCTTTTTTTGAAGTCTTGTCGATTTGTTGCTGATCGTATTTCTAATGGTATTGAATTCCAGATAAGGGGACCATTTGACCTTATGTTAAACGCTCTTAAATTGGTGCGTGCCTTTTCTGGACGGTATAGTGAAGCACCTCTCGTGTTGTGTTCGTGCAACGTTGAGCCAAGAGCAAAGTTATTAGAGTATGAAGCAGGGAGTAGTTTATGTTCATATTGGAAGAAAAAATCACCAACCTGGGCGACCCTAATTTGTTTTATAGTTAATAACTTTAGTTCCTTGAAGATAGGGGCAGAGTGGGTGTTTCTTTTAGCTCCCTCAATCATTCTGATAGCCTTTTTTTGAAGGATTGTTAATTTTTGAAGTCGAGAGTCGTAATTAGATGCCCAGAGTAGGTTGCAGTAACTTAAGTACGGTTGGATTAACGTGTGATATAAACTGATTCTAACCTCTTTAGGAAGCAAATGTGAGACTCTAGATATTATCCCAATGTTTTTAGCTACCTTTAAGGAAATATAATTTATGTGGCTTTTCCAGGTTAGATGCTGGTCAACAATTACCCCGAGGAATCTAGTAGAGTCAACCTGAGATATGGGAGCATCATCTAGTACAAGAGATGGAGTTATTTGCAGGATTTTTCTGTGTGATTTGAACATAATGAAATTTGTTTTGTCAATATTAAGTGTGAGTCCATTTGCAATGAACCATCTGGTCACTCGCCGTAGTTCAAGATTAACTGTATCCATGAGAGTTTGCCAAGAACGGTTAGAATAAAACAGGTTGGTGTCGTCTGCAAAAAGGATAAAGTATAGTGTTGTAGAAACATTAGCTAAATCATTTATGAATAACAAAAAGAGGAGTGGCCCAAGATTTGAACCCTGTGGAACTCCATAAGTTATATAATCAAGGTTAGAGAGTGCTCCATTGCATACTACTCTTTGGGAACGATGTTCCAAATATTGGACTTCAAAAGGATGTGGCACTTTAAATACGGTTGTCTCTATACTTCTATTCAGGTAGCATAGCAGTCATTCAGCCACTTTAAAATAAAACAATGTTTAGTAGTGGCTGATAGTCTAAACCATAAACTCTGAACCTCTTACTAGCTAACCATATACCATAATCTGTTGATTGATTTCTATGTCTGTGCGTCAGAACGTTGATGGAGATTTCTTTCAATTGTAGGCTACGTGTATCATTCGCAAAATTCAGTCTGGTAAAATGTAATTGTACGCGGTTATTTTTTCATAGTGACCCTATTTTGTGTCAGCAATCTTTTTTCAAACTGTCTTAAAACGTATTTCGTTGAGACCAGTACGATTGCCATGAGTGAGGTATTAAAAAGGGCTATAATAAATGGCTTGATACATACATACATACATGCATACATACATACATACATACATACATACATACATACATACATACATACATGCATGCATGCATACATACATACATACATACATACATACATTATGTATGTATGTATGTATGTATGTATGTATGTATGTATGTATGTATGTTTGTATGTATGTATGTATGTATGTATGTATGTATGTATGTATGTATGATACATACATACATACATACATACATGCATACATGTATACATGCATACACACATACATACATACATACATACATACATACATACATACATACATACATACATACATACATACATACATACATACATACATACATACATACATACATACATACATACATACATACATACATACATATATACATATATACATACATACCTGCATACATACATACATACATACATACATACATACATACATACATAAATAAATATCGTATCATATCATACGATACCATATCTCCTATCTGGAGATTTACATAGCGCCGATCACTACTGCGGCCATTCAGTCACGCGAAAACTCACAGGTGTGTGCACACGATAAACGCAACGCACAATTCCATACTTAGTATTACTAACACACACGCATACATGCATAAACACATAGCTGTATGCACACATAAAATCTTCTAAAGCGGCACTGTAGAGCTGCTCCGGTCATCAGTCGATAGTCGCTACGAAACAAATTTCCCGGATGAGTTCTGTCAAGAGCCAATAAGAGAATCCGAGAAGCAGTATGGCATGTTTTACGACTGGAGCTTAGTTTAAAACGCAGTACATTTGTGTTCGCGACATATTGTACTCCGAAAGGAAGTGGCAGGGTAAATATACGGCTGTCTCTATACTCTTGTCATATTCAAGTAACAGTCATTCAACAACTTTCAACTAAAATATTGTTTAGCACTGTCTGATAGTGGAGACTTGATCGTATAAACCATGAACTCTGAACATCTCACCAGGAAACCATAGACAATAATCTGTTTTAGGATTTCTAGGTCTCTACGAGAGAGAGATTTCTTTCAACAGGAAGTGTGTCACTCGCTACGTGTCGCTCTTAACAAATCGTAACAAAATTTACACTCGCTACGGGCGATTTCAATTTAACTTGAGGCTCTATATGAATGTTCGGTTGCATTGCATTACATTACAAAAACAAGCAGGCACCGAGTATTGTCAAACTAGACAAAACTGCAACTTTTCGAGCGTCGGTGTCGAGATATAAAGTCTCTCCCAAACAGGGTCTCCCTCTCGGACTAGAAAATGTCTTTTCAGGACATTCAGTTTCGAAAGTAAGTCGATCATCACTCCATTGATATGGAGTTTCCCATTCAGCGTTAAAAAGTCCACTTGAAATCGTCACATGTTTCGGTTTACAGCTCATCTTAACTTAATTAAGATCAGGGTGACAATTATGGGTGGGCGAGGGGGTTGGAGGTTCAACCCCTAGTCTTTCTTACAGTAGGACCCTCACAGTTAAGTCTTCATTGCGCACCCCAGAGGGCGTTTCCAAACCCCCCAATTGTGATTGCGTGATTTAGCATTAGGCCCTATTTGATTCTGAGTATCTGACAAAGAGTAGAAATTTCCATCGTGTATCTATCAAGTATTCATTTTTTAATTTTCTCAACATAGTTATTGATTTTTGATTCGAGTTTGACCTGCAAAAATGATGGCGTTGAAATCTGCCGAGTTCAAATTTCGTTGACATCAGTTTGCAAAATACGGATAAATTGTTCAACTCCACAAGGATCAAAGTCTAATCGCCAGTCTTTTCTCTACAATTCTCACACTAATTAGGGTTCAGTATATTGAATGCCGGATTAAATAAATAAAACAATGTCAAAACAAGCTTCTAAAATGTGTCGTTTACAGCATTGCACAATATTATTTAGTCATATCACTGAGACTTCACGTGCGGACACGCCATTAAAAGGGGATCAAATGTTAACTAAATGCGTTGGTGTTGTTTGACCTAGAAAATGGCTTTCACCAGACAAGTATAACTCATTATACGTTGTTTGTTTCTCAATCTGCTACACGAATTTCAAATGACTAAATATCTCTTCATTTGCAGTCAATGCATATTAATTGTTTGAACGCTGTACCGAATGCCACTGACTTCAGAATTATTCATTTCTGTTCAATGCCTCTCTCATGCATTGTTATTTTCTCATCTTAGCTGGGTTTCATTGATTTTTGTGGAGAAGGCATTGCCTTTAAAGAATAATGGTTGTTCCCTGTAAAAGAATCGCAACTAACCGAAGAATAGCTGATATCATGAACGCAATACTAATGGATGATATAGGGCATACTGTTTACTTTTTTCCAGCTTCAGAACTGGATTTCTCTGTGAAGCTTTCATACAGAAAAGGAATACACTTCAAGGAATCATTCGTAATCCATATTAAAGAGTCCAATAGAAGTCAGCGTTGAGCTTTTTACCAGGAAGCCAATTCAAATGAATGGAAGTGTGTGATTTCATTAGAAGAAGCCGTGCAGCCTTGAATGAAGGTAAACATGTCTAAAGTAATTTGCTAAACCAAGGACTGAAACGGGGTAAAATGGATCGTATCCATTGAGGTACCAAAAGCCAGAAAAATGCTACCACGTGCAATTCAGGCCATTATAGCCACATGTAACTAATTTTGCAGTGAATCTAACAATCAGCCTTCTTACAAGTAATGAGTTTATAATTGGTCGATTAAACACTTTAGCGACGAGAGTGTAGTAAAAGTGACTGAGAAATCAATGTTGGCCATGTTAAACATGAACGTGACTATAAAGAGAGTAAAGTCTCACCCGGTTATATGGGAATAAAGTCTTACTATACGAACCTATTTATTCTAACTTTGACCTTGAGGAAAGAATACGTTTTCATATACATCAGTCTGGGAGAAACAGTTCCGAAATAAATCTCTCTGAGAGACATTCGTATGTACTAGGCCATGGGATGTTCCTTTTGCGGTGTATTGGCTGGGCACAAAAGCTGTTGTATCCTACTTAGAAGCAGAGTACAACGACTCTAGCCAGTGTTAGGGTAAAAAGGCATTGTTTGGTTTATGCAAAGTTTCTTCAAGCGTTCTTAACTTTAGAGCTACTCAACATCAGCCTTCTCAATTTTTTTCGGTAATCTAAGCTTATTCCGAGCTGAAGAGCTTCCCATATAAGAAGCAAGAAACTCCGGTCAAGTTGTATTCAGCCTGTTATCAAGACGAGTGTTGCTTTAGGTGCAGACTTCGGCCATGAAGAGGTTTTTCTGTCCAATATTATTCGTCACCGCAGTCTGTTTCGTCTTCACAGAGTCTTCATTTCCTCCCAACAGATACTGTATGTTTTGATTTGCTAATTTCTTTCATGAACACCTGCCTATGCCTAAACATTAGAAGAATATAATGCAGTATACATAGGCCTAAAGGCTTTAAACATCAACTATTGCTGCGTAGGCCTAATATGTTAATGAACAGTATATATGATTTGAGCGTCTCATTTCAATTAAATAAACAGACATATTCTGCCTTGCTGAGAGTAACTTCTGTTAAAAGGATTGGTAGGACTTGGTATTTATGAGCATGCCTAAACCGTGCCGATCGAATTAAAGGACAACCACTGTACGACTCAAGATGGTGGCATGAATTAGAGATTTATGGCTGTTGCTGAAAATAAGTATCCCTTCTCGCTTCTTCCCTATGAATATGCCCTCAATTTCTCAATGGATCTTTCGTCTATGAACAAAATTATGCTTACTATGTTTTTTCAAAATTTCAGATTATCCTGATGGCTATTTTTTCGGAACTCAAACAAAATCTTGCATCGCCAATAGCAACAAATCGAAGAAAATCTCAAATCCGCCGAGCCGTTCCACCGCAGACTTCTCGTACCGTATCGTCTACTACAGAAATCTTGTCTACGACTTTGGGCAAAACGGAATGAACACGTACAACACTTCTGAGTGGAAAACTGCTACAAAATGTCCCATCACGTGGGAATCAACTCCAGCTGGAAAAAGCACGTGTTCCCCTCAAAGTCTGAACGATTTTGTCGACAGATACATCAGCAAGTACGGGAAATTCCATCTACGCAATAATAACTGTCACGTATTCGCCAATCGCGTATCTCAGTTTCTCTTCCTATCAAACTGTGGACGTTACAATTGATCAAACAGAAGTAATGGTGTCATGAAACCCGTATGGAACATTTACATGATGATCTTTATCTTAATATCAAGTTAGATTAGTTGGTGTTTCATTTCAATAATTTCTGTGATTGATTCTACTACACCAGCCGCATGAAATTTCTTGGTAGATTTAATTATTATTTATCTTTCAAGACATTGGTTTTCCAACCGCGTTGCATCCTCTCTCTCTTCGATTCAACTTGAAGATGTTAGCCTAACATTGACCAAAGTGAGGGTTAAGAACAGCGTGCCTTATTAATAATTGTCGAACGTTAATTAACCGGTCAATCAAAGTGTCTCGATTGCTTTATCCCTAGTTTTTCATTTATTTAATTAGAAATTGAGCTTCTGATCATAGCTAAAAGAACAGGTTATATTTGATCAGGAAAACCCACCGGTTTGTGCTTTAGATTTATTTGAATTATAACAGACCAGAACAGACCGCTCTTTATTGGTCCACACATTTGATTTACATTCGTTCCTTAACATCAGGTTGTTTAACCCGTTACAGACTCTACCGTTTAACAGATACTATTTTAGTAAATCAATGTTTGTCTTAAACAACAATACACACAACTAATTTAAGTTCTCATATTAACATGTTTATTTTAATACATAACATTACCAAATTTTCAAAGCAATTGTATATGTTCCTTAGATTGGTATCATTGGTAAGTGTTGAGCCTGAATTTTTAATGAAAGAAAGAAACCCGAATGACAAGGATCGGAAATATTAATAGGACACAAAGGGAGACCCAGAAGGGATGGTGTCCCGCTAAGGCGAGCCCCTAGCTATTGCTTGTTAATTCCCAACATGGGAGTCGAATATAAGGACCAGGAGATTAAGTAAATTAACATAATGTAGGATAAAATAAAGTAAAGTGAAGCAGAGCAAAGATAGTGTAATCAAGTGAAATAAATTCAGTAAAGTAATGTAAAGTTAATTTAATTATAAAGTAATATTATTGCAATATTAGCTTAGTTCTATCTGTGTTCGTTACAACTCTTACACAACCACGTTGATGAAGTCAGTACACCAATCAATCGTACTAGAATCAGCTAAGTAGCATTTAAAGTTATGAGTAAACAAACAAATCCGACCAATTTCTTAGTAATCTATACTATTAAATTTAATCTGATAGCAACCAGTCTTTTAACTGACGTTGAAATATATTTAAACCAGCACAGTCTTTAATTGACCCAGGTATTGAGTTCCACGTTTGTGGACCCTTACATGAAATAGAATATTTACGTATATTAGTCCTAGCAAAACCACTTCTTAAGTTAGATGCATTTCTTGTTATATAATTATGCATCTGGGAATTCATGGTAAACAAGCAAGAGTACTCATGGGGTAGTAATTTGTGTAACGATGAATACATAAAAATACCAATTTGATATTCAAGTAATTTATCCAATTTAAGTATTCCCAAACTCAGAAATAAGTCATGAGTATGAGCCAAATAGTGCGATTTAGTTATTATTCTTATAATCCTTTTGTGTAGTATATTTAATTTGCTAAGCCTAGAACTACTACTCAGGTTATTTTCTGTTGCCTGTGCAAGCGCCTCATTAAGTATAATAGTGATAAAATATGCTGCTCAGTATGCAAATCTTGTTATCATTCTGCTTGCTTAAATACCATGGCGACCTACAATCCCAATGACCCAAGTTGGTGTTGTCATCAATGTGTATCATCAAACCTCCCATTTGCTCAAATAAGTAATAATGATCCTGTATTTAATGAAAGCACTGCCCCAATGAATATTAGTTGTAACTTTCTTCACACCCACCCTGATACCTACCTTAATCTAACTGAATCCAATGACGGTTGCAGAACTCTTTTAACTAATGAGGGATTGGATGCCGATCTAAATTTTTACAATTCATCATCATTGTACTCCAGTGCCTATATGGATCTTGTGCAACTAGCCAAATTCTCCGATAACCTACATTTCTGTAAACAACTATGTATTACTCATTTAAATTGTCGTGGAATGAACCATAAACTTGCAGATATTGCTCTCTTGTTAACCCAGACAAATACCTCCATTCTGGCTTTAACTGAAACCTGGCTTGACAGTGACCTTGCCACTACAATCTCGATACCGGGCTACTACTTCATCCACAGGGCGAGGGAATTTGCCAGGGGTGGAGGTGTTGGCTTTTTCATCAGATCTGACATTGTCTCTGAAATCATAGAGGCAGACTGGTCCAGACCTAACTGTAATTCCTATGAATGTCTGTTTATTAAGTTACCCCAACCTGCCAATAAGGACATCATAATAGGTACCATTTATCGCCCGCCAGGACAACCAATAAATGATTTTGTTACGGACTTTGATAGGACTTTATCTCACTTAGGTAGGTTAAACAATAGGACTTTTTTAGCTGAAGACTTTAATATTAACCTCCTTCGCCACAGTGATCACCCTGCCACTGAGAACTTCTATAACTCCATGTCATCCTACAAGTTCATCCCCACAATACTTCGGCCTACAAGAATCACCGAATCTTCTGCGACTCTTTTAGATAATGTATTCTCCAACTGTTCTAACCTTAATCAAGATTCTTGCATCTTAATTAATGATATATCTGATCACTTACCCATTTTACTGTTTACTGACTTACAACCTCTCTTATACTCCTCTCCAACTTCGTCATTACAACGTAACTTTACCTCCTCGGCCAAAGATACCTTTTGTAATTCCCTCCTAGAAACTGATTGGACCTTTGTTGAAAATCTTTCCTCTAGTGATGGCCCGGATAAGGCCTACCATGCTTTTATTACTACTTATAAACATCTGTACGACTCTGCTTTTCCCCTTACTCCAACTACAAACAAGGGCCACCACAAGTTTAAACAGCCATGGATGACAAAAGCTCTCCTAACTTCTTGTAAAAGAAAATCCCGCTTATATAAAAAATACCTGAGGAACCCTACTGATTCGAACAAACGCCTCTTCACCCAATACCGTAATAAGTTTAAACAAATTAGAAAGGAGAGTGAAGCCAATTTCTATGCTGAACGTTTCTTATTGTGTGAAAATAATCTCAATCAAACATGGAAAATCATTAAGCAAATTCTAGCATCTAGTATAGACTCCCGCTTCCCGGAATCGTTCCTTATAGGGAAGGAAAAAATTCAGGACCCTGGTGAGATTGCTGATGCTTTTAATAGTTACTTTACAACAGTCGGCTCTACCTTAGCAGCTAAAATCCCCAAAACACTTACCTCCTTTGATGCATTTATGCCCACTTCACCCGGGTGTTCCTTTGGCATACTTCCTACCACTGAACTCGAGGTTGTCGATGTTACCAAACTATTGAAATCCTCGGGTTCTAGGGGTCCGGATGACATTAGTCCCACGATAGCCAAATTATCCATCACAGCTATCGCTGCCCCTCTCACTTGTATAATAAATTCTTCATTCTCCTCTGGACAAGTACCTGATGATCTTAAAATTGCCAAAATTATTCCCATCTATAAGTCTGGTGAAAAAAATAAATTAAACAATTATCGACCAATATCTATTCTGCCTTTCTTCTCAAAAATAATTGAAAAACTGATGACCAACAGACTCACTAACTTCCTTGTAAAATTTAGCTTATTATCTACAACCCAATATGGATTTCAACGTGGTCTCTCTACGTATATGGCTTTACTCGATATGCAATCCAATATTATAGAAGCAATGGACCACAATAATTATTCCCTGGGCATCTTCTTTGACCTCTCCAAGGCCTTCGATATATTAATAAGTAAACTTGAACACTATGGCCTTCGAGGGATAAGCAAATCCTGGTTTATGGATTATCTTAGTAAAAGAACACAATATGTCCAGTATAAGGGAATAAATTCCCAAGTTCTAGACATTACCTGCGGGGTTCCTCAAGGATCAATACTTGGCCCTCTACTTTTCCTGCTATACATTAATGACTTGTCGATGACCTCATCTATTCTCAAATTCATATTATTCGCTGACGATACAAATGTATTTTTATCACACAGCTCTTTAGATTGTTTAACTGATATTGCTAATAGAGAGTTATCGGTAATAGCTGATTGGTTCCTGGCCAATATACTTTCTCTTAATCTTGATAAGACTAATTTTATCTTATTTCATTCCATAAAAAAAAACCCATCTTCTGACATTACAGATCAATGGTATGCCCATAACCCAAGTCTGTTCATCTAAGTTCCTTGGGGTCATAATCGATAAACATCTCACCTGGAGGGACCACATAACAGCGATTTCAAAAAAGATTGCGAAAAACATCGGGGTACTCCTGAGGATTAAGCATTGCCTGACCAAACCGATACTTATTAATCTTTACCACACTCTTATATCCCCGTATCTTTCCTATTGTAATATAGCATGGGGATCTAACTACTTGTCACGATTGGAGCCACTGCTTACCATACAAAAACGTGCTGTTCGTATTGTCTGTCACATGCACTGGAGTACGCCCACGGGTCCTCTTTTTAAATTACATAAACTGCTGCCTCTACATAGCATCAATAAATTTCAAGTATGCATTTTCATGTACCGTTTTCATTCAGGTTTACTGCCAACTGCTTTTGCCAATTATTTTAGTACGGGTACTTCTATCCATGACCATTTCACTAGATACTGTCACGAATACCGGAGTGAACGAGCTCACCTTAAGATTAAACAGTTCACAATAAAATGCCTAGGCCCCTCACTGTGGAATAAGCTACCTCATGACTTATCCAACTTGCTGACCGTTGGTTTATTTAAGATATCGCTAAAAAAATTACTTTTATCTGATTAAAAGTGTTCTGCTTGCACATGGTATTTTTTTGGTTTATTTTCTGGTTTACTTTCTGGTTTATTCTGTTTTCTTGTATGTTTTGGTGTTTGTGGCCACAGCTCATCACTGTGGTACTAATTACTTCTCATGTTTTTGATTGCCATCTGCATTTACTTTGTGTTGTATGGGTTATCCAGAGCTAGCGGGATCTATCCCTTTCTGGTTTACCCTTTCTGAGGGATCATCACTTTGTACATTGACTGTACTTATGACTAATGTTCATGTGATTGGTTTCTCAAATAAAAAATGGTTTTGATTGATTGATAGAACTATAGTCCGAGGCCCACACCAGATTACAGTAATACAGATAAGGGTAAATCATACTAAAGTATAAAGTATTTAATATTTCAGATCATAGTAAGTAGGAGATTCTTTTTATCACACCAATATTCCTTGCTATTTTGTTGGATATTTGTTCAATATGTTCTTTCCAGGTTAGATATTTGTCAAAGTAAACCCCTAGGAATTTAACCGAGTCTACCTGGGGAATTTCAGTCCGATCAATTATAAGCTTTTCTAATGTTTGGCTTCTAGCCTTACCCCTGGCTGAAAACAGGATGTAATTGTTTTTTTTAAATTTAAAGATGATTTGTTGGCTTTAAACCAGTTCGCTGTTTGCATTAGTTCCTTATTAGTTATATCAAATAGGTCCTTATAGGAGGCATTATACAACTAGCTCAAGAAAATGCAATTATTTCAAAAGTAGTAGGCCCTATTGAAGGTCACATCCCCAAGCGTCGTCTATCCTGCTCTTAGCTATGGCTACAGATTAATCTCACAGTTATGCTTATAAAAACATGAATGTATTTCATGTATGGTCTAAATCTCCAAAGCTTCTCAGCTCCACACAGAGATCATCTTTCTATTTCGCTAGATGGTGAAAGGAGAGTGTGACCTAGGAACTTCAAAACCCCGGAATTCCGGTTGACAGTGAGGACGTTAACCTCCAGCCAAACCACTATTTCGATATCATTTTAATCTAAGCCAGTCAATATTTTCTAATCGCAGACCAAGAAAAGTGGTATGATGTTGGCGTTGAACGTAGCATGATGAAGCAAAGTCATATTTACATTTTATTGGGCTACATATATTACATTACCGCCGCTGATCTGAGTGCCGCTATATAAATGTTCGGTTACAATTACAATTACATGATGAATATATGTATGTCCATATATATATACAGTGCTTTTTTCAGGCGGAAGTCGCCGGAACAGCGTTCCGGCACCTTTTGAATGAACTCCATAAGCCATTAGGTCCTAGGAAGAATGAACTCCCCATGCATTTTGTCCTGGAAGAATGAAAACCACAAGTCATTTGGTCCTAAGAAGAATAAACTCCCCATTCAGTTTGTTCTGGGAAGAATGAACTCCACAAGTCAATTGGTCCTAGGAAGAATCAACTCCCCATTCAGTTTGTTCTGGGAAGAATGAACTCCACAAGTCAATTGGTCCTAAGAAGAATGAACTCCCCATTGAATTTGTCCCAGGAAGAATGAACTCCCCCATTGAATTTGTCCTAGGAAGAATCAACTCCACAAGTCATTTGGTACTAGGAAGAATCAACTCTTCCAGTCGTGAAAACAGTAAACTTTCCCATTCAATTTGTCCCAGGAAGAATCAACTCCACAAGTCAGTTGGTCCTAGGAAGAATTTACTCCACTGGAATTTCTAATCACCAACAGGAGTGTTTTAGTCCTAGTAGCAATACACTCCACTTTTCAATTATTCCTAGTAAGAATTAACTCCCCAGTCAATATATCTTAGCATAAATAGACTCCGGGAGTGTTAAAAAGGGGAGTCTATTCAGCCTACTACACCAGCTCGTGATCGACCACAGCCGCTGCTATACAGGCCGGTCATGAGGTCGAGTCATACGACACGCTTCACTCGACAGATTATTGTCTATGGTGGGAAGTGTCTGATAGTGGAGACTTAATCGTATAACTATAAACCATGAACTCTGAACATCTCACCAGGAAACCATAGACAATAATCTGCTCTGGGATTTCTAGGTCTCTACGAGAGAGATTTCTTTCAACAGTAAGTGTGTCATTCGCAACGTGTCGCTCTTAACGAACCGTAGCAAAATTCAGACTCGCTAGGGGCGATTTCAAGTGTAAAGGTGCTACATTAATGTTCGGTTGCATTGCGTTACATTACAAAATCAGGCATACACTGAGTATTGTCAAACTAGACAACACTATAACGTTTCGAGCGTCGATGTCGTGATATGAAGTCTTTACCAAACGGAGTCTCCCTCTCGGACTAGAAAATGTCTTCACACGACATTCAGTTTCGAAAGTAAGTCGATTGTAATGGAATTTCCCATTCAACGTTACACAGTTCACTTGAAATCGTCACATGTCCGTGGTCCGCCTCAAATATGCTGCGTCTGCCAGTCTGGATCGTATGCTGCGCCCAGTGTGATTCTCCTTACAGATTTTATTTTAGTTACAGTTACAGTTATAGTTAATGGTTTTTCATTTTAGTTATAGTTACAGTTATAGTTAATATTATTTTTTAGTTACAGTTATAGTTATCGTTAACGAAATCATTTTGCTTTCGTTAACGAAAACATTTTCGTTACCGTTATCGTTAATGAAAATCACACTGAGTTATGAAGACGTGTTACACAATAATTTGCTTAGAGCTTTGACGAATGGGTGCATTCAGCTTCATGAATACACAGCGCTCCATATTCACCGACATCCAAGGCGAACATAGGAATCATTTTGCTTTCGTTAACGGGTGTATTTTCACGTTCTCACGTTAGCTGATATTGCACTTTTTTATTCGTATTAACGAAAATAGCAATGAATTTTCGTTAGTGTTATTTTCGTTATAGTTAGAGTTATAGTTAATGATATTTTTTAGTTATAGTTATAGTTATCGTTAACGAAATCATTTTTTGTTCGTTAACGAACATTTTCGTTATCGTTAACGTTAACGAGAATCACACTGGCTGCGCCGCATGCAAAAACTGGGTTTCCTACCAGAGTCGACCCAGAGCTTTGCGGATATGGCAGCTGAAGCCGACGATGGTCTACTGCGAACATCACGTTCTTCCAGGACTGTTCCCTCCAGTCGTTAAGAGCAGCCATAATCTTCGTCCTCGTCCTCACCAGTTCGTAATCCCGAGCAGGAATGATTAAAACTTCATTCCAAGAACCCTATTCTCTAGTCTCCACAGACATGGTCACAGCTAACTCGATCGACGGCACCTAATAGGGTGCCACGCTTGTTGCCCATGTGTGCATTTTAATAAATTTCCTCGTTTATAAGATTGGTATTGAGTTTAGCTTTGGAGGATTATAACAGCAGTTGAGTCGTGAAGCTAAGTAGGCCTACTTTCGTTTTTCTGTCCATCCTAGCCCGAACGAGCGATATTGTACCAGAATGCGGTGTGTCATCCTGATTCTAAAAAACCAATATATTATTATTATTATAACTAATGCTGACTAATGTTAGGATGTTAACAAATATTATATAACTAATATTACATCATTCAATCACATTTAATCACTTTTCTGCTTTAGCTATTCATATTAGCCTATTATTTCGCTCTGATTCCCATGTTAGTGTTCCTGGGTGCGGTGTTCCATCCACTTTTTTCTTCAATAAACGAATATATATACACGTTTCGGTTTACAGCTCATAAGTTAATTAGGATCAGGGTGAGAATTGTCGGGGAGTTGGAGGGGTTCAACCCTATAGTCTTTCTTAGAACCCCACAGTTTAGTCTTCATTGCACACCCCAGGGGTCGTTTCCAATCCTCTCAGTTGTGCTAGCGTGATTTAGCATTATTTGACTCTGAGTCTCTGACAAAGAGAAGAAATTTCCATGTTGTATCTATCATGACATTGTATGCATTTTTGAATTTTCTCAACATATTAATTGATTTTGATTCGAGTTTGACTGGCAAAACTGTTAGTGTTGAAATCGGCGGCTTTCAAATTTCGTTGACATCATTTTGCAAAATACGGATAAAATGTTGAACTTCCCTTCCCTCCAGTCCTTTTCTATAATTCTCACACTGGCTTTGACCAAACAGGTACAACGCATTATACGTTGTTTGTTTCCCAATCCGGTAAACGAATTTCAAACAACTACATATCTCTTTATTTGCAGTCAATGCACATTAATTGTGTGAACGCCGTACCGAATGCCACTGACTTCAGAATTATTTATTTCCGTTCATGCATTGTTAATGTCTCATCTCAGCTGGGTTTCATTGATTTTTTGTAGAAAGGGCCTTGCCTTTAAAGACTATTGGTTGATCCCTCTAAAAGAATCACAAATTACCTAAGAATAGCTGATATCATGAACTCAATACAAAAGAATGATATAGGGTACTGTTTACTCTTTACCGGCAATCGTACAGGATTTCTCGTGATTCTTTTATGCAGAGAAGGTTTACAACTGTAAAGAATCCTTCGTAATCCACATTAAAGAATCCAAGAGAAGCCAGTGTTGAGCTTGGATCAGGAAGCCAATTCAAATGAGTGGAAGTATGTGATATCGTAAGAAGAAACCATGCAGCCTTGAATGAAGGTAAACATGTCTAAAGTAGTTTGGTTAACCAAGGAATGAAACGGGCTTAAATGGATTTTATCCAAAAAGTCAGAAAAACGGCTATCACTTGCAAAAGCTTCCGAATTATATTGGAAGCTATGCCTAGTCCTGGAGAAAATCCAGAAGCAAATGTTTGAACTAGATATATACAGTTTGCGATTAGAGATATTTAGTGGCATGAATGCGATACATTCTGTAAATCTAAGAAATCTCGTCAGCGAGAGAAGCCTCGATTCTGATTTGAACCTGAAAAATTACTCGACTTTCGTAGACTTGGGGTTTCTGCATTTCTCAGTGTACTTTCAAACGTTCCTGGAAGATTCATGCCATCATTGCCCCATGTAATTAACTTTGCAATAAAGCTAATAATCAACCTTCTTAAAACTATTGGACCATTATAGGTCGATTTAATACTTCAACGACGAGAGTGTACTAAATGCGACTGCAAAACCAATGTAGGTCTTCGTTAAGGTGTCAATCATAAACGTTAGGCTTTTTTCCTTAAGAGAATCATGTTTCACTCGGATAGGCTCTATATATTTGAATAAAGCCTTTCCCTGAGCGAATTTAATCTAAACTTGACCTTGAGGGGAAGAATGTGCTTTCAAATAATAATTATATCCGTCGCGGAGAATTGGTTCCGAAATAAATCTGTCCGAGAGACATTCGTATGGGAGATTCTGTTGCGGCGTATCGGCTGTGTGCACACAGCTGTTGTTCTTAAATGCTGGACAACACGACACTAGCTATAGTGTCAGAGTATAAAAGGCATTGTTTAGTTTATGGAGAGTTTCTTCAAGCGTTCTTAACTTTAGAACTATACTCAACATCAGCTTTATCAATTTTTTTCGGTAATCTAAGCTTATTCCGAGCTGAAGAGCTTCCCATATAAGAAGCAAGAAACTCCGGTCAAGTTGTATTCAGCCTGTTATCAAGACGAGTGTTGCTTTAGGTGCAGACTTCGGCCATGAAGACGTTTTTCTGTCCAATATTATTCGTCACCGCAGTCTGTTTCGTCTTCACAGAGTCTTCATTTCCTCCCAACAGATACTGTATGTTTTGATTTGCTAATTTCTTTCATGAACACCTGCCTATGCTTAAACATTAGAACAGTATAATGCACTATACAGAGGCCTTAAATATGGACTAATGTTGTATAGGCGTAACATGTTAATGAACAGCATATTTGATTTGAGCGTCTCACTTCAATTAAATAAACAAACATAAATCTGTCTTGCTGAGAGTAACTTCTGTTAAAAGGATTGATAGGACTTGGTATTTATAAGCATATCTAAACCCTGCAGATAGAATTAAAGGACAACCACTGTACGACTCAAGATAGAGGCATGAATTAGACTAGATTTATGGCAGTTGCTGAAAATAAGTATCCCTTCTCGCTTCTTTCCTATGAATATGCCCTCAATTTCTCAGTCGATCTTTCGCCCATGAACAAAATAATGTCTGTGCCGTATTTTGTCAAAATTTCAGTTTATCCTGATGGCTACTTTTTCGGAACTCAAAGCTTATCTTGCGTCACCAATAGCAACAAATCGAAGAAAAACTTAAATCCGCCAAGCCGTTCCACCGCAGACTTCTCTTACCGTATCGTCTACTACAGAAATCTTGTCTACGACTTTGGGCATAGGGGAATCAACATGAACAGATTTTCTGAGTGGAAAACTGCTACAAAATGTCCCATCACGTGGGAATCAACTCCAGCTGGAAAAAGCACGTGTTCCCCTCAAAGTCTGAAAGACTTTGTCGACAGGTACACCAGTAGGTACGGTAGATATCATGTGCGCAATAATAACTGTCACGTATTCGTCAACCGCGTATCTCAGTTTCTTTTCCAGTCAAACTGTGGACGATACAATTGATCAAACGGAAGAATCAGTGAAATAAAACCCAAATGGAACATTTAGGCTACATGATAATCTTTGTCTTAATCAGGTTAGACTAATTCGTGTTTCATTTCAGTAGAATGATTAATTGCTTTGATTGGTTCTGCTGCACGAACCGCATGAAATAGACGAAGAAGAGCTTCATCTGAAATCCATTCCACAGGATGAAGAGATCCATCACATGCTGTCACTATTTATTTCATGAAGAAGCAGTTTGCTTTGACATGGGTGAATGGAGAAGCATAAATTTTTTAAATTTTGGTAAGCATTGTCATTAAAGATTTTAATTCTAATAGTTCTACCAGTGCTTTTAATTCTGTGGAATGAATAGGCCTATGTCATTGTTATAATTCTAGGCCTACTCTCTCAAATTTGCTTCGTTCTACTACCAAGTTTCAAGTATTTTTTAACAGTTATCACTTTTCACTTGGAAATATTCATCGTCTAACCAATAATACAGATGTTCAGAATATTATAATAAGATTCTGAACATCTGTAGTAATTGGTTAGACGATGAATATTTTCAAGTTAATTTTATGCTAATTTCAGCTTTCCAGCGCCTCCTTTTTAATACACGACTTTCTCCTTACAACATAAGAGTGCAGCGCCACATTAAATACCTTTTAGAATTGCAATATTAATAGACTTGAAACATGCTTTATTGCCAAAATGAAAATTTAGGGTGTTTTTGGGGAGAGCTTTGTGACGTCATTCTTAAGGGAGCGTTACTTTTTGCGGCTACATGTCACGAGGGGAGGGTGGTAAAAAATCGGGTAAAAATCGCGTGACGTCATTTATGGACGACCCTGATACCATCAACTCCAGGTAATACAATTATTTCAAAACCAGTTTAGAAGTTCGTATCTCAAAGCACCTTAACTATAACTATAACGAAAATAACACAAACGAAAATTCGTTATTTTCGTTATTAAAAAAATAAAAACTGCAATATATCGACAAACATGAGAACGTGAAAATGCGCTACAATTAATAGCCAATGCTTGCCTCGGATGCCGGAGAATTTGGAGCGTCATGTATTCACGAAGCTGAATGCACCCATTTTTCAAAGCCTTTCGAAGCTCTAAGCAAATTGTGAAACGCGTCTTAATATGCACAGTCTGTAGGCAATTTCGCTTAGCCTTATTGTAACTAAGTACTAGCTAAAATAAAAATCCAGTAATTATAACTAAAACTATAACTAAAATAGAATACTAACTATAACTGTAACTAAAACTCAGATGAAAAACCATTAACTATAACTGTAACTGTAACTGAAATAAAATCTGTAAGGAGAATCACACTGGCTTTAAAATGTCTTAGTTCAGACTCGGCTTAGCTTAATTTAATTACATTAGACTCGATTACATTGGATTACATCGAGTCTAACAGAACCGCTCTTCGGCAAATGAGACATAACAAGAAACACTGGCTTCATCTGATCCTTTGTTGATTTAATCAGTTTTGTTATTTGTAATTTGATATTTGGGCGTCGTAGTGGACGACCAACGCTCGCCCTCGCCTCAGCTGCAGGAGTTCGACTCATGCTGAGAGTTCATCTTACATGAACAAATGGACTTCGAATCCGGGACGCAGAGCTTAGAAGCCGGCACTGCTTCGATTCTTAGAAGAGAATTTTCTGTCTTGTTTTAACGTCTGATGTCGCTTTGTCCAATGGGTCAGCAACTGCGAACTCAATACTAGTTACTCATTTACGACCCCAAGATTATTGAAATCAGTTCATCCTGCTCAGAAAGCAGTTGCGTGATGGATGGAAAATACGGTGGTTGTTAACTCGTTTCTTTTTCCATCTATCAGACATTTAGTTCCTTTCCACAGAGTCATCCGTGTAAAGTCGCTTTGCCTAAACTCTTGCGGTTGTTGCGTGTCTCCATATATCTATCATTCATTCATTCATTCCTCCACATCCATTCATCCATCCATCTATCCATTTATTTTACTGTCATTTTGTTCATTCATCCGTCTATCAATTTTCATCATCCATCCATCCATCCATTCATCTGTTGAACTGTCCTGCCGTTCGTCCGTCCATCCATTCATCCATTCATTTCATCGACCGTTATTCCTAAATCCATCCATCCATCCGCCATCTGTTGCTGCTGCTGAGGTGGAGGAATCTTCAGTGACTGATGATGCTCCGTCTGTCGTGTTGACCAATCAACTATGAAATATTTGAGCAAGACGATCGCCTAAAGGAAGCAAGAAACCATCACCGTCTTTATCATTATCATCATCATCATCATCATCATCATCATCATCATCATCATCATCATCATCATCATCATCATCATCATCATCATCATCATCATCTTCATCATCATCACCATCATCATCATCATCATCATCATCATCATCATCATCATCATCATCATCATCATCATCATCATCATCATCATCATCATCATCATCATCATCCTCCTCCTCCTCATCATCATCATCATCATCATCATAATTGTCGTCGTCACATTCATTATCCCCACCGTCAAAACATTTTACTGAGTTTTCATCAGCATAATAATCACAAAAAACGTTTGTAACTGATGCAGTCATTGCATCATGATTGTATTATTGTATTGCTGATGGAATAAACAAAGGCCTTAACAACAATTAAAAACGATTGTGATTCGATTACGATTGTGAATACGATTACGTTTACAATTACTATAACAACCACATCATTCCAATCACAATTATTAGATTATTTAGGTATTTCTCTAGCTGAAAGAATGTGTATGCATTGAACTTATGGTATTTATTTAACCAGCGGTATTTAACGATTTATTGAACCAGTGGTATTTATTGAACCAGGGTGTATTTATTGAACCAGTGGTATTTGTTAAGAGCCCAGTATAGCTACCTTCTTCTAATTCTTCAGGCGTATAGCTGCTAAATGGGCGTCTCCTTGACCTGCTGCGGCGTCTGATCAGCGGTCGTTACGTGATTACCTGCCACAGGTGTTAGGTCGTTATCTGCCATTATATCACACGACGTGTGGTTACCTGTTGCAAAATAAGCAGGCGAGATAAACCATCAGCCTAAAAGAGAGCCGACCAAAATGCCAAATGCTGACCAATTATTGGATCATTCTTATACACAGTTACAGTGTGGTTCTCTTATGTAGTTGCAGGAAGTCGACCATCCATCGTCCAGTCTGGTACAGATAACCTTCAGGCTGGCACTGTTTAAGCCAAGATACACGGCCAAAGCCTGTCTCTCTGTCGGGGTCAGTCAGTCAGCTCAACTGTCTGGTATTTCAAACAGACTGGAGGCTATGAGTTTGCCTCCGATTGTCTGTATTTGTATTTCTCCGTCCCTTCGCCTCATTCATGCGTACCATTCCGATGATGACGACGACAATTATGATATTGAATACAATTACAACGACGACGATGATATTGACGACGACGGAGATTATGATAGATGCTTTTGGGTGACGAAAAAAGTGATCATGATGATGATGCTGTGGATGATCCTAACAATCACAATGTCAATAACAATGATTAAGAAAACAACGATGATCATAATGAAAAGAATGGAACATCATTAACCTTCGTTGTTTCGGTGACTAAAACAAACAATAAAATTATAAGTTAGATATCGTAAGGCAGCATTGATTAAGGCATTCAGCGTTTTAATTAGAAATGACTACACAAACACAAATGTATACCCACATACATACCCACATACGTACCCATAAACATACACACAAACATACCCACATGCATACATACATACATAAATACCCATATACATCCTTACAATCACACATATATATACATACATACATGCATACACACATGCGTACATCTATGCATACATACCCCTATACATACATACATACATACATACATACATACAAACATGATGGATAACATTTTGTTATTGCTATCCAATGTAAGTAAATGTATACTGCATCTCAGTTCCTCAGACTGTGTATTTGTCTATATGGGTATATGAATGTATACTTCGAATCTAGTTAAGTTTATTGCTGTATGTCTCAAGGACACTTTGTCATTATTTTCATTATTTTTCAGTCTGTTTGTCCCTCTCCGTTCGTGTATGATTGACTTCTGTATGTAGGCTTGTCATCCATTGTTATATTTGGCATTTATTTTCAGCCGCTGTCTACTGCAAGGTGTCAATTGATGCCACTGAAATTGATGCCAAGCAATTCCATACGCCTTAGGCTTGGCTGAAGATTGGAATAGATTGTCACGCTGTTGGAATTATAAATTGGCCTCAAGAGAACCTTGATCCTAGACTCCCTTAGATACAGTTAATCTGCTAGCTTGTTCGTTTTTCTCTCGTCTTTTTTGTGCTGCTATTTGTCTTGTCTGGCAGTTTGTCTTGTCTGGCAGCTCTGGCTGTAAGTCTTGTCTGGCTGCATGTCTTGTGTGGCTGTATGCCTTGTCTGGACGTCTGTAAGGTTTGGACGTTCATCTTGTCTGGCCGTCTGTATTGTCTATAATAATAATAATAATAATAAT
>OY744612.1:16215873-16295873 GCA_963556255.1 Allolobophora icterica | reverse complement strand
AAGAAGTACCTTTGACCTTACCCTTGTATTGAGGATCCCTCTGCAGACTAACCCGATCCAGTGCTGATTGAGATGACTTCACTTGGTCTGCTGGCGGACGTTCGGCCATTGCTTATGATTCTAAAGTAATAGATGGCGCCACGGGAAGCCGTTCGCCATTCGTATGACGTATCGTTGACCGGAATCCCATCGCTAGTCAACGGGACCCACTGCCCGACCGTTCGATACTCGATCAAGTAGGACAGCACGGGCACCGGGCTGGACACGGGCGGTCGCCAGCTGATCCGAAGACCGTTCTGAAGTTGATGGACCGTGACGTTGACTGGCGGAGAAGGCGTTGGATCTGAATTCAGAAGCGGACGTGCATGACTGACTACGGGCGAAGAAGTAGCTTACGCGTACTAATTTAACGACCCTTAGTCTCAAGCTTCTCGGTAAAGTGAGGTAAGATATACGGGGAAGTTAATGTAATGTAGGGTAAAGAAATGGAAGGTAAGGTTGGTCGAGAAGGCAATGCGATGTGAGGAAATGCTAGAAAGGACAATGTATGGAATGACAAAGCCAAACAAGGTAAAGGTATTGAATATCAATTTAGGTGAAGTAAAATACCGCAAGGTAAAGTGAGTCAAGACAAGGTCAAAAAGGAAAGGGCCAGCTGACAGGGGCAAAGCCGAGCAATGTAATGTGAGGTAATGGAATGTAAGGTGGTGTAATATCAATTAAAAGTACTAGTAGAAAGTAAGAGGCAAGCAAGGTAGACACAGCAGAGGATGAAGAAGGAAGGAGTGGCGTTCAAGCAATGTAAGGTAAGTTAGGCAAGAAAAGCTGTAGAATGCTAACACAGTTCGTAACGAAGACACACTACGGAGTTGAAACTGGTCTGTTGACAATGCGATATCATGTTCACAACGATATGATATTCAACAGTTCTCCTCGGGACTTTTGTGAGGAAAAAAAATAAAGGCGCTACAGCAGGCGTCTAGGAATACATACATATAAACACACATGCATAAATATTATAGGCATTGTGATGCTCTATATGTAAGGCAAGGGTGAAGATAATTATTGGCGAAGAAGTAGTTCGTCCACAAAAGGCGTTATATCAAGGATCTAAATATAGACATACACACATGCAAACATATATATATATATATAGACATATATACACGTATACACTATGCACACATACACATATGTACGTGTATACACAAATATGTACGCATATACAGTATATATATATATACACCCACATACATACGGTAATTGGTCTGAAAGATGCACCTTTTGGTTTTCCTTGCGTAGGCGGCGTTCCACCAGCAGAATCGTCACCTATGGAAACGGTAACACCTGTTATTATCACCACCAACATCGGCTTCAGCATATTGTTAATAATATTAACAATATGTTAATATTAATAATATATTATATATATATTAATATATATTAATATTAATATTAATATCATTAATATTAATATTAATATTAATTATATTATATTAATATTAATAATATATTATATCTCGATGTTTATAGAGTGCTGTTATGGAATCCATTCAAAAGAACCAATGGCTGCCATGGTAGAAGTTATCCTGTTCGTCTTCATCATCTTCGGTATTGTCGTCATCATTTGTGTATGCTATCATCAACACCACTTCCATCAACGTCATCAACAACGTCTTCAGCAGCAGGAGCAGCGGTAGCATTAGCATCATCATCACCATCATCATCATCATCATCATCATCATCATCATCATCATCATCATCATCATCATCATCATCATCATCATCATCATCATCATCATCATCATCACCATCATCGTCATCGTCATCGTCATCATCATCACCGTCATCGTCATCGTCATCGTCATCGTCATCATCATCATCATCACCATCATCATCACCATCATCATCACCATCATCATCATCATCATCATCATCATCATCATCATCATCATCATCATCATCATCATCATCATCATCATCATCATCATCATCATCATCATCATCATCATCATCATCATCATCATCATCATCATCATCATCATCACTATTTTAATGTGCATTGTTTGTGCATTGTTTGCTAACTGCTGTAATTCTAGTTCTAAATTACATTTAACATCATATATAATAGCGCAGATTTGTTTTGTTCTTTGAATGGCGCTACATAATTATTAAATTACAATTACCAGTACACTCTTTACCGTCATTATCATCGTTGCTTACGTTTCGTGGAAGCGGAGACCTGTTTGCTGAAGTGTTCATCACCTAAGCGACTTCGAGAGAGCACCATGAACTGATAGAGTGTGTCCGGGAAAAGGTTGTAGACAGTTATCGACACGGCCTCTTCTGGAACGACGCGCAACGTTTGCCAGTCATCCTTGGCGCTGCCTTGTACCCTATACCTGCCCAGCAAACCAGTCCGTACCGTTTACTCCGACTTTGTGTATGTATCAAGAAAATTAGCATAATGTTGTACCTCACGAAAGCATTACTTTTGCTAGCTTAAGTGGTATGAACTTAATTAAAAACAAAAGTTCCTGTGTAAGCAAGATTTAACCTAGTACGTAATAAAACTGATCCCAAGTTTGAAGAATAATTCATGGCAAATTAAGAACTAGAAAGCTATAGAGCAAGATAGTAGAAAGGCGAGATACCGTATTACCGGCTATTTGATAAGAAAAATTATAGTGCGGTAGTTTAGAGTAGAATAAACTGCCTTAGACCTGAATAGACTAAACTAGGATAGGCCGTTAGACTACTCAATCTAGGACAGACCTAGGGTAGACGACTAATTTAGTCTATTTAACTTAAAATAGACTAAGGTAGATTAAACATGACGTAGTCTCGACTGAACTCTAGTAGCATATAACACCCAATATGATATGAAATTAGGTGAGGTTATATTCGATTTGATTTGATACGAGGCAAGTTGAAATGGGATTGGAGGAGATGAGACGAGGGAAGTCTGGATTCGAACCATAGAACGTAGTGTTGTGCGTAACCGGCGTCGTATGCAGGCATCCAGGACACCTTGGCGGATACTGACGTCGTTTCCACGGTAACGTTATATGGAGCGTGTCGTAACGTCACTGAAACGGAACGCCGCACAATATAACAAACAAGATTGATTGATTGATTGATTGGTTGATTGATTGATTGATTTTTATTCATTCATTCACTCGATCGTTTGTTCATTCATTCGTTCATTCATTAATTCAATCGTTTATGTGTTTAATTATATGTTAATTAATTAACCTTTTCATTCGTTCATTCATCCAGTCATTCGTTGATTGAATGATCCATCGCTTGATTGATATAAACTGATTGTCACCCAAGACCACTTTAGTTTCCAAGAGCTTTGATCTCAAGTTCTTATCGCTCAGAATGTCATCGCTTGGGCAGTAATTGATGATATCTCATACCCTAACAAAGTAAGCTGTGTGTGCATGTAGGAGCATAGACACTCAATATAGCGTCTTTAGGTCACTGCTAAGACCGGAAGTGCTTACATTTAAAAATAGATAGACCGGAAGTGCTTACATGTAAAAATAGAGGGACCGGAAGTGCTTACATTTGAAAATAGAGAGACCGGAAGTGCTTACATTTGAAAATAGAGAGACCGGAAGTGCTTACATTCGATGATGATGAGCGTGGTGGCGATGATGGTCGTTACTAAATTTGAGGCGATGCACTCGTATGACCCTTCGTCTTCCACCCTCAGCTGCACTATCGTCAGGTTCCCTCCGTCCGTCATGGTCTTTGTACTCGGGGGGAAAGGACCACTCGCCTACCAAACACAACAGGTACAGAACTTCAGGTCAGAAGCATGTGATAGGGCAGAGTAAGGTGAGGTAAGGTCCGTAAGGAACAGTAATTAACTAAGTAAGCCTAAGCTAATGACAGATTGGGTCAAGTATAGTGAGGTAAGGTGACATATTATAGGACGATGTACGATAATGTGATATGGGACGTTGGGATAAGCTAGAGTAATGTGATATGACGCAAGACGATTGAGGTAAGGTGAAGTACAATGATTAAGTTTTATAAAATAGGAGAAGCCAAGTAGGGTTGGACACGTAAAGGCAGCAAAATGAGGCGAAGCACATTACGATGTGAGGTCAGAGTAAGTCTTGTACATTAGACTATAGGTAATTATGGCAAGGGAAAAGCTTAGTAACAAATGCGATGATTTATGACTCCTCATCCTGACTTTGTGCAAGTTAAGTAATACCCTATGAGAAACCAGTTCAATGTTTAGTAAAATCGATATCAAAACAAGTCAGCTGCGAATCGATCAGTCAACTGATCATTCAATCAATCGATAGATCGATGAGTGACATCTGGACAACCCCTCTGATACGACGCAGCGCTCTTGAATAAGCTGGTACCCTGCGCTTAGCTACAGAGTAGCCCTTTAGAAATTTAGAGATTACGATTACGATATAATCTATCAGTCACTCGGTCGTCCATACTTGCAATCATTCAATCAACTAATCTTCTGAGCGCCTCTGAGTAGGTATCTGGAAGAGGCGCTATATAAATTATCTGAATGAATGAATGAATGAATGAATGAATATCTGTCTGAGTTATGTCAACTGTCCGATCCATCCTACTAACTACAAATTCTAGGTCTGCATCTCTCGTAATTCCTGCACATTCAACGCTCACTGAATTTTTTGTTGTCTTCCACAAATGTCAGATCACAGCTATAATTACGGGGGAAGAGATTTGTACACTAGAAAGTTCTTTCCACCTTACCGTTCTCACCGCTCCAACGATAAACCTTATCTGGCTGAATTTTTACTTGCCTTACAATTTTATCTCGATCAGGAACCACGTCTGATCTTATCAGATCAGTCGACTTATTTTGAATATGACCGATCGCCTGGGAATATCTGTTTCCGGTAACATGGCTGGATTTGGAAGTTGAAGAAATTTTGAGATAACGATTACGATCACACAAGTCATGAACTAGTTAATCGACCCGTTGATCGATGTATCAACCGACCTTTTTCCAGATAATCGTCGGAGGTGGTTCTCCTTCCGCAGCGCAGGTCAATGTCACAGACTGCGTCTGTTGACGTTGGTAGACTGGACTCGGTAGAAGCGAAAAGAAGGGAGGATCTGAAGCAGAAACAGTAGTGATTAGTAGGTGCGAGACAAAGGGGCACTCCGCTCATGCTCCCCAGTTGATTCTTGGCAGGGCCCTGGCATATAGCAATGAGCTCATCCCGACCGGCTGAGAGTTTGCGTTACCAAAATTGTAAATCAGAACAGATCATGATCAAAATTGGAAATCAACATAAGTGGTTATCAAGTTAAAACTATTGGAGCAGCACTACATAATTTATCTTATTAAATAAGTAAAGAGGTCATATAAAATTTTGGTTAGACCGAAAGGTCATAAATAAAGTTGTAAACAATCTTGGAAAATCTTTAAACTGCTAGAAAACTGAGGAAATGTCATAATTTTTATATGTAAAATCAAATACGACCTTACTTACTTACTTGCCCCTTTCTCTTAGTAAACTTCAGGAGCCACGAGTTGCGATTGGGGCGCCATCAATAATTTCAGTTATTGGAGTGGAAGAACAGTGGGTTGGGATCAAGAGGTTCACAGAATTCATCTCAGTTTTCGATGATAAATAATCCTTCTGTCTCGCCTAAAATCACGCCTCGTCAGTGTTAGGCCTGCTTGTATCTATAACAATATGAGTGGAAGAGCAACAGTTGGAATTCTGCGCACGTCACGTGGCCAAGATGGCCGCAGTTTTCTGTAGCTTGACATTTCTAATCCATCAATTGGTTAATTGCGGATTTTTGCATGATTATTATAATTTACGTTCGTACGGATATTGATCTAGTATGCGTTCTCGGATTTATTTATCTCTATCGCCAATGTTTCTGTGTATAATGTACGGTTTTCGAACGTTTTGCTATCGGGATTTCTCGCGTCATCTTAGACTCGTCCATCCAATGGGGTTTCAGGTTACTAACTGGACGTCGATTGGATTGGTGCTGATTGTTCGACCAATCGTCGGCTGCGACGAATGTCGTCCTCCACAGATTCATTCCCATCTGCGAGGAACTGCTTGGTGGTGGGGTTCGTGTATTGCGAGCCTCGCTCTTCCTGTCGCCGCTCTCTTCTTCGACGCTATACAGTCTACGAACTCCGAACACGGATTCTACTTTCAGGTCTGGATGGGGAATCGAAAGGCTGGGCTCTACGTGACTGCGGGAGCTCACCAGGGGTAACTATACTAGTTATATGAGTGCCATCTGCCTATTGATTGACATCATTCAGGTCGGCGCAGGCAGCGATATTAGTGATATGCTCTAAAGGCGCTCTATAAAGTGTATAGATAATACAGTCTTCATTTGGATGAATAAATGGATGCATGGACAGATGGCTGGATGGCTGGATGGATGAATGGATGAGTGGTTGGATGGATGCATGGATGGATGGACGAATGGATGGATGGATGGATGGACGCATAGATGGATGGATTAATATTTGGATGAATGGATGTATTAATGAATGGATGAATGGATGTAAGGATAAATTGATGAATGTATGGACGGATGGATGAATGGATGGAAGAATGGATGGACGGACAGATAGATGAATGAATGAATGGATGGACGGATGGATGAATGGACGGACGGATGAATGGATGGATGGATAAGTGGATGAATGGATGAATGGATAGATGAATGAATGAATGGATGGAAGGATGAATGGATGGATGGATGGATGAATGGATGGATGGATTGATGGATGGATAGGTGATTAGTTAGACTGAGAGTAGAGAAGAAAAGAGAGAGGAAGAGGAGGAATGAGTAATCGCTTATGTAAACGTGACATGAGGCCAAATAAACACCGATTCCGGAAATTGCTCTTAGTTGGAAGCTTTCCGTCTTGCTACAATTCTCCGACCGCCTGGCTGGCTGGTTAGCAGACCGTCTGGCTGGATAACCGACTGGTGGTTGACCGACCGACTGACTGACTGGCAGACTGACTGACTGTTTGACTGGCTCACCAAGCAACCGCCCTACCCACGGAGTGAACGAATGAGACATTGTCTTGCTGTTTTGTTGGCTAAACAACTCAATGGCTGGCGTCCTGATTTGAGAGTCGATACTCTGAACAACTGGGAGACTAAAAGACTAACTAAGCTATTTACTTACTGATCGATCGATCAAACAAGCAACTCAATTGACCGAATCGATAGAGAATCAGACTGAAGCAAGTGAGACGACATGAAGAGAGAGAGACGCCTAATTTAATCTGGAGAAACAAGCGAGCAAACGAAACCTTTTCTCGTTCTTTCTTAATATAAACCTCCTACTACTTTGATGATAGCTTTCTTCTCATCCTCCTCCTTCTCCCTCCAGTTTTCTCTCTCCTCATCCTCTGTCCAGGATCTTTCTTCCTGTTAGGTGGGGCAGTTGGGCACCAGGGTTAGGTTGTCAGAAAAGAATAAAAGAAATGAGAAACGAGAAAAAGAAAAAGAGAAAAAGGTGAATAGAAATAAATAAAAACAAAGAAAGTAAGACGAATAGATAGCAAGATGGCTAGATAGATAGATAGGTAGATAGATAGATAGATAGATAGATAGATAGATAGATAGATAGATAGATAGATAGATAGATAGATAGATAGATAGATAGATAGATAGATAGATAGATAGATATATAGATAGATAGGTAGATAGATAGATAGATAGATAGATAGATAGATAGATAGATAGATAGATAGATAGATAGATAGATAGATAGATAGATAGATAGATAGATAGATACACTGATTGATAGGTATATGGATGGATGGATGGATGGATGGATGGATGGATGGATGGATGGATGGATGGATGGATGGATGGATGGATGGATGGATGGATGGATGGATGGATGGATGGATGGATGGATGTCGGACGGACGGACAGATAGACAGATGGATAGATGGATAACTAGATAGATAGATACACAGACTGATAGATAGATAGATGAACAGATAGATGGATAGATAGACAGATGGATGGACAGACCGACGGACAGACAGACAGAGAGATAGATGGAAATTATAGATCGATATGAACGAGGAAAGAACGAAGGAAAGGAAGAATCAGAGATAGAAAATAGAAAAGAAAAAACAGAAGAAAGGAAATAAAAAGAAAGAAATAAAACAATGAAGAAACAGAAAACAAGAAAGTAAAAAAGTAAAGCGACCACCTGGTTGACACCCCATAACACCCATCAAGAGAACCCTAACACCCTCTAAGCACCACAACTCCCCCTCCACCCACCCCAAACGACAGACGACCTCTCACCTCTGACAAATACCTGAACAGGAAGTGACATCTGTCCCGATCCAAGCGGCGAGTACGGTCGACATGAGTACCTCCCTTCGTCCTCCTTCTCCACGGACCGTAACACAAGCGCCCCCAACTTGTTCACCCGTATCCGGGGCGTTCGATCCGGGTCGATGATCTGCTCGTTGACGGACCACACGATCCGTGTCGCCGGAGGATTTGCCTCCACCGGACACTCTATCCGACCCAGCATCCCGCGCGGAAGGTAGATCCGGGCTGACATCGCAAGGACCACCGGAAGGTCTGAAAGCAGACGAAATACGACAGCGAAGTTTAACTGGAGCAGCAGGAACTGGACGAAAGGAAAGTTACACGGCAGAGGTTCTCGCATTCTGTACTTCCTCTTCCGGTACAGTGTAATAGCGCAAGGTCTTCAGGTTAATCTGAATGTCGACGGAAGGTTATTATGCAGTTTTTTTTAATCTCCCGGAAGTGTTTGAAGGATGGAAAGAAGGTACGAAAGTCCCAGACTCTGATTCCCGTTCAAAGTCTCACAAGTAAAACTTTTCCCACTGTTACGTTAATCTCTCCGCCACTTCCGTTCTCCGGTGGTGCCAGGCCAAAGGCTGAATAAAGGAAGAGGACCTTAAACAGAAACTACCATTTGATCTCCGTTGATCTCATATTAAGTATTGTATCGTACAGAAATCGTCGTAACGTGGAAAGGATAACTAAGGAGAATGTTCTGGAACATTCAGGAAGGAGCTGGGATGTTGTTTTCCTTTATTCCACCAACCGCTTTCAGCCTAGATTACGTTGGAACAAAACAGAAGCCGTCGAAGTGTTTTCCACGCACTACATTGAAGTCGCATTAAACGCAATGCAGCCGTACATTTGTTTTTCAAACCCTATCAACGCACGCGATAATATATATATACGTCTTCTCAGTTGGTCGCAGCTCGCATCGCTGGAGCTCGCCTCCGCTGGTGAGCACACGCACCCTCCAACAATCAGACGACAAGAAGAGCCGGAAAGACTCCTCCATGGTTGACAATGACAGAAGGCGATCGGGCGGCATATAGTGACCCTAGCCACGTACGCAGAAGTCGGATACAAATTTCCTCGGATCCTCGCCTTGGTCGTCGAGCGAGATTGCGAGCGACCAAGCGAGCAAGGAGCGACTTCAGGGGCAAACGGGGTAAATGCAACCACCGCCGCCGACGTACGCTCGGCTCTCTCTCTCTCTCTCTCTCTCTCTCTCTCTCTCTCTCTCTCTCTCTCTCTCTCTCTCTCTCTCTCTCTCTCTCTCTCTCTCTCTCTCTCTCTCTCTCTCTCTCTCTCTCTCTCTCTCTCTCTCTCTCTCTCTCTCTCTCTCTCTCTCTCTCCCCTAGACGATGGCGCACAGTCATTGACCGCGCCGGCCAAGTTAACGCTTAGCTGCGCACTGCTTGTAAAAGTAGTATCTGAACGGGAATTCGGTGTGTCTGCTTAAACATTTACTGCAATGAGCAGGGTGCACGGTGGTTAACGTGTTAGGTTGTTAACCAGAGAGCGGAGATTCAAACCCATCCATGGCAGAAAGTCATTTCAAGATTTGTGCCTCATTCGAACTGAGTTGTAAAATGATGTGTAAAATAATAATAATAATAATAATAATAATAATAATAATAATAACAATAATAATAATAATAATAATAATAGTAATGATAATAATAATAATAATTAATTATAATAATAATAATAATAATAATAATAATAATAATAATAATAATTAATAATAATAATAATTATTATTATTATTATGATCTTGATTGTACTGTCATGTTTCAGTGTAATCTTGCTGTGTGTTGTCGATTTGAATTAATAAATAATAACAATAATAATAATTTAAAAATATAAAAAAATAATAGTAATAATAATGATAATAATGAGACTATTTGTAAAGCGCCGTAGGAGAGCCGAGGCTGAAGGAAAGGGTGCTGTACAAGAGTTCAAAAAGTAAATGGCAGTTATTAAAGTCAATAGCAATAATTAATGATAACGAAATTTCTAACGAGGTGGTTTCTAATTAATGATAGCAATATTTCCGACATGGTACCTCTATGCCTAACTTATGGGAATGGAAACTGGATCCCATTTATTGTACGCCTATAATTCTGCGTCAACATGCATACGGTTGTCTGATATAGACCTGTGACAATACAGTTTTTGTCCATTCGCACATTCATTCATTCTGAAAATTTATATAGCGCCCCTTAAAGATACCTACTCATGAGCGCTCCCAGTCCAGCCACGTTTAAAAAAGAAAGACTTAGACTTATTGTCAGTTAAGGAATGACAGCTGCGAATTAGACCTCAGTTGATATTTTAATTATGAAAATAAAATTTCAAGTACCACATCACAATCAATTATTTCTGTTATATGCCTCATTCTGTATTCATTGAAAGGTGGCCATTGTGAAAAGGTGTGAAAGCAAGCTTTACACTTTAACGACGAGAGTGTACTAAAAGGCGACTGGAAAACCAGATGCAACTCGTCGTTAAATGTTAAAGGTGTAATAAAAGAGGAAAAGCTGTACCAAACTGATTGGTCATTCAGGAGACAGGTGACGAATCGAGACCCAAGTGCCTTGAATAAAGCCCCTAAAACAATCCATGAACCTGCTATGTACCATACTATGTGATCAACCATAGACGCCTTTATGAGCGCAGTGGCGCTATTATACAGGTGTCCATGAAACGACGTCGCGTCCAGTACAGCTTAAAAGGAGTCGTAAAGCCGAGCGGAAGAACGGTCGGAGCTGTCTTGCTGTGCAACAATTGCGGACGACGAATTCATTATGCGCCAACACCACGAAAGAAGCAGACATCCAGGCAAACAAGTACGCATGCAATTAGACGGAGTCGGACGCACGGAGGAGGACTGGTTACGTAAATGAACATGTGCACGAGTTCACGATGTAAAACGTCGAGCTTTTAACGGCCGAGAGCAAAAATCTCTAGATCCCATGCATATTTAGAAATGCTCAAGGAAGCAATGGGAAAGATACATCGGGTGAAGTACGGTGGCTCTTTTATGCAGCAATAGTTTCAAGAAGGGCACAATGCAGGGCTGGATGAAGAAAGGATCCTTTCGCTAAAGCACTCTCACGAGAGCAGCAAGTCTAACCTTTCTCAACTATTGCATTGACTTTAAGACCGGACTGCTAATGTAACCTAGCATGACTTCTTGGAGTTATTTCTTTTTTTCATCTGTGTTTCTGAATGTCGTGGATGGTGTCGGGACGTTTTTGTTAAGGACAATGGACTCGTCCAAAGGAAGGGGTTTTAAGTTGCTAACTGGACAGTAAAAGGCAAAAAGAGATCTTGGATTGATGTTGATCGTTCTACTGCGGTGACGCTTAACGAACAATTGCTGGTTGTGAAGAATATCGTCCTCCACAGACCCGATGGCACAGGATGCCCAGACGTAGTGTCTTCTACCATCTACGAGGGACTGATGTGCGTTGAGTGGGCTACGATCCATCGATTGGATCTACGCGCTTGCGGGAGCTCGCGAGTGGTGGCTTTTCTAGATTAACTTTTGCATCTTGTATGTTGGTGCAAGCAAAGGTCCTATTATAAGTAAATAGGTCCATACATACATACATACATACATACATACATACATACATACATACATACATACATACATACATGCATGCATACATACAATGCATACATAGATACATACACACATGCATACATACATGCATGCATGCATATAATATATGCATGTATGCATGTATGTACGTATGTATACATATATTATATGCATACATACATACATACATACATGCATGCATGCATACATACATACATACATACATACATACATGCACCCATGAAACCATACAAAAACAGATACAAGGACACATACGCACAGGCATAATGTTACCCGAGGTCTGTGGCTTCGTTAAGGCAACATGTCTTTTGAAGCTGTATTGATCGCAGACTGCTTGGCTGTAAATTTGGATGGGTGGAAGAATGGATACCGTGGGTGGAAGAGTGGATGCAGTGGGTGGAAAAGTGGATGCCGTGAGTGGGAGAGTCAATGCCATGTGTGGAAGAGTGGATGGTGTGGGTCTGAAGAGTGGATGTCATGGGTGGAAGAGTGGATGCCGTGGGTAAATGGGTGGGTGTCATAGGCGGATTTGTGGACGGGGGCCAATTGGATGGTGAATGGATGGCGAATGAGCAGATATAAGTAAGTGGAAGTCACATGTGGATAGGGATGAACGGATAAGTTGATAGGGCAATAATTGGATTGGTGGATGGGTAGAAAGTGGATGAGTGGGTAGGTGGGTGGATATTTGGATAGGTGGATGAGTGAGTGGCTGGATTGCTGGATGGGTGGATGTTGTTGTGGCTTGAAGAAGAGTAGAGAAAGACATTTATAGCGAAAAGAATGGGTGAAGAAAAAAGAAAAAGGCGACGAAATAAAGAAAGGATTCATGGATGGATCTCTTGATGGATGGAAGGATGTAGTTGAATTCTATAGTAGGTACTGCATAAATCTAATAATACAATACAATGCAATACAATACAACTCCATACAATGCGAGATTTAACTCTTTCTCCTCGAGCGACCACCGATTGGTATCTTATGCGTTGTGTACAGGCCCTTAGGACGTTAGATCAGATAAGACTAGGCTAGACAATAAACTATACTACAGACTACTATACTACACTATACTACACTAACTATACTATATATAGACTCTACTATAAGTTTACTTCACTATATTATATGTACACTATACTACATACTATGCTATACTATGCTATGCTATCCCATTCTATTCTCTTCAAGATTGGACACACGGAAGAAGTTAATGCATAATCGATGGATGGAAGGATGCATGGATGGACAGATGGAGGGAGAGATGGAGAAGTAGAGGGATGGAGTGGGAGCAGAGCTGCAAAGTACAGGCTGCTGATAGCCTTCGGATAAATATCTAGGTGTCGCTGTTGTACTAAACTGTATCGGAGGCATCCAGCTGGTTTCGTCTCCCACGAGGAACAGCGATACGTCCTTAGCTTATGAATAATTTCAACGGGTTCCTTGCCACGGGGTCTACCGGAGACTGAGCGCCTTCGGTCATGACCGCCGAGCTAAGAGGCTTCCGGTGGACAGTTTCGTTAGCAAGCTTAAGTGTTTCCGACAGCGATGGAGAATGTATGTATGTATGTAAGCAAGTAAGTATATTCCTTATTAAGAAGCTCTAGCAAACGCACAGCGCTGTACAAGAAAGATACTGCAGCATATTCTTTCGTATTACATATACAATCAAACAATGTAACCAATTAATTTGTGACGATGTCTCTGTACTACACATTTAAAAGAAAAGTTATTACAAATTAATACATAAAAGATACAAATGATTTTAAAAGGCTATTTGTGTAGCAACCTGATAAGCAAGCATTTCCGAGACAAGTTATCTTACTTAGGTACGTACACGTGTGTATGTGTGTATGTATATGTATGTATGTATGTATGTATGTATGTATGTATGTATGTATGTATGTATGTATGTATGTATGTATGTATGTATGTATGTATGTATGTATGTATGTATGTATGTATGTATGTGTGTATGTATATGTATGCATGTATGTATGTATGTATGTATGTATGTATGTATGTATGTATGTATGTATCTATGTATGATGCATTTATGTGTATGTGAGTTTATGTATGTATTTTAGTTGAGACTATGTTATCATAACTATTAATTCATTATGATTTTATTATGATTAAAATTAATATTATTATTATGTATTTATTAAGCGCCACTATATACTGACCAAGCATCAATCGATGGCGCTGAGCAACTGTAAGTGAAGGACTTGCTCAAGGTCTATACACAGGGAGGAGGTTCGAACCCGTACTGTCCGCGTTACAAGGCGAGCGCTCTTGCGAATCGGCTACCATGTCCCACAATTTATATCAAAATGGCCAGATTCGGGTAAAGCCCTCTAGGCCAGTCCCTAGAAAACGCACACATAGGGACCTTGGACCACCGTCGTCCAATCTGGCTGGGAACTGCACGTGCATCTGTCTTATTCACCATATGCTTACTTCTTCACCATAGACTGTCTCCCTGTCTCAACGGTTTGATCTGCTATCGACCTGATTGCTGCTTAGCCTTGGTGCGCCATCGGCTGATGCCTTGTGCAGTAGACACCGGCGCTGAAGAAGCAGGAATGGCAATTTGCCATGGCAAAATGTATTTTTGCCTAGATGGTGCAAAAACCGGTAATAATCGGCAAACACCATGGCAAAATCTTACAGACTGCACTCATTGGGACCATAAAGAAAATCTTTTAAAAAATAACAAGAAACAATACTACGGTGCAGTTTACTCTGTGTCAGCATTGCTTTCTAAAAATGCTAATCATGTTATGACAGTTATCAATTCTCAAAGTGTAAGTCGGCCGGTGTCGCTATCAGTACCAGCATATATAGGTTGTCATGCTGATGAGACTGTCCAGTTCTTCAGTGAGTAAATCCAGTGTTTTATCTTCAGTGTCCAATGCAAGACCACGAAGCATCCGGTAATAAGTAATGAAATGGCTGAAGAGCCTTTTCAATCTGACTTCAATATCATCTGCTGACCTGTATGATGTTTTAGAATTTCAAACTCAGTCAGCATTAGCCACTAATAACAAGCACTGGCGTAAACTTGTCCAAAATATTGGGGAGGAGGATTTGGCTATTCATTCTACACTTGTTGCATTGAGTGTACAGTCCATGTCAATTATTGGAGGGAGGGCAGCACGTGCCCCGGCTGCCCCCAGAGTCTACGCCTATGATAACAAGCATAACGGCCAGACGTCCTCTGGAGTTTGTCAAGAGCCGTAGTTATTAGCTTCAGCTGTAGTGACAAGCAGAGGCGTCTAATCCCCCCTTAGTCATTGGAGCAACGTCCCTTTCCCCCCTCTTCTTCCCCCTTCCCGTTCCTTCCCCCTAAAGTGGCGGCACACACACTGACAGATCTCCCCCCCTATTTCTTGGATGGAGCATTTGCTCAAAGGTTTCTATGGTGTAGACGCCTCTGGTGACAAGGTCTTTGCCTCTTTCTACAGGTTGAAATCATTTACTAACTGCACCATGTTTTCATCACTGTCATTCATGTTCGTGAACAATGTTCAGATAAGCAGACCTGTTGTGAACGTATAAAACTGTTTCTTCCAAACCAGTTTTTCTATGTTAAAAACGATTTTCCACCAGGTGTAGAAGTTACTAATTAATAATCATGCGACGTCATTAACCTATGACCGCATTTATTGTGTCGCTCGAGGTTTTGTTGTTAATCGTTTAAATTATTACATACTCGCATTGTTACGTCACTTCAATTATTGAAAATATCCTTTGTTGCTAAGTTTAGATTCAGCTAAAATTTTATAATTTTGACAAGTCTACTGATAGGCCTATTGTTACATCACTAGTAATTTTAGATTTAGAGAATAACGGCCTTTGTTACGTCACTTCAATTATGAAACAGTCTAACTCTATCAAGTTAAAATCTAGAGCATAGAGGCCTTCGTTACGTCACTTCAATTATGAAAGTCAGTTGCTATCGTTTAAATTTAGAGCATAAAGCCCTATTGTTACGTCATTTCAATTTGAAACACGTCTATTATTAGTAATTTTTAATTTAGAGAAGCCTATTGTTACGTCATTTCAATTGCGAAACACATCTACTATTTATAACTTTAGATTTAGAAAATAAAGACCTTTATTACGTCATTTCAATTATGAAACATGTCTAATGTCTATTGTAGTAATTTTAAATTATTATTTTTTTTCAAGGTAAGTAAGGTCAGGGTGGGGGGATAGAGTAACGGTAACACTCATGGCCAGGAGAGCATTAGGTTCGCGGTTCGATGCCCGTAACCCCCTCGAGGGCGGCGCCGTGCATGGTTGCCAAACCGCGTGTTTAACAAAGATCTTGATTGTACTCCTGTCATGTTTCATTGTAATCTTACTGCGTCTGTCAGTTTGAAATAATAAAGAATATTATTTTTATTATTATTATTATAATCCCTCAGGAGGCAAAACATTGTCCGGAGACAGTTAATAGCATCTGGAACGGCTACTTTTAGTCCAATTCTGGCAGGGCAAAGGTACTGCGGTATGTAACGGCGTTCAAAAACGCTGAATGATTATCGAAAGGCGTTGGAATAGATGGAATAATTGATTATTATTACCATTATTATTATATTTACTAGTGTATTAACCCGTCATAAATTATGACGTGACGACAGTGTATCGTTATAGGCCTATATGTATCGTTTGTCAAAATGCTCTGATCGCCGTCGTCAAGACGACCGTCGTCAAGACGGCAGTACAAACGGTTTCACAATTATAGAACACAAGCCGTTTGTGACGTAGCGTCCTGCGACAGACAAATTTGCATATAAGGAAACTATATGTATAGATTAATATTTTATATTATTATTGTTATTATTATTATTATTATTATTATTATTATTATTATTATTATTATTATTATTATTATTATTATTATTATTATTATTATTATTATTTGTATCATCATCATCATCATCATCATCATCATCATCATCATCATCATCATCATCATCATCATCATCATCATCATCATCATCATCATCATCATCATCATCATCATCATCATCATCATCATCATCATCATCATCATCATCATCATCATCATCATCATCATCATCATCATCATCATCATCATCATCATCATCATCATCATCATCATCATCATCATCATCATCATCATCATCATCATCATCATCATCATCATCATCATCATCATCATCATCATCATCATCATCATCATCATCATCATCATCATCATCATCATCATCATCATCATCATCATCATCATCATCATCATCATCATCATCATCATCATCATCATCATCATCATCATCATCATCATCATCATCATCATCATCATCATCATCATCATCATCATCATCATCATCATCATCATCATCATCATCATCATCATCATCATCATCATCATCATCATCATCATCATTATTATTATTATTATAATAAGACGTTACCTTTCTTTGCTATACCTGCATTAAGGTATGACTTATATAATTATGTAATTGGTTGCTTACAGGTGACGTTGAGGAAGGCCTGGGCCTCTGGTGCCAGACCAAGGCCATTCGTCGGCCTGCACCGGTACCAACCCATGTCCTCTTTGGCGACGGGCGTTATGACGAAGCCGCCATCGGCGTAGATCCCAGCGCGTGTCATTAGGCCTGCGAGTAAACAAGGCAGATTACAATAGAGGTTTTTATATAGCGCCTTTAAAAGGTTTTATGTGAGACAGATTTTAACATGTGCAACTGATAGTAGGCCTATGTGCTGAGCTAAAGCGTCAGCAATCTCCAGCAATCTCCATGATATGCGATGAACCAGATTGTCAAATCCAACAATTGAAGCTTAAGCCTTTGTATTTCATTCATTCATTCATTTCTTCGTTCATTCATTTATTCATTTAACCAGTCAGTCAGTCTGTAGGTCGGTCGGTCGGTCAGCCAATCAGTCAGTCAGTCAGCCAGCCAGCCATTCAGTCATTTATTCAGTCAGTCAGTCAGTCAGTCAGTCAGTCAGTCAGTCAGTCAGTCAGTCAGTCAGTCAGTCAGTCAGTCAGTCAGTCAGTCAGTCAGTCAGTCAGTCAGTCAGTCAGTCAGTCAGTCAGTCAGTCAGTCAGTCAGTCAGTCAGTCAGTCAGTCAGTCAGTCAGTCAGTCAGTCAGTCAGTCAGTCAGTCAGTCAGTCAGTCATTCAATCAGTCAGTCAGTCAGTCATTCAGAGAGACATATGGCCCAATCAGGTATCAATCAGGTTCTCCAACAGATTATAATTATGATATTCGACTGTAGGCCTATACGGTTTCACTTCAAACTGACATCGATTAACCCGATGTGCACTATATATGGGTCTCCTTTTGTTGCAAATGCTGATACTGTTATGTTATACTGCTTTGTTTTCAAACTGTTTCAATAAATTATTTGATTGATTGATATAATATATAATATATATACGTACGAACGATATATATAACGCTGCTCTTGGGAACATTTTACATGTAACCAACCATTATTACGTTACCAATCACCGATTGACATAGTTTGTGTTACGATAACGCCACTACAGAAGCTCTGTAAATTTATCACATTGCGTCTTGTTATAATTAATGATTAATGAATCAATGGCGAAATGCATGTTATAGCCTTATTTGGACATAGTCTTTCCAAAGATTTTTAGAGTAACCACTTACAGTGTACCACAGAGAGATCATTATAAGTTTTACGTAACCTTACCTTAACCTTTGACCGATCTTGACCTGACCTGATTTAAATTTACCTTACTCTTAAATGCGAGTAGATAATGCCTTCATACCCAAAGAAATCAAAAGCGGGCTTAATAGTTTGGGCTTAGAGAGAAACATTATCGGGTTCCAGGGGCGTCTACACCATAGAAACCTTGGAGCAAATGCTCCATCCAAGAAATAGGGGGGGGGAGATTTGTCAGTGTGTGTGTGCCACCATTTTAGGGGGGAAGGAACGGGGATGGGGGAAGAAGAGGGGGAAGGGACATTGCTCCAATGACTTAGGGGGGATAGACGCCTCTGTCGGGTTCAATTCCCTCGACACACCATAAGGCTATGGCTTCATTTAGAATAGTTCATCGAGTTCATACTTTATCCAGTATGAGAACGGCGTTACACATTAGAAGACCAGGCAGGGTTCGTGTAGTAAGTGCAGCTCAAATGCATGGTCAATTGTGAAGCACTGCACGGCAGCCGACAGCGAAACAATCTTGCAGCATAGTCATTAATCGACCCAGGGGAAGTCTGGCATAAGGACACCGTTTGTTTTTATTATGCAATACAATTATAGTAAATGAAATTGCCCGCCTTCAAAAGTCCAAAATGCACACGCGTAGGGGTAGAGCGTGATACGGTGGTCGAGAGACTGAAGCTTCATCGCTCACCGCTGTGACATGGGGTCGAATCCTGCCTCTGCTATTGTTATTGTCGTAGCTTTTCAAGCAACCATCAGTTGATGTCCGGCGCGTCATGATAAACGCTTTAGAAGTCAGATAAGATTGGATTGGACTAGATTAGAACTTAAGCTAGACTTAACTGGATATATATTGTCGAACTATGGTGCATAACCTCAGAGGCTGTATTCTCCGACAAGAGAACCTCCTTACATACAAACTACAGATAAAGGGTATGGTATTATCACCATCGTCATCATCATCATCATCATCATCAGCTGCAGCAACAGTATCCTTATCATCATCCTCCTCCTCCTCCTCCTCCTCATTCTCCTCCTCCTTATCATCCTCCTCCTCACCCTCATTCTCCTCCTCCTTATCATTCTCCTCCTCCTCCTCATCATCCTCATGATCATTCTCCTTCTCTTCCTCCTCCTCCTCCTCCTCGTCCTCCTCCCCCTCCTCATCATCATCCTCATGATCATTCTCCTCCTCCTCCTCCTCCTCCTTCTTATCATCCTTATCCTCCTCCTCATCATCATCATCCTCATCATGCTCATTCTCATCATCTTCATCCTCCTCATTATCATCATCACCTGGGACGTGGTTAACGTCGACATCGTTCTTGAACCATCGATATGAGATGTTGTTTGGGTAGCTTTCGGCCTGGCAGTTGAGCTTCACCCGCGTTCCTTCCAAGGCCGTCGTGTTTTTCGGAGGCACCATGATGTAACTATTACCTGCAAGACGCAGACAACGTCGGACTTTAGAGAGAGAGAGAGAGACAGAGACATTCAGAAGGGAACACGGAAACAGCAGACATACATACAGATAGACATACACATACAGAGGCGGATAGACAGAGTTTCAGACATACTGTAACAAATGCCTTATATTTTCAAAAATTACTTGGGGATCTGTGTACTACTTGACAGTCGGGGAAGGATGTGCTCTGTATGATGGGCGAGAGGTAGGGCGATTAGAAGGTTCTACGCCAGTCGCTGGGTGACAGAGAGAGCCGAAGGAAGAATTCCGGGAATTAGAAGGAAGCTCGCAGAGTGCGTGACTGAATTGGCGGAAGGTGGAGAGGTAGTCTTCGTTTTCTTCGAATCGGAACGGTAGGTCCTACTGGATACGTTTGATTCTGTCTTCCGTGTTCTAAGCTATCATTTGGATGTTATTTCTTTTCGTGGGACAGTATTAAGTCACGGACAGTTTTGACCAAGGAATGGTCTTTATAAATGAGTCATAAATAATACATAAATAAAACCATTGAAATTAGAGAACCAAGATTGTTGTTTTTCTAAGCGAACTCATGGCACATACAAACAGGTCTAGTAACACAGACAAACAGGTGTAGAGACACAGACAAACAAGCATAGAGACAGAGCCTTCAATTAATATAACAATATCGTTTGGTGATTCTGTCTTTCCCTGAAACCGACAAGGAACTAGCCTGATATATTCACACAGGCATTCAGACAGACAGAGGCAGAAAGAAGGACAGATACAGATATACAGACGAGACAGACAGGGAGAGACCGAGACACACAGACATAGAAAGACAGACAGACAGGGAGAGACAGAGACACACAGACAGACAGACGGGCAGGGTGAGACAGAGAGACACAGATATAGACAGACAGACAGAGGCAGATAGATAAGCAACCTACAGGACGGTGTTAAGCCTGTTCTATAAAGCATGTCTTAAAGTCGAGGTACAGAGAGAGGTGACAGACTATTTCGCAACAATTTGTAAAATATACCGATAGACCCACAAGTTAATGCGAGAAATTAAGTCAATGTGAGAAAACAAAGTTAATGTGAGAAAATTAAGCTAATGTGAGAAACTAAGTTAATGTGAGAAAAATAAGTTAATGTGAGAAAAATAAGTTAATGTGAGAAAATTAAGTTAGTGTGAGAAAAAAAGTTCATGTGAAAAAGTAAGTTAATATGAGAAAACTAAGTTAATGTGAGAAAATTAAGTTAATGTGAGAAAAATGAGTCAATGTGAGAAAATTAGGTTAATGTGTAAACTAAGTTAATTTAAAAAACTAAGTTAATGTAAGAACATTACATGTAAGTTAATGTGAGAAAATTAAGTTTATGCGGGAAAATTAAGTTAATGTGAGAAAATTGAGGTAATTGTGAGAAATAATTTACAGTCAGTCATCACTGTATTATCACAGCAAAAAGATACAGCGCGCCTGATAGCTGACTATAGTAAAAATTCTAATCAAAATCATGTTAATTTATTATTTATATTGCACCAACGTCTAATGCCTAAGGCATCAGCCGATGACGCACCAAAACCAAGCAGAAGATCAGTCGACTAAGGCAAAGAGACAGCCTATAGTAGAAACCAATCTAAAAAAGTTAAGTCTTAAGTTGAGAACGAAATGACACAAGCGACTGAGCAGAGCGAACAGACACAGGGAGAGAGTTCCAAAATCTGGGTCCAGAAACCGACAAAGCTCAAGAACAGTTCTATAGTGTTAGTTTTGACCGGGTAAAGAAGATCCGATGAACTCGTTAAATAATGAAATCTCTGGAAAAGTAAGAACTGATTTAGCATAAATTACTAAAGTAAAAAAAGTAAGTAAGTATATTCCTTATTTTTACCAGTTGACAAACGCACTCTGATGCACATGATTAAGGAAGCCTAGTTGGTCACATGTTGAAAAAATACAACCTGCCTGTCTGGAGAATTTAAAAACTGTATTCTGCGAATTAGTTTGTCACATAGACTAATTTTCGCAAATTTTTCTCTGGATCGCTGCAGTCATATTTGCGTGTTGAGATGAAGGACTCTTTGAACTCAATAGGAACTCTTTGAAGCTCGTTGTTTGCAGACGCGTGTAAAAGCATTAGTCCAGCTGAGAGGTTGCCTGACCTAACGCCAGCAGCTGTCATCATTAAACAAAATTGAATGCAATAATAAGACATCACGGAAGCAGATAGAGACTCTTGTTAGCTCAGTTAAAATCGTCTCTGTTTGCACGGCACATTCTGTCCGATTTCTGAAAAAAAAACGGCAAAGACCGCTCGACAGAATGTACCATGTAAACTTACTGCTGTTTAGAGGAGTTTCTGGCTGTCATCAACACCGAACAGAGAGGGGCCAGCGAATTGCAAATCAGGTAAATATTATTAGTCACTAATTTATTCCGCAGGGGGCATTTTCAAAATTAATTATCACCACACAAATCAAGAAATTATAAATAAATTTGTCAGAGCTTCGTAAATAGGCCTATAATTATGTGACCACCTTGTCACCTCACCTTGTGCTGTCAGCTCGTGGAGCTCTAGCGATCGTCCTGGTGAACACACTCCACCGTCTCCTATTCGATGACAAGTCTCTCAATTCCGCCAAATTCATGCCAGCGGAATGAATTGCCGGAATTGGCAATTATGTGACCAGCTGCTGTTAAATTCTATAAGATTATTTCAACGACTTCACATATTGGTTGCATCACTGACTAAACATGAAAGATGGAAGAGTGAATTTGACATAATTATTACCAAACGAAGGGGGTCATTTCTTTCTTCAGCTTACTGCCAAAGGGTTGGCGTCTGGAACTGATGACTTTGTTGAACAGACCAACATTTTGTGTCACAAAAATGTCCATCCTTTAACTTCTACGCCTCTAACTAGAGACACTTTATAGAAAATTTACGATTACAATCAATAGTCTTTATCAACCTGATCAGCATGGGCCTATGTTGAAAAAGGATTTCCAGTGATTATCGACTGTCTATCGATACTTCACGCACCACATGAGTTGCGCTAGAAATATTTGTGAGATCATAAATTGAGTGACTTCAAATTTGCATAAATTTGAAAGGCAGAAAACGTTGTCAAAGATATGGCATTGTCTGCGCAATTCCTTATAACCCGAGGAGTCTGTACGGTGTTGAGGCCGACGCTCTGACTAATGCACTATAGCATAACCTAATGCAGAACTAAATACACACTCACCAATCAACGAAAACAGTGAAAGTAATTAATTTGTGTAGTAATAAATTAATAGAAGACGACTAGAAGAAAGAACATGACAGCAGAACGAGAGAAGAAATTCAAACCCTATGAAATTAAAAGTGCTGGGTGTTGTTGAACACCTCTGGTGCTTATGAAAAGTACGGGGCAAGAGTAAGTACGTAGCTCAAGGCAGATTGAGGGCCCGCAGCATCCTAGCTTTTCCGACAAAAGGGGTTTTGTAAGCTTCATAAACTCTCTCAGCAACATCCCTGGAGGAATCTTGGCTGCCGACGAAATTTTGTCAAAATTTACCATTTTCACGCTGAAAGATAGATAGACTACTTTTGCATCAAATATGAATGCGTGATTTGGACGTTTAGGTTCTGACTTGATTAAAGGCACAAATTGTGGCTGTCCGCTCTGGAGTAGGACCCGTGCGGTTAAAAAGTTGGACAGAAATGACCCCAGACCCAGTGGCTCTGACACCTATGGAATAATTGGGAGCACGAGGCAGCCATAACTTACTTTTCATGACTGAAATTGAGGCATTATCTTAATTTTTTAAGATAAGAAATATTACTTTGCCCTAACGTAGGCCTATTATAAATCCAAGGGCTTTGTGAAATAAGAAGATAAGAGAGTGCATCGGGAATGGTTGCGACGCGTCAATATCCGTTTAGACAAGATAAAAAGATCGTTTTTGCTCGATCTGTTCAAATCCTATCACAAATCGAACAATACTTTTTCGACGGTTAATATTTGCAGAAAGCTTGAGTTCAGGGAAGCAGAGAGTCCACATCGATATAAGATTTTCGTTTTAAAAATATAAGCCAATTTGATTGACGACTAGGGTCAATGGACCTTAATTATAGTCTACTGAAAGCCTACAAAATGCCACTCAATCTAAAATGCAAAGCAATGTCGTACAGGATTTTCATATCGCCAGATTAAAAGAACCTATGCTCCAATAACTCATCGTTTGGCTTATTCATCTCTAGTAGAAGTAGAAGAGCAGTCCCTTAGGCAAAACTGAGAGGCAACCATGGGTGTGAAACGTCAACGACTTCATATTATTAGCCTCGGCATACGAGGGTGGGTGCTCAGTCCTCTCCCTTGCCGTCTCATCTCCCACTGACAGTGTACAGTCAGCGTACTCATTATAGCCTAGTTCGCTATGGGCGCAGGAGAAGCAGAAATATAGAACAAAATTTCTGCCCTGGTAGGGAATTTGAATCTCCGACCTCTCTGTTGACAGCCCAACACGCTAACCACTAGACTACCGCGCACCCCTAATATTCGCTAATACCTAAGTTTATATAAAGTTGCAGTGTACTTATGTAGCGCAACTACAGCCTTAAAACATTGCGTTCTTTCCCACGTTTTCATAGTCACTGCAAAGGTGTTCAACTCTATAATCACATGCAAAACAAAGTACATGTACGCAATAAGAACTCAAGAATAGCGATGTTTCTATTGTGAATGCAAATCTTGTCAGGCTTATCTCAAAACAGCTAGCAGCGTTTAACATCGAAATTCTTTTTTTTAATTATTCAATTTGTCTTATGAAATTTCTCCAATGCCATTTTGAATATCAAAAGAATAGACGCCTCACTGTTAGGAGATGAGCCAATGACGACGAGAACGAGAAGCAGCACAGACAGATCTTAACAACGACTCTATCGATGCTCACCTGAGGATATCCAACCTTCTTCTGTTGCAAGAAAAGAAAGGGGTCAGCATCTGTGAAGATGAGGAGACCATGACAGTTCCTCTTGGCAGTTAGAGAAGCCTGACAGTTTCACTGACAGCTAAGCAACAAGTTCTCTAGAATTTATTGTTCGTTTGGAACGCTAAAGCTCCTTTTAACAGCTAAAGGTCTTCAAACTTTTTAGCGTCATTTTGAACTTGTTTTAAGTTTGCGATTTGTCTGAAAAGTTACGGAAGAGTAAAGAATTTGTATTGAATCTTGTAGATCATATATCTTACACTTTCTTAAGAATTCCAATTTCGTGAGAATATTAAGGAGTCTATAAGACACATGCTACGTATAGCCTAGTTCGTTTAAAATCTTGCAACATCTCTGACTCTACTGTTTTCCGTCAAAATATTGTGGCCTCTGTATGTAGAATCGCTGTTTAGAATACCCCATTACTTCTAAGACTTCGCAGTTTCCTTAGAGTATATATATATACGCAAGAAAATATATATATATATATAAACTATAAAGTACCATAATTTAAAATTTAAAGCTTTAGGGTGCACTAAATTTCTCAAAAGCTCGGTTTTTAAGAAGTCTGTAGTTTGAGGTTTCAGAATTCTTCTGTAACATAAAGTTCCTTAATTCTAAGTATAATTGAATTGGCAGTTCCTTTGCCATTTATTTCGAAGTTTAATATAGGTATCATTATGGTAGTAATTCTAGTACTGTGTCACTGCACAGTTTTTACAATACTTCTCTTATCTAATCCTCTTTAAATTAAGATGTTAAATTACTTTCGAAATATTTCCTGCGATGTCGCCTAATCTTTATTTTGTTGATTCATCGCAGTATATAAATTCCTCTCGTACATATAAATTTAAACCGTATTCTTAGCAACCAATTGTTTTTTCCATAGATCTTGGCTCATGGGTCTGGGTTGAAAATCATGAAACTAAATAGAGTATTGCTTATTGCAATACCGTACGTTAAATGAAACACTTTTCAAATCATCAAAAGCTCATATATAGGCCAAGCAATGCGTTTGCTGATCTTTTACTAAGTCCGTTTCATTCCACATTAATCATAGATTCAAATTCCTAAATTTCTTCAACATATAATTATAAGGATTTGTTAATTCCTATAGGAAGCAATTTAAAGCCTTATTCAAAGAATTGCCCTTTCTCGTGGTCCTTAACCTATGACCTTTTGCCTATATGATGTGGTTAGAGCAACTATCCTCTCACGAATATTGTGTGACGTTCGTCGCTCGAGATCAACTAACCCTTCATCAGACGTGGTACCAATTTGTGTCGGTCTTACCCGAGACGCTGCTTCGTCGTCGGGCTGGGTTCGGCTCCAGTCAACTGACCTTCTGGAGTCGCCCGGGTCACTATCCTGTCTACTTCTGCTGTAGACGAGCGGTTCCCTGTCTCCGCTCTCAGTGCCCATTTCTCCAAGAGGAGGTCCCGAGGGTATCGCTTGTTTGCGAACAGTGTCGCTGTCAAGCTCCATCTCACTTTCGGACTCTGCCACTGCCGCGGTCGCCGGGTGGGCAACGTCCTCGTCCTCAGGATGGCCGTCCTTTAGAACAGGGTTCGCTCTCTTGCCGGCAGGAGTCCTCAGCTTCCTGTGAGATCTCTTAGTCAAAGACTTCCTCTTTTTCTCCACCTTAACCGAACCCTCACGTACCATTCTGCATCTCATGACTCTCGAGTTATCGTCAATAGGGGAAAACTCTGAACGTTCTCTTGTCCGAGAGGACAAGGTGTACATCTGACGAGTCGTCACGTCGTGCCGTCTCAAACACGCGAACATCTTGCGATAATATTTACACGTGTAATATTAACGCGGTATACTGGTCTCACGACACTCTCTCCTGATAGGACAGGTTCTAGGTCTAAAACCTCCCTAACCGCACGCAGAACTGTGTTCCGACCGGCGCACGAGGTGGGCCCTACTTCGCACTTCGGTCAGTTCTCGGAACTACGTGTTTCGATCACCAAGTTATTTGCTCTGAATAACGATTGGTTTGAATACAAGATTTTCCTGACTCTATCGTTTTTCCTGGTCTTACCGCACTGTAATCAGTTGTCGGGCGGTCTTTTCCCGTACTGCGGTCTTTCGGTAACAGTGGTCTCTCCCAGTAACTATTTTTAGTTACCGGGCGATCTTTCGGTAACAGTAGTCTTTCCCAGTAACTATTTTTAGTTACCGGGCGATGGAGCCCCTCCAACGCTCCACCGGCGTGTCAGCCATCCAAGTGTCACAATCCAAATGTAACGCTGACCCCGTAAGGTTACCAGAATGTCCTGAATTTTGTTCCCAAGAATTTCCGAATTTTGGTTCCCTAACGAGGGTCACGCTTACTCCCACAGGTAACCGGACAAGCTCCGATCCTGCCTGTCGCCAAATTTACCCTTATTATCGTTTTTGTACTAAATCGGGTTTTTCAGGTATCCCGACGGTCACTTCACCGAGTGCCGAAGTCGCGTAAAACTCTCCCAGCCGAAGACGCCAAAAGTGCGTAGAACTTCCCTTGTGTCGAGTACGCCGAATTCGCGTAAAACTCACCTCAGTGGATAAAACCAAACACTGTCGGATCTTGGAGTTCTTTGAACTCCAAGAGGGATTTCCTTGCCCGACGCCAAATTTACTCTTGGTTTCAAGGATTTCAGAATTCCAGAAAATGGCTACCTTAAGAAGGTCACCCTTACTCTCATGGGTTACCGGACAAGCTCCGATCGCGGAGTTCTTCAAAACCCAAGAGGGACTTTCCTGCCCGTCGCCAAATTCACCCTGGTTTCCGATCTCACACTGAATTGGTTTTCCTGTGTATCAACGGTATCCTTCCCCGAGTATTACTCAGCCGTAGATTTCCCACAATTTGGATCTAGACCGCTTCGCGATCAACTGAGGGATCCAACCCGCCGGGTCGGCGCTGTCGGCCCGTCTCCCAACAGTGAACTTCTTTAGCTGTACTCGGGATCGCCTGATTATATTATTCGGACGCCCCTTTCGTCCGTAAATATATTTGTACTAACCGGAAACTCGAACTCTGACTCGGTCGTAACCAAAATCACTCGCCTACCACACTGAGTGCAGTATATTTGAATCGGTAACTGAATCGCTAACCAACAACGCTGTTTAACAGTATTGCTATGTATGAAGAGTCGAACCAACTCCTCACGTATAAAGCAGCACACCGTGAGGCAGGCTCTATGCATCCCGAATGAGCGCGTCTGCTCGCTATGCGCTGGCTTCAGACCGTCGATCGGGCTTCCTTACCACGGTCGTTGCTGGACAGTCGCCTATTGAAATTAAATAAAAATTAAATGATCGATGCTGGGTCTTCGCATGTAAAATTAAGAGAAACGATGCTGTTCCCTTCGCATGTAAACTGAAAGAAAACGATGCTATTCGCATAAAATAAATCTTCCCACTTACGCACTGTGGCCTTGACCGCCACACTCTCCCCACCTTACTTAGATGCGGAGCATCTCTGCCAAAATCGGGGACCTTAATCAAACGTGACAGGAACATCCCCAACCCAGATCCACTTAGAGAGCAAGGAACCAAATGCACCTTTGGTTATAGGGCGGTCTATCAACAATCTCGGCACCCCGCACGTACGCCAAACACGATGAGAACCGTGATAGCGACAGCCTTTTTAATGATGCTTTCGATCCGATCTCGGCACCCCGCACGTACGCCAAACAACGATGAGAACCGTGATAGCGACAGCCTATTTAATGATGCTTTCGATCCGAACCACCACCCTACTGGCAACCTGTCGTTCCTGACAAATCGCCAACCTTAACAGGCCCTCTATCATGAACCTGGGCTCTACCGGACCCCAAGGGCCAGGAGAACTAAAGGAGAGAAAAGTCGCCCACTGTCTCCCGATCTGGTAACCATCGTCGATCAGTCACACCCGGTACCACTTCAAAATCGTGAAAACAAAATAAAAGCGGACAACAGCTGAAACATGGTTCTCCAATAGTTCGCTTATAGAACCAACGCAATGAAGCGTCCTAGTACTGGAATCTTTACTCGTTTCAGTACTAACCACTAAGCCAATGTTTAACCGAAACATATCATCAAAAGGAAACTTAAACAGTCATTCACTGACAATCTGTAAAACCAACGCAATCAAGCGTTGCTGGTAGCACAGGTACTGTATGCTCCCAGATACCGCTCAAAAGAAATACTCTCATCAAAAGGGCAACTGAAACATGGGTCTCGAATAGTCAATGAAACTAACGCAATTAAGCGTTGATCTAGTTGGTCCTAGATACACGTCTGCTTCAGAAGGTCACTAACAAGGACTTCTACAGTCGTAGTCATCCATCCAAGCGAGGTCTTCGTCTCGTCCGTCGTCCAGGTGGCAATTCTGGATCAGCGGTCTCGTCTGGATTCTCTGAAGGTTCCTTTGGTTCATGTTCTGCATTAGGATCTTGAGCCAGGACTGGCCAGTCTACTGTAGGTAACTCAAGATTTCTGTCCCTCTCCGGTAACCAGGTACTCGGAGGTTTCTCCCTTCGATAACGAGCACAGCGATCGCACCTTTGGCAGAACCGTCTAACATCGTCCTTCCAACTCGGCCAATACGCCCGGCGTTGCAACTGAGTTAAACTCTTCCGAATCCCGAAATGTCCTCCGGCAAAGCTTGCGTGTGTTAACTGAAGCATCTCTTGCCGTAGAGATAAGGGCACAACTAACTGAGATCGCTCAGCTTTTCCTGTGTTACCCTGAATCCAGCCTCTGTGTAACACTCCTTGCAGGACTTCCAGCTGATTCCAGTTGCTCACCAACACTTTCACCTCTCCGTTAGCAGGTGCTAGTTCTGCCTGTGTTGGATGATGCTTCGACTCCTTCCAATCAAGGACCGTACCAATATTGCAATCGCTCTGCTGTTCTCTTCGAAGAAACTCCTTTGTCCAACGGATTTCCTGGCCTGTATCTTCACTGGTAACCTCGGAGCGCGTTACTTCTCCGATTGGACGTGCCCACATCACGTCTTCATTCGTAACTCTCATGGTAACCTCCTTAGGTTGTTCCTCACCCGGACCTCTAGACATCGCGTCTGCGTTACCGTGTTTTGCTCCCGGTCTGTGACATATCTCCATGTCAAACTCCTCTATCATCTCTAACCAACGAGCCTGTTGGCCAATCGGTTCCGGTGTTCTGCGCAACCACTGAAGTGCGGAGTGGTCTGTTCTGAGTAGGAATTTACTACCCAGTAAGTACTGACGAAACTCTTTCAGGAAATACACCACAGCTAACAACTCTCGCCTGGTAACGTTATAGTTCCGTTCCGCCGTCGACAAGAGCCGACTCGCGTAACAAATCACTATCTCTTCTCCTTCTTGTACTTGCGATAACACCGCTCCAATGGCGTATGCCGAGGCATCCGTATCTAGGATGTACTGGCCCTCGTCGTTCGGTAACCCAAGTATAGGTGCGGAAACCAACTTTCGTTTAAGTTCTTCGAAAGCTCCCTGACATTCGTCAGTCCAATGGAACGGTACATTTTTCCTGGTCAGAAAATGAAGTGGTTGAGCTACCACCGCGAAATCATGTATGAAACGTCGGTAATAGGAGCAAAGACCAACGAAGGATCTGACTTGCCTCAAGTTCCGAGGAGCAGACCATTCTTCTACGGCCTTGATCTTGCTCGGATCCGTCGCGACCCCTTCTTCACTCAAAACGTGACCAAGAAACAATACTCTCTGTTGTAACAGGTAACATTTGGATGGTTTCAGCTTGAGATTATACTCTTGTAATCTCCTGAAAATCATCTCTAGACGTTGCATGTGCGTCTCTACGTCCCTCGAGAACACAATTATGTCATCCAAGTAAACCAGACAGATGTCATAGTTTAGCCCTGTCAAGACTAAGTTCATTAGTCGACAAAACGAGGCCGGACTATTGCACAATCCGAAAGGTAACACTTTGAATTGGAAGCTGCCCCTTCTCGTGACGAACCCGGTCTTGTGTTTGTCTCTTGGGTGCAAGGCCATCTGGTGATAACCTGCTCTCAAATCGAACGTACTGTACCATCTGGCGCCACCCAGGGTATCTAAACTCTCGCGGATAAGGGGTAACGGATGAGCATCTTTTCGTGTCTTCAAGTTCAGTTGCCTGTAATCGATACAGAAACGCATACTGCCATCCTTTTTCTTAACCATTACGACATTGGATGCCCATTCCGATATCGAAGGTTCAATGATTCCTTGTCTCAACATGTCTTCTACCTGACGATCAACTTCCGGTAACATGGAAAGCGGTTGACGTCTCAAAGGTTGCCGAACTGGTTTCTCCTGTCCCGTATCGATCTCGTGTTGGATCACCGAAGTGAATCCGTTATCACTTTCGTTAAGGGAAAACGTTGCGCTGTACGTTAGCACAAGTTTTCGTAACCTGATTCGCTCTTCTTCCGAAATGTCTGCTGGCACTTCTTCCCATAGTCGTTTTAGGGTCTGTTCGGCAAGTGGGTTGAGCGTCTGCTCCGCTACACTGGCCGTTGTACTAACCTTCGATCCAAACCGGTCAATCGTACTTTGCTGCTTTCCTCGGCGTTCCTCCGGATAACCTGGGCCCATAGGCTTCTCCGGATTTTCGCTTCGGTAAGGCTCATCATACGATTCCGTTCTGGCTCGATTAACTGTCACATCGACTACGTTCACTCGCTCCAGCGGACATTCAGTCCGTTTCTTGACTAGCGAATCTCTGTCTCCAACATTCAACATCCTGATCCACACTTCCGTGTCTCTTCCTGTCACCAACGTACGTCCGATTATCAAATCTTTTGATAATTCCATTGGAATGGTCGTCCAATCTTCGTTATCTTTTTGGAAATGCGGGTATACTACCCAAGCTGGAACGTCGACTTCGCTCCTTGGAGGAACTATTATGTCCTCTTGCACAATAACCCTCCGGCACATGGACTCGGTAACGACCTCTTTCAGAGGGATCTTCTCGCTCCCAAGGAAAACGCATCGACTTGCGAAGTCCCATCTTGCCTGATTGACTTCCAGCCAAGATAACCCCAAGATCACTTCTGTCACTTGGTCTGTAACTAGACAGGGTACAGGGTACACCTGCTTTCCGATCCGAATCTTAAGGTTAGTTTCACCATCCACCTTAATCTGACTTCCATTAGCGGCTAGGAGTCGCTGTTCTGACGGTACTAGCACAGCGTCTAGCACGAAACGTCGTGGTACAAGTGACATTTCACTTCCAGAATCAAGTAGGCAGTGTATACGTTTTCCTGCCAGTCTCGCAACCACGTAGGCCACCCTACTGCCTTTTACCAGTCGGTTTTGGGTTTCCTCTTGTATCGGTTCAGCCTTTGTAGGTTCACTGGTACCGGTTGCACCATTCGTCTCAGCGTTTCTCTGAGGGCAAAATCGCTTTATGTGTCCTTTTCGTTTGCACAAGTAGCATTCGATATCCGGGTTACGCAACCCTGTGGGCGGATAATTCCGTCGCCATCCCACCTTCGGTTCGGTTGTCCTCTGATCTCCCACAGCTAGATCAGAACTGTTCTCCCTTTCATGAGGTTTTCTCGGAACGATGCCCAAATTCTGATTTATTGTCACTCGATCAAGTTCTCTTGAAAGATTTTTAATCTTTCGCTCGAGATCTTCTAGACGACGAGACTGTTGCCCCTCAGTGCTCGAGTCTTTTCGGTCTTCCATGGTAACTTTAACTCTCGCGTGTCTCCGGTCTAAATCACCACCTTGTGTCGAAGATCGACCATAGGCATCCAACCTCACCGCATGTTTATACGCCGCTTCGAGGTTAACTGGTTCTCGCTCGCGCACCTTCTGCCCCAAATCTTGGTTTGCCAGTGCATCAATGAAAGCGTCACAAGCGACCGTCTCGACGATATCACTTGTTGGTCCTGGGTATGCCAAAGCCATTAGCCTCCGTACTTCCTGCACTACACTACTCAACGTTTCTCCGTGAGCCTGCCGGTAAGTGCGAAGTTTCATCCGATATAGGCTAGTTTGGTCATCAGACCCGTACCGGGCCTTAAGCCGCTCAACAAGTTCTCGCCAAGACACGTCCCTCTGTGCACCCATGTCCCACAACAGCTGCGAAGCGGGACCCGTTAGGGCACACATTAACTGGTCTGCTTTTTCCTGATCACTCCACCGGTTGCACCGTGCACAAACTTCGAACTTTGCTAGAAAGGCTGCGATCGCTGACTTGCCGTCGTACTTCTCTAGCTTGATTCGTATACCGCGATCCGATCGGTCTTCGCCTCTTGTCCGCGTAACAAGTGATCTTCCGACACTCTTCTTGGGATTTCCTCTCCGGTTGTCCTCATCGTTACTCCGGGAATCGTTTCCCTCGTCTGTCCTCACCACTGACCGGTGCCGACTCTGTCCCCTCAGAGTACCCAACGTCTTCCCTGTACGCCACTTAGAATACATCGTAGTCATCTCGCGGTCGCCTGACGTTGCACTGTCTTCATCAGAGATGTACTCAGCCTGTCTCTGACCTTTTCTACGAGGTTCACCACCTGCGTAGTCTTTGGACTCCAATCGTTTATATTTATTGCGAGAGCTCTGAGAGTTTTCGTTGACGAACGTAACTCTTCTGTCTTCTTCGCGAATGTCTCTTTTTCCTGACTCTGGCGGTCTGTCAGATTCGTCGTACCTAAGACAATTACGACTTCTCGAATCTGGTTTGTGCCCTTTAGAGTACCGCTCGTGGGTCTCATCCCAGGCCAAATGATCTCTGTCTCTTCCCATGTTCGATTCTCTCTCGGTTTCTCTATCAAGTGCCTGTTTTAAACCGCGTCTCTCGTACTCTGGTAGACGTTCCTTCCCGTACGTCTCCCTTTCAGTTTTCTCATAACTCTCGTGTCTTCCTCGTTGGCGGAGGTTTTTCCTGTCAAAGACTCCGGTTCTCATGGCCTCTTCTGGACCAACACTATCGGTGTCTGAATCCGAAGAACTCACTGACGAACGTAATTTCGCCTCAACCCTTCCTCTTGTCAACAGACGTTGTCGAGTCGATTGCCTTGCCGTTTTACCGTGTGACTCTCTCCCGCTGTCCTCGGGAAGATAGCGGCTACGTAACTTTTCCGAAGTTTCCGAAAGCGAAACTTCCTCGCGTGTCTCTGTGTTACCTCGGCTCCGTGCTGGCTCTTCGATCTGCAGCTTCCCTCGGCGATCCATCTGGTAACCTGGGCCCGTAGGTTTCCCCGATGTCTCGCGTCGGTAAGACTTCGCATGCTGAGCAGCAGGAACAGACAGTTCTTCAAGTTTCGAACTCATCATCGCCACACTCTGTCGCAGGTAAGACATCTCCGCTTGCCAATCTACCTCATCGGTCACAGGTCTTGGGCGACCTTCTTCCATGTTGGTAAACGGTACTCGATTGCCTTCGTTTCGCTGATGCGCCACGATGTCACCACTCGTTTTCTGCACTACGGCGTCACCCCGCGGTTTCAGGCCTGTCTCAATGTCTCTTGGCCTATCACAAGCCTGTCTCAACTGTACAGGTTGCCTGCCCCGTACAATACTAGGTACTTGAACCTGCACAAGGTTCTCCGATCTATTGTCGACGAGTGGTTTGGACCTGTCAAACCTACTCTCACCAACGGTCTCTCGCCAGTGTGTGAATGCCTCGTTATTCACATCGTTCCGTACTACCTCAGTAGTCTTTGGAACGGTTATCAACCATCCGTTATCCTCATGGAAACCTCTTTCACGCCCACTGCGGGTTCCAGCTTCCGTTTCAAATGCACTGGTTTCGTCAGGTGCACCCGTTTCATCAAGCAACCTTCGTTTGCTTTTCCGTTTACGTAACTTTGGACGCGCGCCTCCGTGCTCACTATGGGGCACTTCATCCGACTCGTCCTCGGAATCTTCCTGACCTTGACTGGTTCTGTGACAAGAAAACGCTAGAACCCCACTTCTGGTACCAGTTTGTGACGTTCGTCGCTCGAGATCAACTAACCCTTCATCAGACGTGGTACCAATTTGTGTCGGTCTTACCCGAGACGCTGCTTCGTCGTCGGGCTGGGTTCGGCTCCAGTCAACTGACCTTCTGGAGTCGCCCGGGTCACTATCCTGTCTACTTCTGCTGTAGACGAGCGGTTCCCTGTCTCCGCTCTCAGTGCCCATTTCTCCAAGAGGAGGTCCCGAGGGTATCGCTTGTTTGCGAACAGTGTCGCTGTCAAGCTCCATCTCACTTTCGGACTCTGCCACTGCCGCGGTCGCCGGGTGGGCAACGTCCTCGTCCTCAGGATGGCCGTCCTTTAGAACAGGGTTCGCTCTCTTGCCGGCAGGAGTCCTCAGCTTCCTGTGAGATCTCTTAGTCAAAGACTTCCTCTTTTTCTCCACCTTAACCGAACCCTCACGTACCATTATGCATCTCATGACTCTCGAGTTATCGTCAATAGGGGAAAACTCTGAACGTTCTCTTGTCCGAGAGGACAAGGTGTACATCTGACGAGTCGTCACGTCGTGCCGTCTCAAACACGCGAACATCTTGCGATAATATTTACACGTGTAATATTAACGCGGTATACTGGTCTCACGACACTCTCTCCTGATAGGACAGGTTCTAGGTCTAAAACCTCCCTAACCGCACGCAGAACTGTGTTCCGACCGGCGCACGAGGTGGGCCCTACTTCGCACTTCGGTCAGTTCTCGGAACTACGTGTTTCGATCACCAAGTTATTTGCTCTGAATAACGATTGGTTTGAATACAAGATTTTCCTGACTCTATCGTTTTTCCTGGTCTTACCGCACTGTAATCAGTTGTCGGGCGGTCTTTTCCCGTACTGCGGTCTTTCGGTAACAGTGGTCTCTCCCAGTAACTATTTTTAGTTACCGGGCGATCTTTCGGTAACAGTAGTCTTTCCCAGTAACTATTTTTAGTTACCGGGCGATGGAGCCCCTCCAACGCTCCACCGGCGTGTCAGCCATCCAAGTGTCACAATCCAAATGTAACGCTGACCCCGTAAGGTTACCAGAATGTCCTGAATTTTGTTCCCAAGAATTTCCGAATTTTGGTTCCCTAACGAGGGTCACGCTTACTCCCACAGGTAACCGGACAAGCTCCGATCCTGCCTGTCGCCAAATTTACCCTTATTATCGTTTTTGTACTAAATCGGGTTTTTCAGGTATCCCGACGGTCACTTCACCGAGTGCCGAAGTCGCGTAAAACTCTCCCAGCCGAAGACGCCAAAAGTGCGTAGAACTTCCCTTGTGTCGAGTACGCCGAATTCGCGTAAAACTCACCTCAGTGGATAAAACCAAACACTGTCGGATCTTGGAGTTCTTTGAACTCCAAGAGGGATTTCCTTGCCCGACGCCAAATTTACTCTTGGTTTCAAGGATTTCAGAATTCCAGAAAATGGCTACCTTAAGAAGGTCACCCTTACTCTCATGGGTTACCGGACAAGCTCCGATCGCGGAGTTCTTCAAAACCCAAGAGGGACTTTCCTGCCCGTCGCCAAATTCACCCTGGTTTCCGATCTCACACTGAATTGGTTTTCCTGTGTATCAACGGTATCCTTCCCCGAGTATTACTCAGCCGTAGATTTCCCACAATTTGGATCTAGACCGCTTCGCGATCAACTGAGGGATCCAACCCGCCGGGTCGGCGCTGTCGGCCCGTCTCCCAACAGTGAACTTCTTTAGCTGTACTCGGGATCGCCTGATTATATTATTCGGACGCCCCTTTCGTCCGTAAATATATTTGTACTAACCGGAAACTCGAACTCTGACTCGGTCGTAACCAAAATCACTCGCCTACCACACTGAGTGCAGTATATTTGAATCGGTAACTGAATCGCTAACCAACAACGCTGTTTAACAGTATTGCTATGTATGAAGAGTCGAACCAACTCCTCACGTATAAAGCAGCACACCGTGAGGCAGGCTCTATGCATCCCGAATGAGCGCGTCTGCTCGCTATGCGCTGGCTTCAGACCGTCGATCGGGCTTCCTTACCACGGTCGTTGCTGGACAGTCGCCTATTGAAATTAAATAAAAATTAAATGATCGATGCTGGGTCTTCGCATGTAAAATTAAGAGAAACGATGCTGTTCCCTTCGCATGTAAACTGAAAGAAAACGATGCTATTCGCATAAAATAAATCTTCCCACTTACGCACTGTGGCCTTGACCGCCACAATTGTATGCTTCTCCTGCCTGGTGGGGATTTACTAACCAAAGTGATCGGGATAAGCTATCTTCAATCATAAGACGACTTATGAGAGGACATTACTTATCTGAAGACAACCCTTCCTATGCTCAACTCTGTCAATCAGCTGATATCCGTCTCTTCTTAGCCATAAGAAGCTTTGATGGTCATGTCCTTCATGGTCTATTGCCTCAAATTAAATCGACCGGTTACCTGTTGCGCCCCAGAGGCCATAATCTTACTCTACCTCGTTCTGATAATCTGATTAGAAAAAGCTTTATTATTAGGATGCTTTTTGATGTTGTTTAATTAGTAAAACTTCTCAAATTCTGCTACCCTTTTCAGATAATAGTAACTATTATAGATTTAAATTTTCTCTCTTGTTATGATGCTTTGATTTAGTGTTATTAGTAATTTTCTACTTTTAAAAATTTAAATGTATACTCATTTTTTTTAAATTTTATTTATTTTTTTTTTCAAATATTATTATCTTCTTATTACTTCTATGTTTTATATTTTTCTACACTTGTTCACCAATGTGCGGTTCGCTTTTGGTTTATCAATAAAGAATATTAATAATAATAATAATAATAATGATAATAATAATAATAATAATAATAATAATAATAATAATAATAATAATAATAATAATAATAATAATAATAATAATAATAATAATAATAATAACACCATAAACACGTTGTCAGAAGGAGTTGTAAGAAAAGTTAATAAGTTAGTAATCAGTAGAAACGAAATGATTTAGAAAATGCACTTTCAATGAAATAACTGCACTTAACTACAACAATCAGATGCAACAATGCACAGTCTAAAAACTACATCTTTACTCCCCTTGCTGACCTACTTGGACCTTTCCAGTGGTCTCACTGTCGAATCAAAGTGGAAAGGTCCGTTCAGATCGGTAGGTGAGAAAGCCACTTCCAAATAACACTGTGACAATCTTAACGCAATGTAACATGGTCACTGTCTCCTTGAACGCTCTTCATTTTTATCCAGAGTTTATAGATTTCAGTTTCTGCTGGGATGAACAGTGTCAAAGGACCTTAGTGGTCTACTAACAACCTACAAAGTGCCACTCAATCTAAAATGCAATGCACAGCTATAAAGGATTTATATAGCCCCAGATTCCAAGATCCCATGCGTCAGTAAGCTTATCTTCTGGCTAAATCATCACCAATACCAAAGTTTATATTAAGTTGCACTGTACTTCTGTAGCGGAACTACAGTGCATTAATCAATGCAAGGTGATGAACATGAAGATGATTATGATTAAGGATTCTGATTCACCAATCATTGCCAAAGAAATCAACAAGCTTGAACTGACCTTCGATGACCAACTTGATCGTGTGTCCCACTTGACCGACAATGTTCCTAAACGTGCACACGTACACCCCTCCGTCTGTTCGTTGCAACTTGTTCAGCTGGATACGGTTGTCCTTGACAACGACCCGGTCGTTGGAAACGACCTCTTTGCCGTCCTTGTGCCACGTGATGATGGGTTCAGGAGTGGCAGTGGCTTCGCAGAACAGGTCGATCGTCTCGCCCTCCTTCTGAATCAGGAAGCTAGGAGACACTTCACCCAGCACAGGAGGAGCTACAATCAAATAAAAGACCGTTTGTACTTCTGTTGTTGGCATTGTCATCATCATTCATCATCATCGTCGTCGTCATCATCGTCGTCGTCATCATCATCATCATCATCATCATCATCATCGTCGTCGTCGTCGTCGTCGTCGTCATCATCATCATCATCATTATCGTCGTCGTCGTCGTCATCATCATTAATAACAACAACATCATAAAATTAACAACAACAGCATCATCTAAATAATCATTGCTGTCGTCATCATCATCATCATCATCATTATCATTATATTAACATCATCGCCATAATCAGTAGCATCAACAAATATCTTTATCATTATTGTCATCATCAGTAGTCATCATCAAGCACCAGGATGATGATGTGAAACACGAAATGTAGTCATCTGATCTTCATCATCATTCAGTACAGCAACGATCAGCGTATAGGTCGCCATAATCGCTAACATCATTACAATCACACTCATCATCATTGTCGTCGTCGTCGTCGCCATCATCATCATCATCAACCAATCATACCAGTGGCGTCTACCAATGAGGGTTGGGATTGGGAGAACGATCTGCCATGGTCGTCAGAAGTGGGATGTTTAACGTTCTCGATAAACTGGTCAGACCGTAGTTTGATGAATATTTATAGTGTAATAACTTTACATTATTTTCAGTTTTAAACTTGTATTGTATTGTATTGTATTGTATTGTATTGTATTGTAGTAACTTGTTATGGATCGTGCATGATACTGATATACATAATAAATTAATGTACAGTTCTCAGTGACTTCTGAGCCTCCTATATATAAGTCAGCCAGGATGGGGGATTGTTTCCCCACTCCAAGTGGGGCGGGGGGGGTGGGTTGACGTCTCTGAATCAGACAAAAGATATGTCGTGTCGCAAATAATGAATTGGCCTCAATGCTCCAGGTATATATATATATATATATATATATATATATATATATATATATATATATATATATATATATATATATATGCATGTTTAATAAATATTTCACCAGTATAGCGACCGATTTAGCGAGTAAAATTCAAAACTCAGTTTGTTCCTTCGAGGATTATATGCCCCCTTCACGATGTAATTCAATGGGACTGACCCTAACTTCCCAGGAGGAGATTATGAAAATAGGAAAGATGCTAAAAAAAACCCATGCAGCAGGAGTGGACGAGATTGACCCATATATCGCTACCCCCAATTTATCTATGATAGTGTATCCTTTGGTGGAAATAATTAACTGTTCTCTTCTAACCGGTGTGGTCCCGGACTCACTCAAAATAGCTAAAATAACACCAATTTTTAAAAAAGGAGATACAGAAAATGTGACCAATTATAGGCCAATATCAGTTCTCCCATATTTTGCTAAGTATTTCGAAAAAATTGTATATGATAGAATTAGCAATTATATAAATTCGGCGGATATAATACACCCGGCGTAGCATGGGTTTAGACAGGGGCACTCTACTTCTATGGCACTTTTAGAAATGGAAGATAGAATTTCTAAGGCAATAGACAATAATGAATATTCAGTTGGAATATTCATCGACCTAGCAAAAGCATTTGACACTGTGAACCATAACATCTTGTTAAAAAAGTTATCTAACTACGGAGTAAGAGGGACACAGTTAAAATGGTTTCAAAGTTATTTACAAAATAGAACCCAAAAGGTGGCATGTAATGGTATATTATCAGATATTGGGTATATCACTCATGGAGTTCCACAAGGCTCAAACCTCGGACCACTTCTATTTCTTTTATATATAAACGACCTAGCAAACACCTCAAAAGTCATGCATTTTATACTATTCGCAGATGACACCAATATTTTTTACTCAAACAGCTCCTGGGTATCCCTTACTGAGATTGTTAATAAGGAACTAGCAACTATAAACACATGGTTTGCAGCAAATAAACTCACCCTTAACATTGATAAGACAAATTTCATATTATTTAAATCGCATAGAAAAATCAAAGTAGTTGATGTGGAATTACAAATTGATGGAGTACCCATTACCCAAGTTAAAACTACTAAATTTCTTGGCATATACGTTGATCAACACTTAAATTGGAAGGATCACATCAATTATATCACATTGAAAATTGCCAAAATTATAGGGATAATATCTAGAGTATCATACTTGCTTCCCAAGGACATCAGACTGAACCTATATTATTCACTAATATACCCCTATTTAAGCTACTGTAGTATGATATGGGCTTCTAATTATGAGTCCAGACTTAATAAACTAATGTTACTGCAAAAAAAAGCCGTGAGAATAATAAATGGGTCCCCTCGAAGAGAACACTCTGACCCAATATTCAAGAATTTAAATATATTAAAAATCGATCAAATTAGAAGAATGCAAATAGTAGAATTCGTATATCAGTATGAACGGAACTTACTCCCAAAGTCGTTCAGGGGATATTTTACCATGGGATCACAAATCCATGCACATAACACTAGAACAGCAGCTACATATCGCCCAATACGGGCTCGTACAAATATAAGAGAATTTAGTATGAAAGCATCAGGGCCACAACTTTGGAATGAGACTCCTCTTGAAATTCGGCACTCTAAAAATCGCTTCGAATTTAAACTTCAACTAAGAGAATATCTAATTAATGTATAGCTCCCCCCAGTTTTATATGATAAAGCCTTAATTAATAGAAGAGACATCTCCAATTGGTAGGCGTGTACGTGCACCGGGGCCCGGCTGTTGAGCCATTTAGTTAAGAATTTAGTTAAGCGAGTTTGAACTTAATTAAGAAAAGCCAGCCATGAATTTAGAAATTATAATACGTTGTATGGGTGACCCCGCCTAGCGGGATTATATCCCTTTGGGGCCACCCTTTGCAACCTTTAACCAGTATTTATATGTTGTATTTACAATCGAAAAGATGTATTTTTCTTGTGGTTTTTTACGTTGATATATGGAAAGCTTGTTACGTTTTGGTTTTTTTTGGTTGCAATAAAGACTTTTTGATTTGATATATAATATATATTATATATATTAAATATATATTAAATATTTATATTATATATATATTATATATATATATACAATTATACATAGCCTGGAGGAAACACGAATCCTTGTTTGCGAAACCCGAAACGAGACGTCGAATAAAACAGTGCATGCGTAATGTAATCAAAGGAAATCAGATCAAGTGCGATGTCTGACACAGCAACCCTTCACTGTCCCACTCCACTGACTTCTGACGTCTGCTTAGGACTGCTGCAGCTGATGTTCGTTTCACTTGCGCCACCTAGGGACTGGCGCTGATGAATTCTGCCGTCCAGGATTAAGGTTGATATCAATGTCAGCAGTGGCGCCACCGAGTGAGCAGTGTAGGCAACGTTTGATCACGTGACGTTTGATCTTGTGCCGCCAGAGAGACGATGTTAGATCATGCGGCGCTTGATCGTAGGACGTTTGATCATACAGCATTTGGGTGTAATGATTAAAGTGGAATGTAACGAAGAGATGAAACAACAGAAATATGGAAAATAGTCAGAAATTCAAATGCTAGTTAAGTAGACCCATAACCCAGCCAACAGCGCTGAAGCCTGAATCAACCTTTAAGATACATAATCTCTCTAATGGCCCATTCAGTGCTCGAAATGGACCGGAACGCTCCGGAACGCCGTTCCGGTTCATCAAAATGAATTAGCGTTCCGTTCCGGTTCGTCAAATGAATTATTGTGGAAAATACTATGAAATTAACGTGAATGCTCCCATATCTTTGACTAGCGTTCCGTTTCGTAAAATTTTCCATTTCGAGCACTGGGCCCATTAGAGAGATTATGAGTCTAAAAGGTTGATCGAGCCCTCGTAAATAAGCTCATGCCCTGCGCTTAGCTTTCGAGTAGCGCTTTATAAAGTTGGAGTTCACAATTACGATTACGATTACAATACGTTGGTGCGGTTTAATTAATAGTTGGGAGCTTGTTATGTTTATTATGTGAGCAATCGCCAAGAGAAGGGTCTTGTTGCCTGTTGTCAGTGCCCCCACCAAACAGTCTCCCAGATTGAAATAATGTCTCGTCCGTTATCTTTCAGTTCCAATCATGAACTTCATGTCATTATTGTAAAATATGGTTTAAAATACTAAACAATTTTACAATAACGTTACAACATCCACCTGCTTAGAATAATCGTTAACTTAAATGTGACTGTATTTTTAAAGAACAAGGTCTGCCTCAGAAGAGATTATTTCAACGCAGAATGAAATATTTTCACCCCGGAGACTTGTTTTAGAATATAATCTCCTGGGCGAATTTATTCTAAAACATATCCTCCGGTGGTTGGAGAGCCTGTTCCGACATGGACTTTCCGGGGGTGCTTATGAGAAGGATACTGTTTCGGGATACCTGACCGAATACATCGCCAGACTCATGATCATGGTCTGCGAGAAAACGTGTACAGTTATTCAGACACTTGTACACGGGAAAAGTTGAACTTGATGCGTTTCTTAATCCTGAGCCACTGACACTGGCGTTGTAGTCAGTGGCATCTATTAACGGGATTTGGGGTTTGGAGAACGATCTCCCAGGGTTGCCAGAAGAACGCAGTTTCAATGAACATTTTATAGTAGGCCTATAATAACTTCTTATTCGGTCGTTAAGCTTGTAGTAACTTTTGTTATGGACCATGCAGGATGCCGATGTATATAATAAATTAATTTACAGTTCTTAATGACTTCTGAGCCTCTTATATTTAAGTCGGCCAGAGTGGCGGTTTGTTCTTCCATTCCAGGTGGGGGTAGACGCCACTGCTTGTAGTAGGGGTAAGGTGTGGTCGAACTTCTTGTTTCGAACGGTAAGACGCATTGACGATCGCTTGAAGACGAACGATGCTGCTCTGTGGAAAGCCAGCAAAGGCGACAACGTAGCATTCAGCTAAAGATCAATCTTTGTAAGAATTGTCGGGTTAAATCCTCTGTAAGTGACCGCGAGACAGACCTCAGCTGTCTCAGGATTTCGACAAATTATAATACCTCCGACGAATTACTTCTAACTGTCACAGTCGTATAACATATTATACCCAGTTGTAGAGCAGGTGACGCTAAGATGGCCTACAAGTTTGTAGGTGATGATTGATTCTCATATGGAAACGGAGTCCATAATCTTCTACATCGTAGATACAATCAGTAAATTCCAACAGGATTCAATATTAATAAAGTCTGTCTTAGTCTCAGATCTCCACTAGCATCTTATCCCTGCTTGCACTCATTTCCGCCGCAGGCTGTTTACGTGTCTTCAGAGCAGGCCCTGTATAGTGTATGCATACCGAAGTCACTTTCTACAAGCACACAGATGTTGCTTATGAGCGACCATAATCGAATGCTTTGAGCATTCTTACAGTGGCGATACAGAAGTTATCTGATTAATCTGATCCACGCATACAGCTTGCATCAGCGTTACAGAAGTGTCTGTTACGACCAAACTTTGATCGCTTGATCGCGATACTGCCTATCTCATCGGTTGACCGCATTTCAATGGCTTCCAATGGCTATATTAGCCACGAACAACCAACCGACCACTTGTAGGCTTCCTCCGCAGGAAATCTGAATTCACTTATGTCCTTTTCTACGAAACGGTTCCTGGAAAATGTATGGCTGTGAAATTAATAAAGAACAATGACGCTTGGCCACTTCGACGCTAATGTTCTTACTGCCGTAAGGATTCTCTTAATTATAAGGTCGCTATTGTGAAATTATAATCACGTCGTCATCATCTTCATCTTCTTTGTTGTCGTCGTCGTCATCATTATTTGCCGTTATTATCCAGCAACATCACATCATCCCTTACTAGCGTGCTTATGGTCATGATCATCATAATTACCATTATCACAATCATCACTACCATCATCATTATCATCATCATCATCACAATCATCATCAACGTCATCATCATCACCACCACCACCACTACAACCACCACCACTATCATCATCACAATCATCGTTATCCCAATCATCATCAACATCATCACCACCACCACCACTACAACCACCAACACACCACCACCACCACCACCACCACCACCACCACCACCACCACCACCACTATCATCATCATCATCATCATCATCATCATCATCATCATCATCATCATCATCATCATCATCATCATCAACAACAACAACAACAACAACAACAACAAATACAGCAACAGAAGCTTCCTCTTCCTCTTCTCCTCCTCTTTTCTTCCTCCTGCTCTGTTCTTGTTATTCCTATTCTTAACTCTTCTTCTTCTCCACTTCCTCTTCTTCTCGAGCAGATCAACTCCATCGTTATAAAGGTTACCACTGCTAATGATCGCCAGTCTCAAATAAGAGTTTACAACCATGCACTCTGCGGCACACGTCAACACGCTCATCAGCACACACGCTCTCTAACACAGACACAGACACAGACACAGACACAGACACAGACACACACACACACACCTACGCACACACGCACACACACACAAACACAAAATCATCGACTAATGAACACTAATAGTGGCGCCAACCGCGTAAGCACTAAGTCACGGCTGTCACGTCGCGAGTTTCAAGCAGTTTCTTTATTTGTCGGACAAATGTTACTATCACTCCGCTCTTCTGAGAGGCTTCTAAACGCGCTATATAAATCTCCACGTATACATACATACATACGTAACGTCTTACACGAACACCTCATTGCCACATGCACGGTGACACGCTTGCGGCGTCGACAATATTATTATTGAAAGGCCATAAATAAGCGATCATCCGTTGGTACCTCAAAGAGGTATACACACGCGGAGAAAGACGCTGACAAGCACACAGACACAGGATGATACATCGGCTGTACAGTAAAACCAACGCATGGGCTTCTGTGTTGACGAAAGATTTGTGGTACACGTAGGCAGTCTGACATTCATCAGACGTCGCAAAAGGGCAATTTAGATGGGCAATTAAACGGGATTTAGCGAGTCATACCCTCTGACACCTTGCTTAGCGAATAGAATGATTGATTTAAGCTGTGGATGTTGGTTTCGTAATGGAAAAGATTTGATCGATCGGTACCTTCACAGGACATAAACTGGATTTACACGCAAAGACATATATTTCACTGTAGACATATGTTTCGCTAAAATGTTTCACTAAGAGACACATTTCCCAAAAGACGTGTTTCGCTGAGAAAGACATTTTTCACTGTAACAAAATGTTTGACTAAAATATACAGCCGTCACTTTTCTGCAAATTAAGGTTCGAACTCCCTCCCCCTCGCCGTAGGTTGTACCGCCCCAATGTTTCACCAGTTAACTCCGTGTGATGAGGGACTGAAAATGACGGGAAGTATCGTATCGTATCGCATCTAGTAATTTATAAGGCGCCTCTCGCAGCATAAACTATTTAACGTATAACAAGATCACGTTCCTGGCTTTTCGGGTCTTCTCGATTGGGTTTGTTTAGTTCACAAGTTCTGTGATCTTGTTCAAGCAAAGACTGTAACGTACTCTTCGTCGAACTCAGGTTTCCTGGACCTTTATTGTATTAGACACCGGCGCGATAGAAATTACTAATTATAATTACAGGACCTGTCCAAGGAATTTCGATTATGGCTACCCAAGAGCAACGTCTTGCAGAGAAAATTATGTGAAGCTATTCGTATGGTATCGTATCTGGATATTTATAAAGCGCCGCTCACAGCATAGACTATTCTGAGGCGCTCTCAGCGTGACAGCCCAGAGGAAATAGGAGACTCTTCAAGCAGCGGAGAGAAGAGGGCGAGCTCCCCACCAAAATCTTACTACGGATTGAGGGGGAAGGTCGTTCCATAAGGAAGGGCCAAGGATGTTGAGCCATGGCGGTCCTAGCTCGGGGTACAAGAAGATCAAGCTGATCAGCAGACCGAAGAGGGCGGAAAGTATAATCCCATATATAGGAAAAGTGAAGACCGTATGAGAATCTTCTCATAATAGGGGTGGGTTTCAAACGCCAAATACACATGACGATTCTCTTGGAGATGTTTCACTTTGACAACAACCATTATCACGTTGCAAATCATGGATGTATGTCGCTTACGTGACGATAACATCGTTATAGAGATCGTTGGGTTAATTATTCTGTCTAACATGCACATGTAAATGTACACGTTTTTATTATAGCGACCGTATGGCCTCGACCATGCTCACTTTCAATGAATTGATCGGGTGAGATCCTTCACCACCGCTGCCCGTTTGAATAGGCGCCACGCCATTTAAGGCCCTCGTGTACAGACCGGTGCTAGCCCGAGATTTAAAATCTGTGAATCTGTGAGCTTGCGGATCGCGGTTCGCTTCCCGAAGGTGGCCTTCGGGCAGCGAACCGCGATCCGCATGCTCTCTAACACAGAGGCGCATGAGACGCGGCCTACGCTCCTCCTCCGTTACCAATGTAGCTAACTGGGCCAGTAACAAGTAATTAACCTACAGTGAAATACATGCTCTTGTTTGTGCATTTTATCCATCTAAAGGTTACTAAAGCAAGTTTATCTGGCCTTTTTGTTTCGACATAATCCAAACAAGGACTATTAAATCCAGTGGCGTAATATGCGCAATTGTTTCGACTCAATACATCCAATCACAATAGATTTAATGCCCCGTCAACACAGTCTGGCCAATGACAGCCAATTTTATGAACCGTCTATTTAATATCAGGCGCGGAGACTTCTCCATGTATCGCACCAAAAAACCAGATATCAATCGATTGTCGCATCGAAATGAAACCGCAGTCGGAAATCATAATTGCTATCGATCACCGGAGACATCGAGACATCGATCAGGGAATCGGGAGGTCAGAGACACGAACCGCTGGGCTAAGTTTGATAAGCCGGTCGAAAAGGATGGCCTTGTTTCAGTCCTTGCATGAGTGACGTGTGACTAGCAGAGCTGATAAAGGTAGGCAGCCACTTCCAAATACCTTTGGGTCAGTCACTGATAAAACACAGCAGGATCCGGGTACTACTACGACTTTGGATAGACTACAAGCCAAGAAGAGTTAGGTAGTGTAATGTGTAGTAGTAGTTTCAGTTTAGCGACGCTGTGTCATAACAAATATGATTAGCGTCGCCCTCCTCCTTTATCCAGGCTTGGGACTGGCACTGTCAGAGTACGAACAGTGGCGGAGTTAGTGTAATGTGTAATGTTTGTGGAGAATATATATGGAGGGGTCAGAGGTTGAAAACGAACGCATACGCAGTGGCAACAGAGGATATGGCGCACCACAATCAAGATATATTGTATTGTATTGTATTGGGATATTTAAGATATGCCTACAAACATGAAATCAATCGTATTCGCTACACATCTACGGCTACTCAGTGTGATTCTCGTTAACCATAACGGCAACGAAAAGTTCGTTAACGAAAATAAATTGATTTCGTTAACGATAGCTATAACTGAAACTAAAAAGTATAATTAACTATAACTGTAACGAAAATAACACTAACGAAAATTCATCATTATTTTCGTTACAAAGAGCTAATCAAAACTGGTGAGATCTTAAACTACAGTAAATTAACATAGGCCTAGTCAACTGTGCCACATAGCCGTGTCTTTCAATGTGTCTGGTGATTTCTGCGGGCTTTACAACGTCTCTCTGTTTTGAGGTGTCATTATATGCAAACATTTCTTATTCTACGTACTACCTAAATAAAAAAATCCAGTAACTATAACTAAAAAATAATACTAACTATAAATGTAACTATAACTAAATAAAAAAAACTAACAACCGTAGCTGTAACTAAAATAAAATCTCTAAGGAGAATCGTACTGCGGTTCCTATTGGATGAAACCGATTTGGCCAATCACATACAATCGGCGTCGAAATACTTCAACTGCATCCGACCAATCACCAGTTGAACGGAAATAACAACAACCAATGTATCACAGCTCGACAGCTTAAAGAAGCGCAATCGAGACACTTCTCGAAAAATCCTCAGCGCAAACATACTGGACCTCGCTATCTCGGACACAGGATGCCGGACCGGGTCCCGGAGAAATTGGATCCGGCTGAATGTCCACTTGAACACGAAGGATTGAGTGCGGAATCAGATGGAAGAAACATGAACGTCTGCGACGATATTTTTTGCGACAATAACGACCGTTGCTGACTAAGTTCTGCAGTCGCCGGCGCCGACTGATGATGGCGAACAGAGCTTCAAAGAAAATGGGAGTGGCACGTGTCTCGGATGTTGTGTCTGATCCGTTGAGGGTTCAAATGACGTGGCTGAAGATGGATCGACGGACGGATAGAAGGACGGATGGAGGAAAGGACGGAAGGACAGATGAATGGATGTATGGATCGATGGACTAAAGGAAGGATAGACAGATGGAAGGACGGACGGAAGGACAGACGGACGAAAGGTAGGACAGGCAAATGGAAGGACAGACGGAAAGATAGCAAGCATGGAAGAATAGAAGGATGGACGGAAGAACGGACGGAAGGCAGGATGGAATAAGATATATAGGGCCGGACAGGTTACAGAAAGCAAGACGGACGGACGCAAAAAGTACAGTTGGAAGGTAAGACGGAAGGACTGACACACAAATGGACGGAAGGAAGGACAGTCGGACAAGAAGGAAGAAAGGGATAAAGGACGAAAGGAAAGGATGAAGGACTGACGGATGAATGAATGCATGGATCGATAAGTGGATCGATTGATCCAAATGATTGATTGATTGATTGTTGGATCAAGGACAGAAGCAAGAAAGAGCACGAGAGATGAATGCATGAACGACTGGAACAAACGGATAGATGCTAAAAACGAAGCAGCCGGAATAATGGAGCGAAGATGCTCGGAACGGCGGATCGGAGCGTGGTACAGGAACCGATGGATTGATGGATGGCGATGCACAGAACCCAGAAGAACAGAATGGGTGACATGACGAATGGACGATCCGAACAGGACATGAACGCAACGCCGGTCGACCTATAAATCTTCCATCATGAACCGCAACTACCTGTTCATAAGGACGGCTCTGGAAGCGATGCCAGAATCGATGAACGCAAGAACGCAAGCCAAGAGAGACGAAGGGTAGGGAAGTGGACAGGAAAGAGAAGGCAGGCGAGAGGAAATGGAAAGGAGGGGAAGAGAAGCAAAGAGACACGAAGAGAAGGGAAGAGAATGAAACGGAAGCGAATGGAGAAGGGAAGGGAAAGGAAGGGAAGGGAAGGGAAAGGAAAGGAAGGGAAAGGAAAGGAAGGGAAGGGAAGGGAAGGGAAGGGAAGGGAAGGGAAGGGAAGGGAAGGGAAGGGAAGGGAAGGGAAGGGAAGGGAAGGGAAGGGAAGGGAAGGGAAGGGAAGGGAAGGGAAGGGAAGGGAAGGGAAGGGAAGGGAAGGGAAGGGAAGGGAAGGGAGAGGAGGAGAGGGGAGGGGAAGAAAAGGGAATGGAAGGGAAGGGAGGAGAAGGGAAGGGAAGGATGAATATAATAACAAAAGATTAGAGGATTGTAAGGATAATGTGGTAATTCGAGGTCGTACGAACAATGACCCTGTATGGACAGAGAAAAATCGAAGCCAGATTCGCCAGGCTATAGAGTCGACGGTTGCAGCGGTGACATTAGTGCAGATGAGAGTTGCATCCAAAGCAGTTAGCTTCATCAATTGTGCCGGAGGCTGGCAAGGCAGCTAAGACCGGACGCGCTGTCGGTCCACCCGCTCAGTCTGTCCTCCCGCTCAGATGACTCGAGGCCAGAGCAGCGGTCGGAGTTTGGATTGGTGCAAAGGAAGAGCCATCAGGTATGGACCTATTTGAACTCGCAGACAACGTACCCTACAAGAATGAAGAGCAGTGCTTTTCGCTCTACCTGAGATGAGTGATAGCGTCTTTATTTTCTTAGCCTCTGGTTATCTTACCCACCGACTGCGGTTTCCATATCCATTGAAATGTCAATACACTCTTTTAAATGTAACGCTCGAGGAACTAATCTCGCAACATCTTTCTGTAGAGGCGGAGATTTAAACACCGAATCAGTGGGTTCAAAGTCAAGCTTGCCAACCGATCTACGTACTAGTAGCTTCATTACAAACTACTACATCGATTTCAGTAAAGTAGTTAAGACAACGTAATAATGATAAAATTCGTGTTTATTGACAACCTCACTGACAAACCGTAGTAAGTAACATTGAAACATAAGACAGTACAAGTATAAAGATCTTACAGAACACATGTCTTGGCAGCCTGATAGGCGCCCGCTCACTTTACAGCTGCCCCTCAGGGAGTGGAAGGCTGAGTCGACCTATAGGGAGCTTACGGTTATCGAACCGCGTCTTTAGAGACCTTATATGTTCTTCGACCAAGAGTGTTACCTTTCATCTATCTCTAAGGTAGGAAAACACAGGTATTTGGTAATTTGAAATGTAATCAAAGATAACACAACAAAGGTGGGATGTGTTAAGGATCTGCTAGTAAGCAAGTATGAAAAGTTATGCAGGGTTGGATCAGGTATACAGTGGGAAGATGTTGAGCGTTCTCATCGTTGTTGAGCAATACGACTGGAGCAGAGAAAGAACCCAAGGAGATGAGACGGAAGTTATCCCCACAGTTAGTAGGACACGACAACGGTTTTGATATCTTGGACCTCTTTAGAATATCCATGCGACATTGAGATGCTCTCAAAAATACGCTGTACAGATATTTAAAACATAGATGAATGAATTATTTCAAGCATACATTCATACATTTATACAAATACATACATTGCTAGATAAATATACATGCATACATACATATATACCTTAGTACATAGGTTCATGCGTTCATAAATACAAGCGTACATACATACATGTATACATGCATACATACAAACATACATAAATAGATATATACGTACGCAATACATACGTACAACATACATATATACGTGCATGCCGTACATATATGCATACATACATACACACATATACATGAAAACAAGCAGAATTGCACATATACAAACATGCATATATACATACTTACATACATACATACGTGTATACATACATACCTGCATGTATACATACAGAGAGACGTATGCACATGCATACATGCGCACATACAAGCATACATATATACATACATACATACATACATACATACATACATACATACATACATACATACATATACATACATACATACATACATACATACATACATACATACATACATACATACATACATACATACATACATACATATATACATACATACATACATACATACATACATACATATACATACATACATACATACATACATATATACATGCATACATACATACATACATACATACATACATGTATGCATACATGTATACATACATACACACATATATGCATGTATGCACATATACAAACATACATAGATACATACGTACATACATGCCATGGGCATCCCATCGTCTGTTATTTCTTAATAAGATAGTTTCGCAACGATTAAGTAGGCACATCACGGCATACGCACCACTCCCTTCTGGTGCAGCCAAATGAGGTCACAGGGCGTTACCTGACCCAGTTTAAATATTCACGTGCTGCCACTGATTCAGAGCAGTGCGGAAATGCCGTTGGCCAATTATGCAGATGTCAGTCACGGGTTAAGAATGATTTAAGAAACTGTTTGCGATGTTCATTAGTAGTAGAAACGAAACTGGACGAAAGCAAAAGCAGATGGGATTTTATGCCAGAAGGCAAAAGTTGACAAGACTTCGAAGATCGCTGTATTTATGGTCAAAGTCATTGACATCATAATTATTTATTACTTTGGCTACGTTTGAATCTCTATGTAGCTGCTTAATGGATTCATAACAACAGCAGCAGCAACAGCAATAATAATAATATGACAATAGTAATAAGCTAATGATAGTAACAATATTAATTTATGAACAATAACAATGAATTATTATTTCAGTTATATATGCAGATAATACTGATAGTGGTGGTGGTGGTTGTTATGATCACAATGAATTATTTTCATTTACATATGCAGAGAATAGTGATTGTTGTGGTGGTGATGACGATGAAGATGATGAAGATGCTGCTGATGCTAGTCTCAGGCTGTTACTACCTGGACAATTTTCTAGGTAAAATAAAACAAGATAGTCTTGCTATTATCAACAGCATTAACCCACAGCATTATAGAAAGCGAGTTCGTTTTAGTTTTTATGCAGATATCTTTTGGTTGCCATAGAAAATCGTCCATATAGTAACAGTATGAGACTAGTGTGTGCGTGTTACGCCTGAATGCCTGTGATGGTGATGAATTGTCAATCAAAGTCTAAATTTAATCAAAATCAAAATCTTATTCTAAATCTAATCTAATCTAATCTAATCTAATCTAATCTAATCTAATCTAATCTAATCTAATGACTTCTATAGCGCCTTATCATAATGCCCAGGACATCAGTGTAATCGCTATCAGAAGTCGCAATCCATTGGAGAAGAATCCAGGTTGAAATCCAGCGCCGAATTTAGACTTTTCGAGGCCCTAAGCTATATAAAGCGTGGAGACCTCTTGGTAAAACGTTAAACCAGAAGGTTTTACAATACCTGACAACACACTATGCCTTTCAATATTATTTAATAGTAGGCATTTAAAGTGAAAAATTCAAATTATGTTCAAATGAATGCATTTACTCAGGCGATATGAAATTTGCTAAAGAAGACGTTTAAAATGGTCCTACATAATATATATATATATATATATATATATACATATACAGCACACATGACGTTTTTCAAAGCACCCCCAACACATTATGAATATTTAAGCCCCGGCCGCCCTGTGGATTGTGGGCCCTAAGCAGTAGCTTATTTAGGAAGATCCGGCACGGTCGAAATCATATCAGTCGACTTTCAACAGAATCCGAGCAATCAACTAATGCTGAAATAAGCTCAACAGAGTCAATTAATAATCAGTTGAGCTGAGTTTCAGTCACCCGAGTTCAATCAGCTAGAAACAACGGAGTTGATCCTATAGATCAGCCAATCTGATTCATTTTAATATTGCAGCGTTTCGACTGAAATGCATCATATTTAGATGCGCTGAAAAATTTATTTAAGATTGGCGAGACGAGCGCGATTAAAATCCCCGCAGCTGAGCCACAGGAATCGAGTGAATTGAGTCAGATCGAGAGTCGAGCTTTGCCAGATCAATCTTAAATTAAATCTGACGGATTGACTGGCGTTGAAAAGAATCGAATACGAGATCCAGACATGACAGGAAGAACGCGGCGCCCCAAGGACACGAGCATCCCTGTTGTCGTGTGCACATTAAATACTGATGCATAAAAACAACCTTCATTAATCCCCGGAATCGCCATCTTCAGCAGCCCTCAGCATCTGCCAACGCAGCCGCGGATGCGACTGTGCTCGAATGTGCCCGGGGCATCTGTTTTGTGGTCGGCTCGGTATCGTTCGCCGTATTATGAAGGCACGGAGAATAGAGAATAGTCGTGGCATCGCGTCACGAGCGAATTTCAAAAACATCAGCGAAATTGAAAGTCAGGCAGACTGACAGAGAGAGACACACAAACACACTGACATAAAGCAAACATAGACAAAACAGTAAAATAGAAAAAGCGATGAAGAGACAGGAGAAGCAGGCAAACAATTCATACACAAATATGCAGACAGACAGATAAACAGACAGACAGACAGACAGACAGACAGACAGACAGAAAGAAATGGCAAAGTGGTAGATATACTTCGAAACCGAAAAGGAAATGTGAGAAAGAAGTATAAGATAGTATTACAAGTGCCTATACAATCAGTAAGAGGTACAAATGAGACGGACGATGAGTCACAGAGTGAGATTAAGAGCGAGACAGAAATCCACAGAGACAGACGAGAGACGGAAAAAGACAACAACAGAAACAGGAACGACTGATAGGAAGTTGATTTGCGGAAGGCGTCGAACCTAGGACGCCAGATCTATCAGTTTTGTCTCCTCGGGCAACGCGTGTTGCGTCGGAATATCAGTAAAAGCTGATGCACTCGTTTAGTCTTCATTAGCAGAATGCGCCGCAAGATTGCAGCAATCCGTTCGTCGAAACTAAGTGGCAATATGACACGTGAATTAGAAAACATCTCTCTCGGATGGTAATCTCCAGCCGAATGGGATTTCCGACCAGGCCCGAGGCGCTCCGGAACTACAGAGAGCTTGAGTAGAAGGCATAGATCCCTGACTTAACACGGGATTTGGGACTCAATATTTTACCAGAGGGAACTACAAACACAGGTAGTGCCCAGATAATGTACTCCGCGGACGGGCGGGCGGGCGTCCGTCACTACGAGCTGTTACGGGTTTGTCTTTGCAGGCGTGTCACCTGGCGTGTGTGTGTGTGAACTCTTTCCCTGCAGCACTGCGGAAAACTATCAACACCTTAGAATGTTAAGTGGATTGATTGACGAAATCAGGCGAGGTGTCCGGCGAGATGTTCATGCGTCTTGCATGTTCTAAGCTTAAGTTTTTGATAATGCCCGTATGATCGGACGGTTCCATGACAAAATATCATGCGACAATACACCTTTTTAGTCGATTTTCATTTTTAAATTATCAATTATTAAAATAAACACTTATTTACTCGTTTTTACTTATGACATTTTGTCCATGACATTTCGTCAGGTGACATTTTGTCTTTATGACATTTTGTTCGTGACATTTTGTCCGTGACATTTTGTCGCATGACATTTTGTCAGGCCACCGTTCGGACTTCTGCTATGTCAGAGTCGGCAGGAATTATTGAAAGAAGATATAGAGAGATGGACGTAAGCTACTGCGCTACACAAAGCGTCCTATTATTGTTAACACTTTAAGAAGAGACTTTACTAAAGGCGACTGGAAAACCAATGCAGTTCGTCGTCACAGTCTTAAACTGCAAAAACGGCTTGATACAGAAAGCTTCAGCAATTTAACAAGCACCTCGTCGCATTGGCATAGACTATATACAGATAACAAAGCACATTTAAGGTGTTTAAAGTTAAAATCACGAGCATCCTGCAGGTTAACCAGGAACACTTAATATCCCAGGTTTTCTAGTTTTTTTTTAAAGTTTTGAGTGTCCACTGCGACAGTATAGCATCATCCCGATCATTCAAGAATTCTGCCAATCTGCCACTGAAGAATTTCTGTCCTAATGTTCCTGTAGGTTGCTTAAATAATTTATATCTGTGACCTCGAGTTGACTTGTTTGGCTCTAATTCAGAGACCTTGTCTCACTGCACTGTCTATTTTCCAGTGATAATCTCATAAGCTTCCATTAGTTCTCAGATTGATGAACTAAAGTCCTGTTGGTCACTACACTATAGGCGCAAGTGGCACATTATCAGTCAGGTATCGTTCCTGTTTCTGTATCAAAGTTCCCTCTAGAAGAGTGTACAGTAAACCTATTCCCGTATTATCCGTTTTATAAAACAGAGAAAGCTAATGCTATCTCCCCAAAAGTGTGTTATTATAATAATTATTTAATATAATTAAATATTCACGTTTATTCACAAGCTCACTGATAAATCGCAGTAAGTTATATTGAAACATTGAAACATGAAGGTGCAATTATCAGGATCTTATTGAACATACCTCAGCCTGTTAGGCGCCCGCTCATTTTACTGCTGCCCCTACGGAGTGGAAGGCCGAATCGACCTAGAGGGGCATGTGTGTCAACCGCATCTTTCAAGATCTTATGTTCTTCATGCAAGAGTATTACCATTCATCTATTCCGCTCCCCTTATTTGGCCTGCATTGAAAACGGACAATCGTAGTGAAATTGAAAATGTAAACCAATGTACTGTAAAGAAATGGTATTTGATGCAAAAACATATAATTACTGTTATTACTGCGTGATGGTGTATGAAGATGGACGTTGCAAACTGAAAAGGCCAATGACCGAACCAAGTAGGCCTATCAATACATTGCATTCTAATTCCTGCCAAGTATTGTAATGCATTTCAATGCATTGTGATTTGATATAATCTGATGTAATTTAATATGTGTAACTATATGTCATCGCACTGATATATATATATATATATATATATATATATATATATATATATATATATATATATATATATATATATATATATATATATATATAGAGAGAGAGAGAGAGAGAGAGAGAGAGAGAGAGAGAGAGAGAGAGAGAGAGAGAGAGAGAGAGAGAGAGAGAGAGAGAGAGAGAGAGAGAGAGAGAGAGAGAGAGAGAGATTGTACAGGAGGATTGGAAAGGTCCGTATAACAATTACATCGCTCGTGAAGGAGACACTTGAGAGGCGCCATATTAAGAGTAATGCTCTGTGCGAACATACTATAGAGGCTGTACCGAATATTCGTATTCGATTCGTTTCGGACCGAATAGTGCTCCGAATAATTTATTCGTATTCGGCCGAATAGTTTTTTAAAATTCCGAATACGAATAGGAAAAGCTCTAGATAAATTTTAGCGTATATTCAAAGTGCGCTATACAAAATCGACCCTTCACTGTGTAGTTTCATTTGTAATCTAAACTGTCTTTTTTGCTACCAGTTTTATGCACGTGCGGTAAATACAAAGATTTTAATAAGTGAACGAATCTTAAACTTATTCGATTTTCGTCAAATTCAACATGAACAGTTTGTATGCACTACATAAACACAAAAATACATACATACTCATGCACATAGATAATACATGTACATACTAATGTGCATGCATAAATGCAAACATGCATACATACATACTCATGTGCATGCATGCATGCATACTAACATACATCATACATACATATATACATACAGGTTATGTAATCCTACATTCAAATTACGCGACTCGGTGAGTGTAGAACCTGGAACGCCGGGGCAAAAGATCGCAGACCCCGACAGATTCCCTCTATCTCTGGCTGACTGGTTCTGTGTCTCTGGCTGACTGATTCTATGTCTCCGGCTGACTGGTTCCGTATATCCCTGGCTGACTGGTTTTGTGTATCTAACTCGACGCACGACAGGGATTCGCTGATGAATGCAAGAGACATTTTGTCCGTCTGTTTGACTGCGTCGTATCTGACGAAGCGAAAACCTCGTCCACTTGTCTGTCATTCGATCAATCAGTCATTAAATCGTTCAGTCATTTCAGCCTTCGATCTCACTCGATCGTAAATTCCTTTACTTCCGCCCAATTTCACCTGCCTTCCGCCAGCTTCATGTCACCTGAGAAAGATTTCCGAGACAGATAGACAGACAGACAGACAGACAGACAGACAGACAGACAGACAGACAGAGACAAAGATATAACTATATATATGTATATATACACAATAGAGAAAGAGAGCGAGAGAGACAGAGACAGAGACAGAGACAGAGAGACAGAGAGACAGAGAGACAGAGAGAGAGAGAGAGAGAGAGAGAGAGAGAGAGAGAGAGAGAGAGAGAGAGAGAGAGAGAGAGAGAGAGAGAGAGATGGATGAACAAGACGGCGTCTGAGTTGGCACACAGACGGATGGATGGGGTAGGGGGTACTAAGGGAGGGGAGGAGATTTAACGGGAAATGGAAAGGTCAGGCATTTCGAGCTATAAAGATTGACGTGTGGTAAAAGAAGAGTGATGGTACAGTCAGTGCGAGCAGGCATCGTGAGCAGGTGGAGCAGAAGTCACCTGAGAAGTAAGAAGCTCACAGTCAGATGAGGAAATATATGTCAGGATGAGAGGATGAAGAAATGAGATGTTCATAGAAGATTAAAAGACAGAAAACGAGAAGAAAGAAAGAAAGAAGTGTGGGAAGGAGAAAGTGAACGATGATACAGAACTGATAGTGAGGTTATAAGGAAGAGGAATGAAAAAGAAGACTGAGGAGGAGGACGACGAGGAGGAGAAGAGGAGGTCACCCAGATGGCACACAATCTAAGCAGACGACAAGTCCGATTATAGCAACCGGTTTTCCGATTCAATCGACTTGGCGTCCTAAGTCTCCCAAGGCGAGAAACAGGAGATGACAGACAACGGAAGGATGTCCGACAGCCTCAGCCAACGGTCCCAGAACCAGATGCTTATGTTGTCAGAATAGATGAATATATAAATATTCAATTACAGTAACGGAATATATATCAATATTCAATCAATTACAATCACACAATATATAAATAATCAACCAATTAAAATTCCTATTACAATTGGAGAATATATCAATATTCAATCAATTGCACTTACAGTTACAGTTGGAGAATATAAACGTTCAGTTACAATTCCAAATCCAATTATTTTCGTTAATTAATTTCAATTATTGCATAGTTATGGTTCCCCTAGAACCTCTTCAGCCTTTTCAGTGTTTGGGCGGACCACGTGGAATAACCTTCCTTCAGATCTACATGTTCATTTGGCTTGGGACTCTTCACACAGCTTTTACAAGCATCTGAAACTGTGTACTTTATCGCCAGAGTAGGGCTGGGAGCGCCTCTGGGTAGGTATCTCGGAGGGGCTCTATATAAGATCTCTGAACGCATGAATTATATGAAGTTGATATTAAAATCAAATGACCCACAGATGGAAAGATAAGGTATAGCAGGTTACGGTATTATGGACTCTGGAATACCGTGGATAACAATGATGCATGATTGGGTAGAGAGCATGACAAGGGAAAGTTGGTTTTCGTTGAGTAAATTTCAAGTATTACATGGTTGTGAATCTCCTAAAACCTTTTCAGCTTTACAGAAGTCTCTGATAAACTGTCAAGCCTACGGTTGCGTTCCAAACAAAAAGGAAGATCCGCTGCAAGAAAATCAAACTCAACTATCGGACACCAAAACTTTTCTCGTCTGGTTGAAAAACTCGACACTGAATTAACCAATTTCTATCAAAACCCTCGTTACGAACCTGAGTTATGACGCATGAAAACGAACTCCAAGCGCATTAGATAAATGCGTTCATCTAACCACTGAGCCACAAAACCAATGAATAAATGATCTCGAGTTAGTCATCTTTGTTGCTGGGCTTATAGTTCTTCATGCGGTTGTTCTCATTGCTTTATAGGCGGACTTATTCGCCGACGACTCATTTAATATTCATGTCATCTTCAGTTCCGCCTCAGGAGTGGCACAACCACGTGTCATATAGCCTCCAAGCTGCGGAATTTCTCACTCCGCCACCCACGAAAATCGCACGGGGCTACTCATTTTGAACCTCAGCTATGAGGGAGATCCTTCATGACGCATGATTGGATTTCTGTGGTCAGTCCATAACTTTGAACTGAACCGTTTCATAATTGTCAAAGACAATAGCTGACAATCACAGATGACACCTGTCAATCTTCCTTTGTTTTCGTTTCTCCAAGGTGTCATATATCACTTGTTTGCGAGACGTTTTCTCTTTCTGGTCGGCGTTATTAGTCTGGCAACATTTTCTCTGGGTGACTTTCATAAGGAATTTACATTACCAGGTTACTGCATAAAAGATAAGAAAACGCTTCCTGACTTATTTAGTTACTAATTTTAAATTTTTTATTTCGATTTATTACTTCTATGTTTTACAATCAATGCTTCTAGCTACTGTCCCATTGTGCGTTTGCTAACGGTGTAATAAAGAGTGTACTTACTTACTTACTTACTGATTTCTTCTTCATAGGCCTTTGAACCGGCAATAGATGAATTCAAAGGTCCTATGCCCTGAACCATTGCACTTCCGTAAGACGTTTCGCTCGTGCAAATCTCTGGAATTCTCCACCCTATTCAGTTCGTTCGGCCAATTCTTTGATGTCATTCAGACCTGAACTTAAGACTCAACTCTTTCAACCTGCATTCATCCACCCTGTGGTACAGCCTGGCTTCTGGTTCCTCTGATCTATTGGCTTTCGACCTGGATTCTTCTCCAGTGGATTACAACTTTTGATAGCGACTGCACTCTAAGCGACCATCACCTGATGTCTTGGCGCTATAGAAGTCATTAGATTAACCTTTGACCCTTCCAACTTACACCGATACCAAATTTTACTGCTTTGTGCTATGAACACGCTTGTCGAGGTCTTTAAATGGAGTCTCCTCAGCAAGCCCGAACCGCCAACAGTTGATCACAGAGTGTCGTGTGTAGCTTGTTCCGCTTGGCAGGACACTATTGATGACGCGAATTATACGATACGCTAATAGTGGTAGTTTCAATTTAACGACACTGTGTGATAACAAAGATCATTAGCGTCGCCCTTCTCCTTTATCCACGCTTGGGACTGGCACTGCCAGAGTACGAGAAGTTTTATATGATACGCTGATCTTCCATACGCGCTCAATTTTTACCTCTGTGCTCGGGGCTGAATCTTGGTGCGTCATGACACATTGCGATTTTTTTGTCAAACCGTAACAAGCCTTGAGGACCAACAGTCCAGCTGATGACTTCTATCGTGTTTGCGGTACGGCCAAGGGATACTTCAGCCTCAGAACTACGCCTCAGGGTCTGCTCCTTAGAAATGACTCCATCGCACCCACATACACTAAATTCTCATCTGGTTGGATTACTTCATGCAATTTTCGTTCTCTGCGTTCCATTCAGTTTCAAATGAAGTTGACCGTGACAATTTGTACGATTAACTCGAAATGTCCACGTAGCAAGCTGCCTGATGACGGGAAACTCATTGACCAAATATGCACTCTGTATTAATATATTATGTCAGTAAAAGCAGCTATCCGAACTAGAGTTAGCACGAATGCTACGTATGTATGCGTGTATGTATGTATGTATGTATGTATGTATGTATGTATGTATGTATGTATGTATGTATGTATGTATGTATGTATGTATGTATGTATGTATGTATGTATGTATGTATCAATCAATCAATCAATCAATCAATATATCTTTATTGCAATCAATAACAACAATCAGTTATAATAATACAGATCATGTACGAACAGGAACTTCTACATATCTAGATTTAATAAGATAAGTAATATTCCGTCTTATCTGACCGCTGAAATGGTGCTATCGATGACAATGGGTGGCCCTAAAGGGACGGAAGTCCCGCTAAGGAGGGATACCCGACCAAACAAATTATCATCTTCTTGTAAATGACTGTTCGAATAGAATCTTGAGTAAATTATAATTGTTAACACATAAGGAAGAAAATGAAATAATAATTGCCTTAACTAATACTTAATTAATGGGAGGAGAGGAAAGAAGGTGAAGAGGAAAAGGAGAAGAAAAAGAGAGGAAAGAATAAATGAAAGAAGAACTTAACTAAATACTCCCGGGGAAGTTCCACCCCGGTGTGAGCCCGCCTTCTAATCCTACAAGAGTTAGTAACATACTGCTACAGATGGTAGATCATGATGTGATAAGAAATTGACGTAAACGTTTTTTGAAGTCTAGTCGATTTGTTGCTGATCGTATTTCTAATGGTATTGAATTCCAGATAAGGGGGCCATTAGACCTTATGTTAAACGCTCTTAAATTGGTGCGTGCCTTTTCTGGACGGTATAGTGAAGCACCTCTCGTGTTGTGTTCGTGCAACGTTGAGCCAAGAGTGAAATAATTAGAGTATGAAGCAGGGAGTAGTTTGTGTTCATATTGGAAGAAAAAATCACCAACCTGGGCCACCCTAATTTGTTTTATAGTTAATAACTTTAGTTCCTTGAAAATATGGGCAGAGTGGGTGTTTCTTTTAGCTCCCTCAATCATTCTGATAGCCTTTTTTTGAAGGGTTGTTAATTTTTTAAGTCGAGAGTCGTAATTAGATGCCCAGAGTAGGTTGCAGTAACTTAAGTACGGTTGGATTAACGTGTGATATAAACTGATTCTAACCTCTTTTGGAAGCAAATGTGAGACTCTAGATATTATCCCAATGTTTTTAGCTACCTTTGAGGAAATATAATTTATGTGAGTTTTCCAAGTTAGATGCTGGTCAACAATAACCCCGAGGAATCTAGTAGAGTCAACCTGAGATATGGGAGCATCATCTAGTACAAGAGATGGAGTTATTTGCTGGATTTTTCTATGTGATTTGAACACAATGAAATTTGTTTTGTCAATATTAAGTGTGAGCCTATTTGCAATGAACCATCTGGTCACTCGCCGTAGTTCAAGATTAACTGTATCCATGAGAGCTTGCCAAGAACGGTTAGAATAGAACAGGTTGGTGTCGTCTGCAAAAAGGATAAAGTATAGTGTAGTAGAAACATTTGCTAAATCATTTATGAATAACAGAAAGAGGAGTGGCCCAAGATTTGAACCCTGTGGAACTCCGTAAGTTATGTAATCAAGGTTAGAGCGTGCTCCATTGCATACTACTCTTTGGGAACGATGTTCCAAATAACTAGTAAACCATTTTATTTGATTGCCTCTAATGCCGTAGTGGAATAATTTTTTTAGCAAGATGGAGTGGTCTACGGTGTCAAAGGCTTTGGCCAGGTCTATGAAAACTCCCACCGAATATTCGTTGTTGTCTATGGCCTTTGTGATTCTATCTTCCATATCTAATAAGGCCATGTAGGTTGAGTGGCCCGCCTGGAATCCGTGTTGGGAGGTATGAATGAGATTAGCCTTATTAATGTAGGAACTGAGTCGGTTATACATGATTTTTTCTAGAAATTTTGCAAAATATGGGAGTACTGAAATTGGTCTATAGTTCCCAATGCATTCTTTGTCCCCCTTCTTAAAGATCGGTGTTATCTTAGCAGATTTAAGGAGGTGAGGGACTATCCCATTAGTCAAAGAGCTATTAATAATTTCAGTGAGCGGTCTAATAACCAAGTGCAAGTTGGGAGTAGCTATATAAGGGTCAATGTCATCGAGACCTTTGGTGTGTGTTTTTTTTAGGCCAAGTCCAACGTTCATAAGTTCCTCTGGGGAGGTTAATAATAATCCCATAGAAGTTAAGGCAGAGGCCGGCATAAATTCATCAACGGAGCAAGGAGGGCTAGGGATTTTTTCAGCAAGATTCTTAGGTAGGTTAGTAAAGTACGAGTTGAAGGCATTTGCTATTATCTCTGCATTATCTGTTCTATTGCCGTTAATAATTAGAGAGTCTACCCTTGAAAGTTTATCTTCAAGGTGCATTGCGGAGCGAATCAATTTCCATGTCATTTTTAAATCAGTGCTGTATTTAAAAAACTCTGTGGTATAATAGTTCTTTTCGGCATTTATCCTTATGGTTTTAAATTTATTTCTGTAGACCGTAAACTTTTGCTTATTGGCTATGTTGGGATTTTTTAAGTATTTGATGTATAGGAGATTTTTTTCCTACAGGATTTGAGAAGTCCCGGGGTCATCCAAGGTTGGTTGTATTTGATCCTACTCCCCTTACAATTCGTTTTGAGTGGAAAAGCGTAGTTGTAAGCCTTAATATAGTTTCCAATGAAATTTTCATAGGCTTCATTTACAAGACCTTGATTACAAAAGTTATATACATGTTCCCAATTTATATCTTCAAGTGTCTTTTTGAATAGATTCATGCCTTCCGAAGTTATAGACCTGTATTCAGTTTCTTTATGCTCTCTATTGCAAATAGTCTCAAGGGAGAATTGAGCAAAGACAGGTAAGTGGTCAGACAGATCAGAAATTATAATCGAGGCAAACTGTAGTTTAGACCAGGAGGTGCAGAAGATGTTGTCAATTAGGGTTTTTGAGGTTGGGGTGATTCTAGTGGGTTTCGTATGTATGTATGTATGTATATATGTATGTATATATGTTATGTATGTATGTATGTATGTATGTATGTATTTATTTATTTATTTAATTTTATTTATTTCGGATATTTCTATAGCGCCTCTCGAAGTCTACTACTACTCAGAGGCGCTCCCGACTACAGCAATGGTATATTGTGTCGGAATTTTCACGCCGAAGCGCCACGAGCAATTGCGAGTGAAGGACTTGCCCAAGGTCGTACGCAGCGGCTAGAGTGGGATTCGAACCTGCAACCCTTCGGTCACAAGGCGACGAACTTACCACTGAGCCACCACGCCCCACAATGTATGTATGTATGTATGTATGCATGTATGTATGTATGTATGTATATATGTTATGTATGTATGTATGTATGTAAGTATGTATGTATGTATGTATGTATGTATGTATGTATGTGACGTGCAGAATTAGGCACCATATGTTCCTGTCTGCTAGAATATCTTTGCGGTTGTACTGACATATCCATTCATCTACATAACTCAACCGACTCGCTTTTTACTGATATTAGTAGGTCTAATTTGCAGGCCTGACGGAGGGTCTAGAACTCTGTGGCTCGAGTCATAACTAATACATCAAGGTATGAGCATATAATATTATGGCCTCTGGCTTAAATCGTTGCATTGGCTTCCTGTTCAGATAGAAATCTCTTTCAAAATATTGGACTCATGGTTTATAAACCATTGAGCTCTAGCGAATAACAGTTTTTAAAATCAGTTTTTATTTTTCAGTCAGATAACCATTCAACAAGGTCATCTGATTGCCTTCATTGGCCGTATCAATAATCTAGAACCGTGGTTTATCGTTTGCAGGTCCTAGATTTTAAAAACTCTTTCCCCCTATCTGTTGTTCTGCTCAGCGCTTATGTCATTTCAATCACAACTTAAGCCGTATATACCTTCTGTGTGCAGAAATGAGCACTAGGGAATTACTCGTAGGTCCTACTATTAATAATAATAAAGCCAATAGTAATTATCCTATATATATGTATTTATGTATGCATGAACTGTATGTACTATGCATGCATGTATCCATGACTGTATGTACTGTATATATGTATGTATATATGTATGTATGCCTGCATGTATGACTGTATATATGCGTATGTATGTCTGTATTTACATGCACATTTATTTTAACGTTTAAGTAGCGCATTTTCTGAACCTATCAATGGCATTACTGAACTACTGTACAGTTAGCCCATCCCTTCATCTGTCTGTCTGTTAGTCTGTCTGTCAGTCCGTCTATCTTTCTCCCAATACCTGTGTTCGTATCACTCTTGCGCTGTCACAGCGGAAGTGCGTCACTACGATTAGTGTAACTGACCAAATTAGCCTGGAGCGTTGGACGAAGGCAGACGGTTAGTCTTCCTCGATGGTCAGTCTGTGAGAAGAGACACTACAGATGCCCTATAGATCGAAGACGTTGGGACTAATTGGTCTAATTCTTCTTCTCTACTGACGGCTTCCTTAGCAACAGAGTCCTTGGCAACGACGTTGACAATCGACTCGTTTGAGTATGCTAGGAGGATCAGTGGGTGTCAACGTCCAGGGCTCGATTGAGGTATTATGGGGGAAGAGAAGACGAGAAGTCAGGGCTTAGGTAATGAGAAAGAGACAGAGACAGAAAGAGATATATATATATATATATATATATATATATATATATATATACCAACAGATATAATGATAGAAATTAAATAGACAGATACAAGCAGATATAGGAAGAGAGAAAGACACACAAATCTACATATCTGCTATCTTCATACATATATGCAGATAGAAGGAGAGAATGTCACGTACACAGAGACAGACAGATGTGAAGAGAGAAGCGTAGATAGACATGCAGAGACAAGAGAGAAAGATATAACTAAAAGTGAAAGATAGAGGCAGACAATAGTTCAAGCATACAGACATAAGGAGAGAGGAGGAGACATAGAAAAAGAAATAGAGGCAGGCATTCAGGCAGGCAGAACGAGTGAGAAACAAAGAACTGAAAAGATACAGAATACGAGAGAGAGAGACAGACAGACAGACAGATACAGAGACAGATGGAGAAAACGCAGAGCAAGATGATGGATAATGACAGACACAGTCATACAGACACAGACAGCAAGACAGACAGCAAGACAGACAGCAAGACAGACAGACATACAGATACAGAGACAGATAGAGAATACGCAGCGAAAGATGATGGATAATGACAGACACATACATACAGACACAGACAGCGAGACAGACAGACAGAGACCAACGCGCAGAGCAAGAGACAGACAGGCAGACAGACAGAGGCAAAGAACTGTAAAGATTGTAAGATGGGTTTATTCGGAGGTTTAAGGAGAGGTTAAGTGGACGATGATTGATAGCCGTTGGTCATCGTTTGTGCGATTAGTCGTCTGCGTAAAATGACCACTGTTGCCTAGTAACTGACTTACACTGGTCAAGCGGTCAGTGGTCAAGGCTTTAACGGTTCAAATTCACGATAAAATACATACAATTTTATATATTTATGTTTCTAAACATGACTATTATAACAGCATCGTTATTGTTGTCATCATCGTTATTGTTGTCAATATCGTTATTGTCATCATAATCGTCATTGTTTTCATTTATAATTTTCTCATTCTTTGTTCTGCAGGCGCTTAAAATCTATTCTATTGAATGAGAGTTTTCCATGTTGAGTTGGGAGTGCTACTGATGTGTTTTTCCTTGAAGTTGCGCTTTACAGATTTCCATTTATGTTATGTTATGTAATGTTAAAGCAAGCACGCAGTTAGCACAGCAACTCTGATTAATTCTAATACCGATAACAGGAATGATAACAACAATAGTAACAATACCGATAACAGAGAATTATAGCAACAATAGTGACAATACCCTTGAATACCGATAGCAAGAATGATAACAGCAATAACAACAACACCGACACCAACAGTATTTTGTATTCCTAGCGTGGAACAACCTCTATGCATGACATTGACGCTAAATTCAGACAGAGTTTATGTTTCGATACCGTTTTCCGTCGGAGCATGCGCACTGGATGCTCCGGAATAAAACTCAAATAAACTGCGAAAATGGTCAATTTCCTTGCATCACCGAAACAGATGTTACCAGGATTAATCAGACGTTGAAGAAGCCAGGCACGCTGCAAATGAACGCAGTCTTCGACGCGATTAACCCGATCTCATTTGTAACTGGGTCAGCGAATCGGTGTTAAACCGGCTGGCACGTAGAATAAGGAACTCGACGACTTCGTGAAACGGTAAGCCGATGTGCATTTCAGGGATTAGTGCGTTAATTTAGAGCGCATACCAGAAGAGAAGTCGATTGGTCAGACGGTACAAGAACGTAAATTGTCTAATACAGGAGCATTCTCAGTGCAGTCCGCGGTGTCTGATTGCCGTGAAACGTTACGCAACGAGGACCAGACGGACTTCACCTTAATTAATGGACAATTTATGACAGTTGGCGTTCAAGACACAGTCGGACCAGCATGTGTTCTTAGCCGACATCAGTCCTAAGAGTGATTTACATGCATTCCGTGTGTACTCGTCCTCCTAAGGTTTCGGCTTCCCATTCGGGAAAATGGTCTTGGAGAACCGCTGGATCCCTTTCCTAACGAATGGCGGCAGTTTATGGGGTCGTTATGGGGACGTTTACGTCACGGGTTTACACCCAGCAACCAGAGAAGACGAAGAAGAATAAGAGGCAGCAGAAAGGATGCGGAACGGAGAAGCGATGCCATACAAATAAATGTACTCAATGACTCGAATCTACGTAGCGCATTTGGGAGGCTTTGTAACGCCACTGGGTTAGGTTCTCCAAGTGCGCTACTTAAATAGTAAGATAAAGAAATGCAAGTGCACGTACTACATGCAAACAAACATACATCCATACATACATATACACACAAACATACATATGTACATACATACATACACACACACATACTTATGTACATACATACATACACACATGTATGTATGTACTTATGTACATACATACACACATGCATACATACATACATACATACATACGTACATACACACATGCATACATTCATACATACATACATACACACATACTTATGTACATACATACATACATACATACATACATACACACATACATACATACATACATACATACATACATACATACATGCACACATACGTACATACATACATACATACATACATACACACATACTTATGTACATACATACATACATACATACATACATACATACATACGTACATACACATGCATACATACATACATACATACATACGTACATACACACATGCATACATTCATACATACATACATACATACATACACACATACTTATGTACATACATACATACATACATACATACATACATACATACATACATACATACATACATACATACATACATACATACATACATACATACATACATACATACATACATACATACATACATACACACACACGTACATACATACATACATGCATACACATACGCATACATAAATACATACATTCATTTTGATAATTTATATAGCGCCTCTTCAAGAACTCTAATCAGTCCAGCCACGGTTAAACAGAGAAGAGTTAAGGAGGCGGTAGAAAGCAGGTGAGCTGCCTTGTGGAAATAAACGTAAAGAAGGTGGGAGCCCATTCCACGTAGAGGGACCAGCCACTGAGAAGGCACGACGCTGTTTAACAGAGGAGCGGGACCGAGGTACCAACAGCTCGCCTCCAGTTGCAGAACGCAGAACTAGACGGGACATTCTAGGCCAGAGAGCGGAGAGCAGATATCACGTAGGCAAGACGGACCTTCACCAGAGAGAGAGAGACCGCCAGACAAGAGAAACAATCCTATAGGCGATGCGCTGCGAGGCAGGAAGCCAATGCAGGACATCACGCATATAAACTGAAACTGGTGCATATTTTGTGATATGGGCAATGAGCAGAGCGGCAGAGCGAAGGACCCGGTCATGGCGCCCTGTTACAGCCAGTGGATGTCCAGTGAGAACTGAGCAGATAAAAGCGTGAACAAGGATTACCGCCGCGTCATGAGAAAGGGACCGTATTACAACACGCAACTGCCGGAGCTGGTAGTAGCAACTCCGGGTGACAAAGTTAACATGCTGAGAAAAAGTAAGCTCTTGGTCAAGTGTCACCCCCAGAACCCGGATAGTGAGAGAAAAGGAGACATGAAGGAAGGCCTCTGCTAACAAGTGCAGGTCAACCTTTGCCAGCTGTCTGCGACCACCAAGTCAAATTTATAAACTGAGTTTTACATGGGTTAACAGTAACCGATTAGAAGCCATCCATCCAGAAATGATGTCAATGGCATACATACATACATACATACATACATACATACATACATACATACATACATACATACATACATACATACATACATACATACATACATACATACATACATACATACATACATACATACATACATGCATACATACATACATACATATATACATACATATATGCATACATACATACGCACATACATACATACATACATACATACATACATACATACACACATACATACATACATACATACATACGTACATACATTCGTCATCTAACCTATGTTGCTGTTATCCAACGTAAAAATAGCAATCGATGGCACAGCAACGAGGAAGCTGCTTTCATCATACAAGTCTCCACTGTTGAACCGTGTTAATGGTTGTGATGTCTAGATACTACTTCTAAGAGGTTATAGCTACATTGCTGTCTCACTCCATACACTAGAGCTTAATTTTAATTGGTTAGCTATGTATATGCTCCTTACTACCAGACAACAGTTTGCTAATGCAGTCACGCTCAGCGTCTGCTATTACTAGATATTCCACTAATAAAGCTGCATTAGGTGTCTGATATTTCCAGATATCCTACAATTAAAGCCACCTGAATGTCTGTAATTACGAGATATTCTACAAATAAAGCCACATTTAGTGTCTGTTATTACCAGATATTCTACTAATAAAGCCACACTTTGAGTGTCTGATATTACCAGATATTTTACTAATAAAGCCAGATTGAGTGTCTGCTATTACCAGATATTCCGACTGATAAAGTCACACTTTGAGTGTCTGCTATTACCAGATATTCTACATAAAGCTGCTGTCACTAGACATTATTGTCAATAACGTAGCCACACTAAACCATCTGTTATTACCAGGCACAAGTGCTGAGAGACAAACGTGCGAGCGGCGGAAAAGGTTTCAGATCGGCCAGCTGATCGTGTAGAGCGTTAGCCATAACTGGTGATGTAAGTGGCGATCTAATATTGCCTCGCGATATTTGCCATGCAGTCCATAACGCTGCTTGCAATCGTTCACATAGACCGCTTGGTCAACAAAACGCAACCTTTACCGGACTATATAGGGCATGGCGGTGTTTACAGTGGTGCTATATAAGCATCTGTTGACAGTACATTGGATCGCATCAACGCTACTACTAGTATAATTATTAATGTTAACATTAACACTATATGACATTGTGTACTATTCTTTTCTGATGTCAAGGGTTACTGGCTTAATTTCTCAGGATAAAGATTGCCCGAATATTGTTCATGGTTTACTACTACTGCTGCTGCTGTTACTACTACTACCACCACCACCATCACTACAACAACAACTACTACTAATGATAATAATAATAATTATTGGCCAAAATACCATACTTTGGCCATGTATCAAATTATATGCTAGAGGTCCTGCATTGGCTCCCTGTACGGCAGCGCATTGAATACAGGATCGCCTCCTTTGGTTGGCGATGTCAACTGGGTCTCGCACCAAAATACCTGATGGATCTCTTCCGGCCTGTGTCTGCTTCTCGGACTGCTCGAGTCCTCCGCTCGGTGGGGAGGGGGATGCTATCCGTCCCGTTTGCCCGTACTGCTATCATGCAGACCCGCGCTTTCTCGGTGGTTGGCCCGACCATATGGAATGGCCTTCCCTCTGAGCTGCGCCTACATCCTAGGTCTTCCTCTGGTACCTTCTATGACCACCTGAAAACTGCTCTTTTTCGCCGTGCTAGAGTCGGGAGCGCCTCTGAGTAGTTCCCTTGAAGTGGCGCTATATAAATTTACGAATGAATGAATGAATAATGACAATGTCATTAATTTTTTAACCTATCACTCATGATCGATTATGAAGGAAACGTTACTCGCCGTAATATTGTTATTATTAATTTAACCCAAAGGATAAAACCCAGCGGGTGTTGAAAACCATTCAGTGCAAGGAAGAGTGCCTCACTGGGATAATTTGATGTAGTAGGCCCTAATATTAGCAAATCAAATCAAATCATTCTTTATTGAAACCATATGAATGTACAATGAATGTACAATGAAAGCAATAGTACATAATGATAGATGAGCAACAAGATGGTTACAACGGTAGGCCCAGAAGGGATAAATAATCCCGCTAGTAGGGACACCTACTTGCAACAATAAACAGCAGTAATATTTAATAATAAATTAGTTATCTTTGTCATAAATTGATCTTTGTTGATACTGGTATCTTAATTACTATTATACTGTTATTACTCTATTATTATTATTATTGCATGTATTACAATAATAACTATTGTTATTATATATTCATTCCTTATTTTTTAGGGCTACTATATTTTTTATTTATTTACTTATTTTAATTATTAACTATTACTATTATTACTATATTATTTCAGTTTTAGCGGAGATAAATGTAATCCACTGTATTATAGAACAGCTACATCATCATCAAGCTAACCTGGATAGGACAAGGTGCTGCGCAAAGCAACGGTGCTATAACGCTGAATTATTACTGAGTGGCGCTGAAACGGATGACTAGTTGCTCTCGCATCCCTGGAAATTCGGCCAAAATTCGTGATGCTATTATTGGAACCGAGCGCCTTATAGGCTAGAGACACAAAGTCAGCGATGTTATTATCATCATGATGATCATGATCATGATCATCATAACCATCATCATCCTCATCATCATCATCATCATCATCAACACCACCACCACTACCACCACCACCACCACCACCACCACCACCACCACCACCACCACCACCACCACCACCACCACCACCACCACCACCACCACCACCACCACCGCAATCATCATCATCATCATCATCATCATCATCATCACCACCATCATCTTCATCATCATCATCACTACCACCACCACCACCACCACCACCACCACCACCACCACCACCACCACCACAATCATCATCATCATCATCATCATCATCATCATCATCATCACCACCATCATCTTCATCTTCAGCATCGTGAACAAAATGATCACTATTGTCATCCTTTCAATCTCATAATAAAAAACACCTTCTTCATCCTCATTCTCATTCTCACTGTCACAATGAGAGCCATCATCATCATTGTCGTCGGCATCGTCGTCATCATCATTGTCGCCGTCGTAGTAGGTCTGTGTATCCAAGAAAGCTGTAGGAATACGATATTAATTACATTAATCTCATCATTACCATCTTTAAAGCCATCAACTTCTACTTTTCGCCATCATTATCGATCACAGGCAGCTGTAGAAAGCCGCTATTTTAGTTAACCTCATCATTACCACTCTGACTGGCTTCATTATCTTTATCTTTTCAGCCATTATCTTCGTCATCATAATCGTCATTGCTATCATCGTTATCATCAACATCGTTGTCTCTGTATCTGAGGAAGCTGCAGGAATGTAACATCAGGTATACTCTCAATGCTGATGCTGATGATGACGTTGTTATCAAACCCACTGTCATCATCACAATCAGCCAGGAGCGTAGCAAGCTACAAGTAATATTGCTGTCTGTGCCGAGCGTAAATATAGCACCCTCCCACCCCCCCCGATCAACTTAACAAATAACGACTAAATTTGCCTGCTCTGTCAGGTATATTCCTATTATTATTATATATATATTCAATGTCAGGCCTTATCGGTCGTGGGGCCCTCAATATGGAATGGCCTCCCTCTAGACATGAACTTGCCGCCTCGGTTAAACTTGCCTGCTTTATGTAAGTCTATCAAATCACATTTCTTTAGCTGTGGCTGGGCTGGACGCGCCTCTGAGTAGGTCTCTTGAAGAGGCGCTATATATTTTATATAAATTATCAGAATGAATGAATATACACTTTTATTTGTTGTTATTTAATTTTATTACAATAATTTGATTATAAATGTATATTACATTTAAAGAAAAATCATTCCGTATCAAAATCTGTGCCCTCTCTCGAGTTGCGCCCTGTTCCATGCATGGCACCGCTGGAACACCCCTCCCTACGGCCAGGGCTGTAGTCGAGGGTATACGCGGGTATGCAGCGTATACTCACCTCTAGGCAGCGTATACTTACCTCTGTAGGGAGGGTATACGCTGGGCATACAGCGTATACTTACCTCTGTAGAGACCGTATAGCCATTGACTAATGAAAATTTCCCAAAAAAGATAGGTAATGAGAGGTTTTGAAGGCGAATGACTAAAAAAATGTCATCAACTTTTTCAGAGATGAATTCCTAAAAAGTCAAGAATTTTCTGAGAATTCCTAAAAGGTCATCAATTTTTCTGAGACGAATTCCTAAAAAAAGGTCATAAAATTTGTTTAGCCCTAGTGACGCCGCTTCTCACCGGTAGCGTATACTCACCTCAAATTTTACCACTACCGCCCTGCCTACGGCATTACAGTCATCATCATCATCGTTATCATCGTTATCATTGTCATGATGGTCATCATCTTCATCATCATCGTCGTCGTCGTCTTTCTCTGCATCCGCGGAAGCTGTAGGAGTGCGATAGAGATCAATTGATTAGAGCGTCGAGCAGTCGACTGAGCATCTCCAGAGCAACTCAAACGAAGCAAACTGATATCGTAGCCGTCGATCCCATAATAGATCCGAGAAAACTGATACTCAATAGTTTGCAGCACGCCAAGCCGTGCAACTGATCCACTGCAAGCGAGCGGTAAAGCACCAGTTGCATTGGATATAGTAAGACAGCTAATGACTATGACGATGATTGTGAAGACGATGATGATAACGATGATGACGACGACGACGACTACGATGATGATGATGAAAATGATGCATCGGGATTAGAACCGGGAACTGCTCGATAAAAGACCTAGAATAACATATGCTAGCACTGCTTCCGCTAACGTCCTCATCACCATAGTTCATCTTACCATGAAATACAGCAGCTATTTCCCTATACCACCTGCTGAGCTTCTGATAATCAAAGAATTTATGTTCACGAAGACCCAGTCGACAATAATTTTAAGAGTTCATCCGATTCTTACGCAGTTCCGTGTGATTTATTTATATCCTGTCCAGCCGGTCGGAAAATTGGACTCGACGAGCGAAGATATCTTAGCTGGAGTTGAACAAGCCGCATTAATATCCGCGACTCACAAAGCATCCAAATGATGCTCGCATCAGAAATACAGGAGCGTATAAGTGTGGTTGAAAGTCGAGCGGGATTCGAATCTCGGTGCTAACTGAATAGCCTTACACTGCCTGACCATCAAGCAAAGAATCCAGTTTCTAAACTTTGTATCGTAGTGCACACGGTGTTGCATTTGAATCAGTCAACACACCTCTTTCTCGGTGACCGATCTTCCCCACAATGGGTTATGAAAGACTACTTTTTAATAACGTTCCTTCGCGTGCCTATAGAATTATACAGTTCTATGTCCACTTTTTTGAAAAATCAACCTAATGCTATATCCGTTATCAGGATGACATGGGCTATGTCCAGAATAGTCAAGCTTAACTGTAGACGCTCTCTTCAGCGCTATCTCAGGATCATATAGTTCTATGTCCACGAATGTGGTCAGTGTTTTAAAGTATTTTAGTGCTACAGAGGTACAAGTCCTCATCCAATAGAATGAATTATTTTCTATCACGTGCATGTTCGATAGATCCGCGATTAAGTGACTTTTGAAGAATTATATTATACGGCGTTATGTCCATAGCCAATACCAGCGAGAGATCTGAACACGTGACTTGGACTTATATCCCTATAGTTCTCACGTTGTCTGCAATCATGGCGTTGCGTGAATTTTTTAATGTTATACAGCTCTATATGTCCAACAATTGTCAACCCTCCCATAATTATATCAAAATTTATTCATATTCAGTGTACATTATAATAAAAAAAACATATATAGTCATACTAGGGGAACACAGCGTTGTCCAAAAATTTTAATTTAATTGCCATCAATGACACAGCGCGAAACATTTTCGTCAGCAAATCTAAGAAATCGTTTTTCTCGGTTTTCGAAAAAGTGGACATAGAACTGTATAATTCTATAGGCACGCAATCGATTCATTTCAGACATCAGTGTAGCAATCAGTGACTTCGACGAGGCTGCGTGAATTCAACAACCCTAGATCGATCACAATGAGTATTGCATTGTTTTATGCTATGTGACGTAACCAAACATTTTTATAGCTCCTTTTGTGAATATATAGCTGCTTTAAAAACCTCAGAATGGCGGCGAATATTGCAATCGTATAAACATTGATGCATGTTGCATTGATTCATGCCATGTGACGTAATCAAACATTTTTATAGCATCTTTTGTGTATATATAGCTGCCTTAGAAACCTCAGAAAGGCGGTGAATATTGCAATCGTATAAAGTCGTCGGCGAAAGAGCTGCAAGTCTGAAATGTGAGAGATTGACTGATTTCAATGCAGTGCTTTATAAAATTAATATGCACTGCGAAACATCTGTTGGAACTGAAATTCCTGTTGAAATGGAACTTATTACAGAGCTGACTGATAGCGCTTCATGTACTTTTTAGATACTGAGGAATCAGTTTATCTGTTGCTTTCCATTCTGAAGCTTTTTTAAAAACTTTTTCTGAAATTTTCCTTTCAAAACAGTGAAATATGAGCTTCATTAACTTACCTTAACTTACCTCAAATTACCTAACTACCCTACCCTAAGTTAGTCTTACGTTATCTTACTCTACATTTATGCTACATTATTTTCTTCATGTCTTGCCGTACTTTTTTCGCCCGGAAGCCTTACCTTGCTTCATTTTACCCTACTTTATTTTAAGCGCGAAGTCTCGCCATACTTTGCTTCACCTTGAAAGTTACTTATCTCACCTTATCTTACCTATTTTATTTTAGATGTGACTCTACACTGACCAACTTTAATTTATTAACTTTGTTTTCAGGCGATTTCTGGACATATAGATTGTGCCTGTAAATAGTTAGCATACTTTTCCTTATTGCTGTTTGACTGTACATCCTTGGATGAATCCTGGTTATAACTTGTTTTTATTTTTCTTCTGCAATGTAGTTTCCCTGTATTCCACACCGACGCCAAGGTCAGCTTTCAATAACTGCAGTTTTGGAAAATAAATATTCTCTGTTCGTTTCTATATTTAGGTGACTGCTTTTTAAATAGAAGCCATAGATTCGTGTCCAACGTGAAACCCGATCTCGTATCATCCGGACGGAGGAGCGATTGCGAAGCGACGGCCGAAGTCATCGACGGTCGCCAATGCAATCGTCCGCCGATGCACCATTCAGCGGCCGGACGGACGACTGGGAGCGAGATTACGAGGGTCAGATTTAGGGTCTGATCCAGCACGGACACTGTATCGAATGGCTGAAGGGTGGAGGAGGCGATGGAGAGACGGATAGATGGAGGAACAGAGAAACGGATGGGTGGGAGGTTGGATGGAGGGATGGATGGACGAGTGGTGGAGGGATGGATAGATGGATGGATGGATGGATGGATGGATGGATGGATGGATGGATGGATGGATGGATGGATGGATGGAAGAAATGATGAATGGATGGATGGATGGAGGAAAAGACAAGTGGATGGAGGGATCAGTGAATGGATTGATTGATGGATGGATGGATGGATGGATGGATGGATGGATGTATGGATGGATGGAGGGATGAGTGGATGGAGGGATGAAGGCATGAGTGGATGGATGGATACGTGGATAGATAGATGGATGGATGAAAGGACAGGTAGACAGAGGGATGAAGGGATGAGTGGATGGGTGGATAGATGGATGGACGATGGATGGATGGATGGATGGATGGATTGAGGGATGAGTGGATGGAGGGATAAAGGAATGAGTGGATGAATGGATGGACGTATGGATAGATGGATGGATGGATGGATGAGAGGACAAGTGGATAGAGGGATGAAAGGATCAGTGAATGGAATGATGGATGGATGGATGGGTGATTAGAGCAACGATAGGATGGGTGTAAGACGGATGAAGGGACAAGTGGATGGTTTAATGGTTGGATGGATAGAGGAATAGAGAATGGGATGAATGGAGAAATGAGGGAGTGACATAGAGACAGATAGATGGAAGATTGAAGGAGAAGGATGGAGGACAAAATGGATAGAGGGATGAAGGGACGAATGGATGGATAGATGAATATAGGATGGATTGATAGATGAAAAGGGAAATGGGCGGCTGTATGGAGGGATAAAAAAGAGTGGGAGAAATAGGAGCCAAATGTACGAATAGGAGGAGTGGATGGATGGACGGACGGATGGATGGATGGATGGATGGATGGATAGAACAGTGGATGAAGATATGGTAGAATGAAGGAAGGGAGAGATGGATTGTGAGTGGACCATTGCATGCGGTTGGGTCGATTGATTCGGTCCGTTGTAGCGTGGCTTTAGCTTGATAAAAATCGAACACAGAAGGAGAACCAGGAGAGAGAGACAGACAGACAGACAGACAGACAGACAGACAGACAGACAGACAGACAGACGGAGACAGACAGACAGACAGATAGAGACAGAGACAGAAAGAGACAGAGACAGAGATAGACTGAGATAGACAGACAGAGACAGACAGAGAAAGACAGAGACAGGCAGAGACAGACAGATAGAGACAGACAGACAGTCAGAGAGACAGAGAGAGACAGAGAGATAGTGGAAGGTAGGAAGGAAAGGTACTGAGAGGCGGGCAGCAGAACTCTGGGCTCTGTGACGAAGACAGAGCTCAGCTGATGACCGATAAGTATGATAGCTATGATGATAGTGATTATATGTTGACGACAACGATGATAATGATGATTTTGATGATGGTGACTGTGTTAGAAGACGATTTTGCAGAAATGATGAAACAATGATTACAGTAGCGACGACGTTTTTTTTATCATGCAGCCGAAAATGAGCACAATGAATGGCGTAACGAAGCCAATGGTGACAACGACTAAAAATAGATCAGCAATGATGATGAGGAGGAGGAAGAGCATAATGAAGCGATAGTAATAATGATGCTGACGATAATTATAGTGACGGTCGAAGTGGTGGTGGTGAAGGAGGATGACGAGAAGGCGGCGGCGGTGGTGGTTGTGGTGATGGTGGTTGTGGTGGTGGTGGTGGTGGTGGTGGTGGTGGTGGTGGTGGTGGTGGTGGTGGTGGTGGTGGTGGTGGTGGTGGTGGTGGTGGAAGAGGTGGTAGTGCCGGCGGTGGTGAAGACCGTGGTGGCAGTGGTGGTGACGGTGGAGGAGGTGGTGGTGGTGATGAACGAAGATAAGGAGAAGGTGGTGGTGGAAGAGATGGTATTGGCGGCGCTCTTGATGCCAGTGGTGTGACGGTGAAAGCGGTGGTAGCGAGGAATTAAGAATGGGTGATGTAGTGGTTGTGGTGGAAGAGGTGATCCTCGTGGTAGTGGAGGTGGTAGTGGGTGGTTGGGGTGGTTATGACTGTAGTGGCAATGGCTTTGGAGGTGGAGTTTGCTGGAAGGGGTTGGTGGTGAATGAGGATGTGGAAGAGGTGGTGCGGTGGAAGTGGTGGTGAGGAAGAGATGCTGGTGATGGTGGAGGTAGTGGTGAAGATGGTGGTTGGGGGCGGAGGCGGTGATGACGATGGTGGCAGTGGTGGAACGGTGCACGTGCCGATGGAGGTGGTGGAAGATGAGCGGAAGGACGTGGTGGATGGGGTGATGTAGTAGTTGGTGCAGGTAGTGGTGGATGGTGAAACGGCAACAACAGCGATGATGTTGACGACAATGATTACGCCGATGGCGCTCTTCATTTTGATGTGATGATGTTGTCGTCCGAGAGTTTATCGCCGCTACATCCGGTGCAAAAGAGATCCTCCACTGAATGGAACAGACAGAGAGAGACAGAGACAGAGAGAAACAGAGAGACAGAAAGAGACAGAGAGACAGAGAGTGCCTTGGTGTCTCGTCGGATCAGACCTTGTTTTGTGGTGCGCAGTTCCGTCGAGATCATTACTGTAACGAACGAAGATGTTAAAAGCTTTTCCAATCCCTTCATGAATAAAAACGCGCACGCAACTCAATCCAACGCACAACCAGCCTCACTTACATACTCACTTACACGGTTACTTACCTACCAAACATCCAGGTGACGACTACCAGCAAACAAGCGTTCAACACAACCCCTATGCCACAACTGACCTAATCTGATGCTGTAACTGCTGTGGCGACGACAAAATAACACATAGAAGAGAGAGAAGTGAGAGAGAGAGAGAGAGAGAG
>OY744612.1:16196307-16215673 GCA_963556255.1 Allolobophora icterica | reverse complement strand
TATGTATGTATGTATGTATGTATGTATGTCTGTATGTCTGTATGTCTGTATGTATGTATACATACATTGTACATGTATGTATGATGTATGTATGTATGACTGTGTGTATGCATACATGTGTGTATGTGTGTATGTATGCATGCATGACTGTATGCGTGTATGTATGCATGACTGTATGTATGTATGACTGCATGCATGTATGAATGAGTATATGTCTGTCTGAATGTATGTATGTGTGTATGTATGAATGTATGTATGTATGCATGCATGCATGCATGTAAGAATGCATGCATATATCAATCATCTGTCTAGCTAGCTAGCTATAGTCACTACATTTGTCACTTTGGCATGTCTCTTCTGGTGTCAAACTCCGGACACAGTGGGAGATCATCGACATAGCAGCCCACGTGGAAGATACACTCCAGACGGAAAGCATTTATCAACTCTCCAAGCGACAGGAATGGTTTGCATTTGAAATGTTGACGGAATAATCACTCATACGCGCTGACTTCGAACGAGTATATCTCAGCACAGAGACATGAAAAGCGCCAACCAAGTCGTCAACTGGATTCTAGGGAACCAGATGCTACGCCGCATTGATAGACCAGATGTCGCTAGTCGTATGATTTATAGAGCGCCTCTTTTGTGTCACATGCACATCGTCATCTGGATTCATAGCTACTGTACCTCGAACACGTGTACACAGTAGTATTAAAGCACAGACGCAAGGACCAACCAGATGTCGCTATTATCTCCTTCCCACAACGCCTTTCTATGAGATGCACACATCATACATCCATAAGGTCAAACGTACAAGCACCGTCCCACCAACGCATAAACACACAGATAAAAAGAGGCAGAGACACATAATTAGAAGTATTTAAAAAAAGCAATAGACCGATATTTCTGCTGGACATTTCAAAACATTCCTAGGTTAGGATTCGGAAATATGTCTTGTTCGTGTAGACAGTGAGGAAAGGTAAGACGCGGTAAGGTAAGGCGAGGTAGGGTAAGGCGAGGTAAGGTGAAGCAATTAAGGTAGGGTGAAGTTTGGTAACATAAGTATGGCAACCTGGATAGGTAAGAAGATGAGCGTCAATACGCAAGTCTGTAAAATTAATAAGAAACCGGGCAAATAAGTGATTTTAATTATAACATTAATTATTGTACAGCGTCCCTTGGAAATCGTTTTGAAAGTTAGTAACTTTTAAACATCAAACGACGGTAGGACAATAAACTTACTTACTCACCCCTAATAACAAGATCCCTCGAAAACAACATGCACGCGACATTTCCCATTGCTACTTTCCGTGGAGTATACCCCCGTTCCAAACACGCCCCCTCATCTGACCAGACGGGCTAAACAAACGACCCCCGTTGCATCAGTCCTGACGGCGCCCGGATGAGAGAAAGGCAAACGGCGGCCGGCGTCTCAGAGAAATCTACTTAATCATTGGATACGAAAGACGCTGTTATTAACGCCGACCGGAAACCAAGGAAACAATAGCATGACAGACGACCGCGGGACGTCACAGATGACGACTGCATGAGGCCAAAAATAGATTCACGGTTTATAAAAACAATCCCCCCTCATCACCACGGGGGTTTACAACGAGGTAAAGAGAAAGGGGAGGACATGTATACATACATACGTACATATACATACATACATACACACATACATATATACATAAATAAATAAATACATACATATATAGTGGTCATACATACAGTCATTCATTCATTCGGTCGTGCACATAATGTGTCTGTTGCATGCGAGCTGTAGGTAGGAAGGCTCAGCTATCATCATCATCAGCACAAGTCACTTATGTATTAAGAGGCATGTTTTGGGAAACGAGGAGAGAGAAGGGAAGAACGAGGAGAGAGAAGGGAAGAACGAGAAACGAACGACGGTGGTAGGAACAACAACAGTGTGTAGTGAGTGAATTGAGAGTGCGTGTAGGTGAATCGAATATTAACTATTGTAGTCAACGTAGTTAATTGCAAGTTAACAATAAAGTAAATATTAAATCAATGAGTGTTATCTATCAACGAAGTAGCCAACAACGGCCGCTTCAGGTGGTGGAGAACCTGAACGTCACCCAGTCAATGTTGATAGATTGAGGCGTTATGTTGATAGAAGGGATTATGAACAAGATTTACGGGTTACGCCTACTTCACAGGTCCAACCTTCACAGGGTACTGACGCAGTTGTCGACCCAGCAACAGTATCTGATGTTGTGACTGAGCATTCTCCATGGATTGAAGCGGAGCAAATTAGTGGAATGAAATTCATTAATAAAAAAAGATTCTATAGAGTGATTTTTAAGAATAGGTCTCTCAAGCCTGAATGGACAGCTGAAGAGGATGTCAGTGATTGCTTGAAGAGAGAATATCACATTAAACGAACCATGACGGGGAAAGTTAGGAAAAGGCCTACTCCTCAGCGGTTTACCAATGGTCCACTAGGTGATTAGACGAGTTGCTGAATGGTAGTTTTTTATTATTACAGGTTATGTTGACCCTGAAGTCTAATGTCACAGGGTCACTTGTCGTGATTGATTATTATTGGCTCCTGAGAAATGTTGCATTTTATATGTTTTAAAGGAGATAGTTGCCTCTTGTGCTTATGTTACAGCCGCTGTACAATGATGTCAGTGAGTATGCTGTGAGTCACTAGAGCAATTACTATACAGCGCTTATTATATATTCATCTTGGGATTTCTTGTTGGCCAACAATTATTTACATATGTATTACACTGATACATTCAGCGCTAAAATCGACATTTAAAGTCGTGGAATAATGTCGAGAAATGACACTTTATTCACCATCCAGACAGCTTTTGTTTGACAGGGTTACTGACGAGTTGGACTGCTTTGAGGTTATTTCCGTGGAGATTTGATTTCTTGGTTGATATTATTCTTGTATATATATTATTTTTTTGTCCTACTATAGTAGTTGTTTTATGCACCGTTGTTACAGATGCTGTTCTACGTACGTACAGGCTTACGTTTCATGTATGGGATATAATGGGTTTTGGCGGAGTTGTAGTAATTTGCATAGGCCTGGGGTTCATCTCATATTACGTGGTTATGTGAGGGTGTATGCTGTGATTATGCTGGGGTGTGTCGTTGTACGGCCAGTGGTTGTGCAGGTGAATGGGGAAAACCATGCCGTATAGCTGCGCGCTGATATTGTTATCGCTGTGTGCTGTGATAAGCCTGCTTCGTGTTCAGCGAGTGACCTACTTAATGCTAGTGATTCAGTTGTGCATACGTTTAATTTGGCGATTATTCAAGAGTTTTTGTTCAGGAGGATTGGGCTCTGCTTAAGGCGGACACTACTGTTGCTGAACAGATTACGCTGCAGTTGCCTGTTTTCATTACTCATTCAAATGCTTCTCTGGTAGCTGAGGAACAGTTAGCTGAGGATTTTGCCACTGCAATGAATTCTGTTAAGGAAGGTCAGGCGATATTCAAGTCCAAGGATGATATTTTTCGGGAACAATTGGAAAATTTGAATGGTTTGGATTCGTCCTTTTACTCTGCATCCATATCTTTTCTTGTGCCTGTGGGTTCATTTATAATTGTTCTCCTTGCTGTAGTAACGATTTATTTGGTGGTTCGTGTGCATCGATTGTCTATTATTGTGTTGACTTTGTCACGCCCTGTTCAAACTAATTCCGTTCCAACAGTTTGGATTTTTTCGCAGTCAACTGGGATTCCAACATCCCGGCCAATGATTTTATTTGAATATGCGGAATTTCCATGGTTTCAGATTACTGTTATCACGTTCCTTGTGGTTATGGTTTTGGTTCTGATTTTTCGGAAGGTTTATCGCCGTTGTTGCAAGTCGTCGGTTGTTCAGCCTGTGTGTTTAACCATGCATATTTTTAACACAGAAGCTAAAGTTGTTATTCCTTGGTATAAGTTGCGTTATGCATTAGGAGATTATGATGTTGTCGCTTTGAATGCTATTTCTAACATTAGTCTTTCTCGTCATTGTTCTGGTCGTCAGTTACGTTTTCAGTGGAATATTACAGCTTTACATAAACCTTCTCAGATTCGAGTGTTGTTGCCACAGTCCTTATCTATTTCTTACTGTTTGGCTCGAAAACTGGACACTATTATTGGCCCTAACAAACGTTATTCTGTTCAACTGTATATCTCTAGTTTGGAATTCAATGTTCCGCTTGAGTTGCAACCATAATCAGTGTTGTTGTTACCTTGAATTTCTGCTTGTTGATTGAACTATTCGTCGATTGATTGCTATCGTTTAGTTTTAGTTGCTTATCTTGCTGACGCTTGTATTATCATGTTCTACTTGTTCGTATTGGGATGACGATTTTTATGGTTACATGGTTATATTTCGGTACTTTATATGGTTATTGTGTTGTGATCATTAATGGTCATATAGTGGTAGTTATGAGTATTGTGTTATATTACGTTAGTTTCTCATGTCGTGCTTACTATTTGATTGCTATTTCGATTGTTATTGTCACTGCGTTCGATTCACCGCACGGGGTCTGATAGAGTTATGGACTGATAGACTATTTGACTAGATTTTTTTGAATTGGACTTATGTGTTAGTATTCTTCACTGTTGGTTATTCGTTATTTTGTTGAGGGGTTTAATGGGAAAAACCCGTGGCTCGTGTTTTTTATAAGGATGGTCATATAGTGGTCATACATACAGTCATTCATTCATTCGGTCGTGCACATAATGTGTCTGTTGCATGCGAGCTGTAGGTAGGAAGGCTCAGCTATCATCATCATCAGCACAAGTCACTTATGTATTAAGAGGCATGTTTTGGGAAACGAGGAGAGAGAAGGGAAGAACGAGGAGAGAGAAGGGAAGAACGAGAAACGAACGACGGTGGTAGGAACAACAACAGTGTGTAGTGAGTGAATTGAGAGTGCGTGTAGGTGAATCGAATATTAACTATTGTAGTCAACGTAGTTAATTGCAAGTTAACAATAAAGTAAATATTAAATCAATGAGTGTTATCTATCAACGAAGTAGCCAACAACGGCCGCTTCACATATATGCATACATACATACGTACTTACATGCATACACACATGCGTACATACATACATACATACAAGCATACATACACTCAAGCATACATACATACATGCATGCATACATACATACATACATACATACATACATACATACATACATACATACATACATACATACATGCATGCATATATACATATATACATACGTACATGCATGCATACATACTTAAATATATACATGCATACATATCTATCATATATGGTAGGGGTTGTGTTGAACAGTATGTCACGAGTTTGGAATGATGTGGTGTGGTTAGCCTATTCGAAGAGTATAAATTTATTAGAACTTCGCAGCAGAGAGCTCTGGATCTGGATCAGTTGCTGAGGTGGTTCCAGCAATACGGTAAGAGGGGAACACTAGGGTAGGTAGGGGTGAAACAGTCTGGTGCATGGTTCGAACAATAATGTATGGGAATGATATGGTATACCGTATAGGGGTAATAAGATATGCGGTTCAAACAATAAGATAGAGTGAAACAGTTGGGGTGAAATAGTATGGCGCATGGTTCGAACAATATGACGGGATGGGACAACAGGGTACGTGGCCAGAACAACTTGTCAAATGTGTGAAAATGTGTGTGGGCTTATATGTAGTGGGTATCAAACGAATGTTCTTCTCCATTGACCGAGTCTGAATCTCTGCACAAAACAACCTGCATGGTCTGAGCAGAAACTGCATAACATCATAAAGCTCAAGTATCTGATATTTACGAGAAAAGATTTCCTTATCACACCGAAAAGCTTCTAAAATGAACAAAACCTCAACTGAACCGATGGACAAAGACTTTAGTCAATGATCAATCAGATGGAAAATACAGACGACGAAGCACTTGGAGCAGATAAAAGCCTAGAGGGGAAACTGCGATGATCCGAAACAGAAAGGGTTTTTTAGTTGCGATATGAAACAGAAAACCGACTCAGTGGATCGGAGCGAGCGAACTGGAAAAAAACGGATTCCATCTCGTCTGAGGCCAAACAACTAATAAGCATAGGCGCCGACTTTTGCTTTTGTCTCTGGGTGCATCCCTCCCTTCTCCCTATCCCTCCCCTCCTTTCATCCTTTCTTCTCCCCTTAGGTAGTTTTAACGGATTTTCGGAGAAAGAAAATTTTTTCTTGTCAGTGGTTACGAGGTTAGAAAAAGTCTTGGAAATCGGTGACGTTCGAACGTTCCAGTGTTATTATTTATTTATTATTTTAAATAATAAATAAATAAATAATTTATGTACGGGGTGTGACTGTGAGATCATGCAGTGATGGGTATTTGTGTTGTAGCTGTAGGCCTACTTCTCAAGTTGTGAGATTACTTAGGTGTACAAAATTTGAATTCAATGTCCAAATTCTTCTGGATGCGACGCACCCACTGAACTTTCTCTCTCGGTGAATTCGCACCCAAGGCTCCCAAAGAGTCGGCGCCTATGCTAATAAGGTCATGACGCCAAGAATCACTCGGTATCTTAGACGTAATATAATCTGATCTGGTCTTATCTATTCCAATCCAATCTGTTCTAATGACTCATATAGCGCGGCCATCATTACGCATAAGAAATCAGTCGACCTTTGTTTCAAGTGAAACTCTACTCGGACTCTGAATTTCCCTGAAACATCTCTGGACAACCCATTTGACTTGACGCAGCGCTCATGAATAACCGTTTAACTCTAGAGTAGCGCTTTAGAATTTCAAACGTAACAGCTAGATCGTCAGCAGAGCGACTGAAAAGCCCCACAAAACCGTTTTTGAGTTATATTTCTTAAGAAGCCGATGAGAACCGGACATTCAAAACTTAACCTTATTGAAAACCGGTGATTTTGAAGAGGAAGCAGGAAAACTATGATCAAATGCAAAAATATGTATTATACGTGTTACCTAAATGCGTATCGACTACTGAAAATTTTAATATCGCTGCGATAATGAAACGCCTATATTTTTTATTCCGGATATTTCTATAGAGCCTCTCGAAGTCAACTACTACTCAGAGGCGCTCCCGACTACAGCATTTGATACTGTGCCGGAATTTTCACGCCGAAGCGCCACGAGCAATTGCGAGTGAAGGACTTGCCCAAGGTCCGTACGCAGCGGCTAGAGTGGGATTCGAACCTGCAACCCTCCGGTCACAAGGCGCCGAACTTACCACTGAGCCACCACGCCCCACCAGTATATATATAAAAATTATATATATATACGAACATATAGGCCTATATATAATATAGATGGTTGATATGCCTACCGAAGCAAAGTTTACCTAAGATAAAACGATAAATCCCAGGAGTGCACTGAGAATTGGTTTTTGCCCTGAGTTATGTCGAAACGTAAGCATTGCTCTTCACAACAGCGCACAGCACGGTTTTATCACTCGAAGACACAACGGACGATCCATAGTACACAGACTAAAATATTGCCGACGGTATTCCGTGACGTGTTCGTACTCACGCTTGTTTCTGCCGTAACCAGAATTTGAATTCTACGTTGAATGATCGATCTAGCCGATCGCTGTAGACCAAGAAAGCGTTCTACTAGCAGCTAACTGAATTGCCACGGCGCCGTTAACTCTGCCCATGGGACCCGATTTATCCCGTTTCGATAATGAAACTTTTACTTGACGTCTCAGAGATGCCTTGTACAAATACGTTAGCACTCCTCTGAGTGCGACTGGCGGGTTGGCTGTGACCACGCGAAGTTGGGCGTCGGTCCGCGATATATGCGTACGAATCTTCGTTGTAATAACTTCTTGTTCTCATGAAAACATGTCACGCTGCTGCAATATCTGGCACCATTCCAAGAAAATGGGACCATGACGCAAGAAATTATTTGAGTATTCGTCGTCATATTTTCGAGGAAATGGGATCTTCCTGTAGAAATTACAGTGAAAGTCTTCGTGTTTGCAAGAAAATGAGGTCACGATATATTAGAAGAGTCATTTTAAATCAAGAAAATGAAGTCATTGTTGTGACTAACTCCCATCTTAAAATTTGCTAACTTCTATGTCAATCGTTTTGGATCATAACATCCAACCGAAGTACCTACACCTAGATGGAGTGGTGTTGTAGGAAGACAGGAGGTCGTCAAGAGAGGATGGAGGATTTAGAACGAGGGTAAGTTGAAATGTTAGACCAGGTTAGTTGATGATAAGAGCACGAGAAATTCGGAGGCAAATGAGTCAGAAGGATTACCAACATGTATGTTGAAGTCTTCTGGGATCAAGAATTCATGAGGGGTAATGGCAGCAGTGTAGAGGCGGTTGATGAACTCTTGTAAGAAGACAGAATCTGTAGGACCTGAGTACGACGAAGAGGAAGGGGAGGTAGACATTGAAATTGGTTAGGATTGTGTTCGGGAATTTTAGAGTGTTTGAGGTGCATTCGAAAGAGCTAAATAGTAACCAGGAGAGATAAGAACGGTAAGTTCTCGAGTAAAAAAAGCGATGCCCCTACCTGCAGTGTTCGTAACGGTTGGTGATTTAGAAAGCCGAGGTGCACTGTGTAGATGGTATCCAGGTGGGATACAATCTTGGCATTGGGCATGAGTTACATTTAAGTTAAACCAGGATACGATATGGCTGCTGGCGGGGATGAAAAATGAACAAAGGATGCATAATTCCGGGCGATTATTGGGCGAAAATTAGCAAGAATTTTACGAGAAATATATGAACGAAATCACCGGACACAGAAAAGTAATCCAGAAAAAAGATGACGTAGGCATGTTAAAAGAGACCTCAAAAGTTATAAAAGATTATAAGAGCTCCACGCCGTGCTACCATTGGCTCCCGCTTACAACAGATCTATTGTTGTGACGTCATTCAGTACCATGGCAATTTAAAATGACGTCAATTTTGTTTCCTGCGAAAATATACGCTATTATCAGACTTTAGGTTGACCATAATGGCGCCATAGCCCGATTGTGTATTAACAAACGGAATTAATTTATTATTACCTGCAACGAGAAATTTTGTCTGATCTTCATAAAATGGCTCGAAACAAAGACAGCTGATATGGGGCCATATTTAGTGCGCTTTATTGTCGGACAAATGTGTCTGTGTGACTCCTGGCCACTTTAGTGTCTGCTAACGCAACCACATTACGTTTAGCATTCTACATAGCTACCTACACCATTCGAATACGATTAGGCCTATAGTTTCTTCGTTGTGGTCTCAGCAAATCAGATATCATCGAGCCCACTTTCGAATCGAAAAAATACATAAAAGGCGCTGAGAAGGAGGGATTATAAATTTTGTAATAATTAATTAATTAAAATAATTAATAACTAGCTGTAAACCCGTGAAAAATCACGGTATATAAAAAACAATTATTAATAACGTCATATTATAGGCCTATAGCCGTCGTCAAGACAACCGTCAAGACAACCGTCGCCAAGGCGGCAGTATAGTGACGTCACAATAGTGTTTGTTTACGGGACAGACAGACAGACAGACAGACAGACGTACAACGGTTATTATGTAAGTTGATAATAATTAACACAATGTAAAAGTTTTGCCTTTCAACACCCCCGCGGTACCGGGCGGAGAGTAGGACCGCTGTATTCTCCTGCATGTCGTAAAAGGCGACTAACTGGAGGCCTCTGCGCAGGGTGACAAAAAAAACAAATAGATTAGATACCCCCCGCGGTTCCGGGCGGAGAGTAGGACCGCTGTATTCTCCTGCATGTCGTAAAAGGCGACTAACTGGAGGCCTCTGCGCAGGGTGGTAAAAACACATAGATTAGATACCCCTTCGGTTCCGGGCAGAAGGTAGGACCGCTGTATCCTCAATGTGGTTAAAAACCAATAAAGTTTTTACAATTAATTGCTCTTATTTGGCTACCTATAGTTTGATCTTAAATCTTCAGTTTCCTAATCTTAAACAGTAGATCTAATTTAAATGTTTATCAGTTTCTAAGAAAATATATATGCCTGGGGAAAGTCATGCGTAGATTTAAAAAGGAGTAGGCCTACACCATTTTATGACCAAGTATAAAAGTTATTTTATTAATTTCTTCTTGGTTCCGTCAGAGAACTCGCATAGTAACAGTCATTCGCCTGGCTTTTAATTTTTGAAACCAGCTGATCCGAAGGTGCAAACAAGCAAATTCGATAAGGTGATGGCAAATGTGTGATAGTAATTTAGACCTAGTGCATCGTGTGAAAAGTTGTCCATCTGCTGCATTAACGAGAACTTCTGCCGAAAAATGAAATTCATGATTATTCCTCTGAAGTCAAGAATTGATCAAGACTTACGTGAGTACACATTAACCCGACAGCCACATTCATGCCATCGGCCTACAGTGGGGCTGTACGTGAGCACAACAAACCTCTTTTATAGATCAACCTTATTTCTTAATTGAACTTAAGTTCTTTAAAGCATGCAGTCACCCCATCACTGTCTTCACCAATTGCTGCCCGCAAAGCACCTTCATAAATTCAACTTACGAAAAAGGGGGCATGCATTTGAATTACCGTACTTTCGTATACCCTACCGCATTAGAAAATACACTGAAATCCTTTATCATTCGTTCACTGTACAACTATGAGAAATTTGGGATAATGCTAGACTTAATGCTTATTCCAAGATCAAACCTGTTTCCATTTGAGGACCTGTGCAAAGTTTATGTTCTTCATATCATAGCTGTAAATATAACTGTATATATAAATCAGACATTTTGAACCTGTTTATAATATTGCATCTGTTTTTTTTTGTGTGTTCTACTGATTTGTGCTATTGTGCTAATTTTCGCCATTATACATTGTTGTTGTAAAGTATGAGCGTTCGTGCTAATAAAAGATTACTTACTTGTACTTAGAATGCAACATAGGGTCATGTACCGGGACGGCTCATAAATCTCTCACATCTCATGGTAGTGCAGCGATACGTGACCACTGAGTTATTCGGGGTCCCGCTGTTCAAAGTTTACTGTCAGTGCACTCATTATAGCTGAATTCGGTAGGTGGTTCAAATTAGTCTTAAATCTCGAAAGGAATTTCTAACTTGGCGGGGATTTGAACTCCCGTCCTTACGATTGACATTGCAACGCGCTAACCACTAGTAAATTGTGCTCATCGGTAGATATAAATAAATAAAACTAAAAGTATTATTACAATACGATGCGCACGAGCAGTTATAAAACAGGGGTCCATTTCCAGTAAAAATCTGATACGCCTGGCTTTATTGTTCATATTGGTCAGGTTCCAAGATAAAAGTATATCACGCATTTGAGGGAGACAGCGACAGAGACAGACAGACAGACAGACAGACAGACAGACAGACAGACAGACAAACAGAGAGAGAGAGTGATAGAAAGACACAGGCACAGATAGAGACATAGACATAGACACAGAGACAGACACAGAGACAGACACAGAGACAGAGTGGAAGAAAGACGCAGGCAGAGACAGATTATAGCAAATACATAGACATAATGACAAAGATAAACGAAGGATGAGATAGAAACAAAGACCCTTACAACGGCGAAGTTTGCGGCAGAGTGTCTGCTCTGAAGGTCTATTGCTTAAACGATCGCCTTGCAAATCGGACGGTGAGGGTTCACACCCCGTCTGAGGCGAACAATGTCCAGCGTCAAGGGTAGCACATTTGCTGCCGAACAAACGCTTCATCTGCTATATATATATATATATATATATATATATATATATATATATATATATATATATATATATATATATATATATATATATATATATATATATATATATATATATATATATATATATATATATATATATATATATATATATTGGCGTTACATAAATATAAGCAAAAAATACACAGCAGACGGAGAGAATGGACGCCATGTATATTGTTCATATTGCATCGCAATGCACTTAAAAGCTACGGTAAGACACAGTAAAAAATTACCTTTGTACTATATCGAATTGCACGGTATTGCATTGTTTTGTATTGTATTGCTTGGTATTGCATTGTTTTATATTGCATTGTTTTGTATTGTATTGTTTTGTATTGCATTGTTTTGTATTGCATTGTTTTATATTGCATTGTTTTGTATTGCATTGTTTGATGTTGCATTGTTTTATATTGCATTGTTTTGTATTGCACTGTTTGGTATTGCATTGTTTCGTATTGCATTGTATCATACGTGTTTGTGTTGTATTGTGGTTTTAGGCGTAGTGCTTTTAGAAGGTCCTTGCAGGATGCTAGGCAACTCTTTTGTTACATTATAAAACACTTATAATACGGTTTTACTTTGAAGACAAACACAGAGAGAGAGTGAAAGAAAGACACAGACACAGATAGAGACAGAGACAGAGCAAAGAAACAGACAAAGAAGGTTGTATTAAGGAAATAAGAAAGAGCCAGAGAGATAGGAAACTAGACTTGCACAGCCACCCGCAGAGAACGAAACAGACACAGAAGAAAACAAAGAATAGGACTTACAATTAACGGTCAGGTAGATCCACGATCCGTTTGTCCCTCCGTTGCCCTCCTCCTTTTTATCAAGGTAGACAACGTTGCACCCGTACCATCCCTCGTCCGAAGTCCTGATGTCGCTAATCTCAACGGACGCCTGCTCCACGAGGCGTATCCGTCCCAGGTAACTCTCATCGATGTGAGGCGTATATCCGTTGAACTGGATGAAGATCGGAACCTCGCGTCCCTGCTTTCGCCAGGTCATTATGGTTTCGGCGTACTGGCCCCGACGGTAATCGGCATCACAGTCGAGGACTCGACTGCCGCCGATGTTGGCCGTCTTTCGCGTGGTACCAGTGCTACGCACGAAGCTCACCGGGTCGGTATCTACAGGTGAACGAAACCGTAATTGTAAACTCCAAATTTCTCAAGCGCTACGCTAAAACTAAGCGCAGGGCATCAACTTATTCACAAGCATTGCGTCGTGTCAGATGGGTTGTCCAGGTGTCAGAGACAAGTGAAGGTCCGAGTCGGGTTGATAGGGAGACCAGAGAGAGGTAATCGAAATCGTAATCTCCAAACTTCTAAAGCGCCACTCGAAGAAGAGGTGACAGATAAGCTCCTATATAAGACTGGTTTCGTTAAGAAAGAAAAAGTTTGGAAAGCGGAGGAATGGTTGAAAGGCGGAGGGTTAGATGGAAACAACATGTCTGAAACAACGTATACGGAGTCAGGCACACAGGCAAGAAGTAGAGATCACGAAATGCAAGACCAGGTATGGAAAGGTAAAGATGAAACAATGGAAGGTCACGTGATTTGCAAACTGTCTATCAACGCAATTGTTTAGATCCGTTAGATAGATATATGTACAGCACTATTGCGAAGGACTTAAAATGCGATATATAAAGTGCCCTTATACATATATACATACATACATACATACATACATACATGCATACATACATACATACATACATACATACATACATACATACATACATACATACATACATACATACATACATACATACATATATACATACATACATACATACATACATACATACATACATACATACATACATACATACATACATACATACATGCATGCGTGCGTGCATACATACATACCGGGTAAGGAAAGACCACGATAGGTAAGATTCGGCAAGGTGAATCTCACGTAAGGCAATTTCTGCTAACGACAGACACTATACTGCGTGTGTCCACAACACCTAGAAAGTCTCTAAACATGTCGGAGCATATATTTTTATTAATTTATGCTAAAGACCACAATAGTGCCTGACTATAAGCCACTTGTTATCAGACATAAAAGTCTATCGGGGTATCAGCCACACCGGTGTTAGCCATTTCCAGACAGTACATATATCCTTTTCGGGAGACATCAAATTCCTGCCAGACCTTGTCCTATGCCTTCGATTGGCAGTGACCATGTTCTGCCATTAATCATATGTCGCTTAAGACGTTATTAGATTAGCCCGGAAAAAGCGCATCGCGTTGACGCTAAAGATGAAAATTGATTGATGTGGACTCGGTCTATGATTGACCCAAACTGAACCACAGTGATTGACTAACAGCTCCGGTGATTGACAGTGAAAAGGCAATTTCTTGAGCTCTGACAGCGACAAATTGCCCCTTTGCCACTACACGCATCGACCACCGTCAACAGCTAAACTAATATCTCTCTCACTCTCTCATTCACTCTGTCCGCCTGTCTGTCTGTCTGTCTGTTTGTCTGTTTGTCAGTTTGTTTGTCTGTCTGTCTGTCTGTCTGTCTCCTTGCTCCCTGTATCTCCCTCTTTACCTCTCTCTACTCGCCTGTAACCTCTGGTGTCAGTCGTACGCCTGGAGCACCTCACGCAACTCCAGACCAGAATTCGGTCAAGAACAAGCACATCTCAAACCTGCAGGCAATGTAAGACCATTTTGCAGCTCAGCACCAGCTGAAGCTTAAGAACACCATGCAGCTCAAGAACATAAGCAGCTCAAAAACATATGCAGCTCAAGACCAGCTGAAGTTCAGGATCATTTGCAGCTCAAGAACATAAGCAGCCAAAGAATATATGCAGCTCAAGCACATATGCAGCAAAAGAATATACAGCAAAAGAACATATGCACCAAAAGAACATATGCAGTTCAAAAACATGTGCAGCTCAAGAACATGTACAGCTCAAGACCAGCTGAAGCTCAGGTTCAAACACAGCTCAAGAACATATGCAGCTCAAGCACATATGCAGCTCAAGCACAGGTGAAGCACAAGAACATATGCAGCAAAGAACATATGCACCAAAAGAACATATGCAGCTCAAAACATGTACAGCTCAAGAACATATGCAACTCAAGTCCAGCTGAAGCTCAAGAGCATTATGCAGCTCAAGGCAGCGATCAAGTTTATGTGAGATGGGTAAGCCTCCAATACCTCGGCGATTTATTTGTCTTAAATGAATCAATTGATCTACAGCCATTTTATAAGCCAGCAGCTGAAAGCATTCCTACCTAACGTTGGACTTGTCAAGACCAAGGCAATGTAAGATAATGCAATGATATGGTAACATAAGATTAAATGAAGTAATGCTAGGTAATGTACTGTAAGGTTAGGTAATGTAACGTAAGGCAGGGCAATCATGGTAAGATGAGTAATGCAAGAGAAAGAGAATTAGGTAAATTAGGTGAATTAGGTCATTGAGGTCATTGGGCGTCCGTAAGAATTTTTGTCGGGGTAAAAAATTTTGGGGGGCAACATTTTTGTAGGGGGAACAAAGTGACGTTTTTGCATGGAATAGCTATTCATGAACATAGAACACGTGACAACTAAAAAAATATTTAATGGCCAAGGACTTTACCTAAATAATTAAGTGTTTTTGCATTGAAAATCGAGTTGGGATTGTTGTAATAATCACAATAATCAAGATTTTATATTTGTAAAATATTTGCAAAATCCAGGGGGCAAATGCCCCTTTCTCCCCTCCGGACGTCCATGGATACCAAAAAATCAGGTCAGTTATGGCGATGGTTGGGTTACGTCAGGTTAAATTAGGTAAGCCAAGGTAAAAATATGGCGATTAGAATCATGAAGAATGATACCCGGAGAGCTTCGCAATGGCACAAGAGGCTTAAACGAAGGCAACTGAAGCTGCATAGATAGACCCAGGGAACGAGAAAGATAAAAGAGCGAAATCCTCTGGAAGTAAGACAGAATACACCCGGGAACAAACACATGCATAACAAGATAGACGTACTAATACAGAAAGAGACAGCCGGACATAGACAGATAGACAAAGGCACACAGACAAAGTCAGATAAATAAAGAAAGACAGCCAAAGAAAGATAATAATAGTAGTAGTAGTAGTAGTAGTAGTAGTAGTAGTAGTAGTAGTAGTAGTAGTAGTAGTAGTAGTAGTAGTAGTAGTAGTAATAATAATAATAATAATAATAATAATAATAATAATAATAATAATAATAATAATAATAATAATAATAATAATAATAATAATAATAATAATAATAATAATAATAATAATAACCGTTCCAGAAAATAACTTATATAATCTCTAAGACCTTGAGGGAATGAAGTACCTCAGGGCAAAAAATAATAATAATTATAATTATAATTATAATTATACTAATAATAGTAAGCGTGTTTATTAACAAGCTCACTGACAAAAACCGCAGTAAGTTAAACTGAAACAATTGAAACAGAACGGTACAATTATCAAGATCTGAATTAACGCACGTCTTGGCAGCCTGTAAGGCGCCCGCTCATTTTACTGCTACCCCTCAGGGAGTGGAAGGCTGAGTCGACCTAGAGTGGGCTTACGGGTAACGAACCGCGACTTTTCAAGATCTAATGCTCTTCAGGCCAGAGTGTTACCTTTCATCTACCCCCTCCTTCTGAGGCTCAGCTGGTCTTGATAGACAAAGAAAGATGCTCAAAAACAGACAGACAGATCAAGTCTGCCAGAGTGAGGCAGATAAGCAGAGATAAAGAAACACAGCTAAACAGAAACAAAGACAGAGAAACAAAAGCCAAGACACGGAAGCCAAATAATTCGTTTCCGCAACACGGCGTTCACCCTTAATCTTTCAGTTGTGGCGAAAATTTGATAGCCAGCATTTCCGCGGCGCAGGAATTCCCCGATCGAATTTGCCGGCGGAATTTCCCAGCGGGTAATGGTTGATGCGGTTTCGGTCCGCGGGACATTTGGATCTCCCTCAACTTAGATTTACGCATTCCGTGTCTTTCGGCAGTAACTCAGGGCACGCTGGTCTAATGGATAGACGCAGTGTGCAAAGCAATCGGACGGCTGGAGGGAGGAAAGAAAAGAGGAAGATCGTTTGTCAACCATACAACCAAAGAGTCAGCCAGTCAATCTTTCATTCATTCCTCTGACTATTCCCTATTCAATTTGCCCCTTCCATAGCTTCTTCGCTAGGTAATTCATGAAGAATTCTTCTATTATAGTTGGTCCATTGTCTGTTAATTCATTAATCGAGAAGCAGTAAATTCATCAAGTCACTCAGTTATTGATTCATTAATTCATAATGAATAATGAAAGAATAATGAGATTAACGTATCAGACAACAATACTTGAATCAGAGGCATCATTCATTCATTCATTCATTCATTCTGTCTGTCTATTTGTCAGTCAGTCTGTCTGTCTGTCTGTCTGTCTGCCTCTCAGGCAAAACTCTTGTCACGGACTATGCGAGATACATCAATATAAAATTATTTATTCGGAAAGACTTTTCTGCCTTCAAGACAAGGATTGGTGAGCCCACCAATGCATTTTTCCGGTGTTTCGTCCATCTAAAGGGCAAGTACACACGAACCCCATGGAAGTGGCCCAGGGTATAGCATCGTACTTTCAATATTGGTAGATGGTCAGATATATCAGAAGCTATAATTGTCAAATCGAATAATTTCATCCAGGCATTTGTAAACAGGTTGTCAATCAGCGTGGGGCGTTATTCTAGTATGTTTGGAAACTGCCGGTAAAAATGATGCGCTGTTATACACCCTCTCTGAATGTGGTCCACTTTACGATGGCTGGCCAGTGGAAAAACCCATCGGTCAATCGCCAGTCCATCTCGGATTATCCTACCCGGGGTGTGCGTTGTGTGAAACACGATTACGCAGTCGAATAGGAAAAAGACTGAAGTTTTTGGTTGTTTTAAGGACTGTGTGTCTAATCACCGCATCTTACGATAACCAACTGACAAAGGCGCTTCATAAATGCTTATAAGTGGAACATGATGAAACGAAGTGTGATGTAAATGGAAAGTTATATTTTGTCATACTGTGTCCTAACACTCGGTGCTAGACAGAATGGAGTGGAGAGGTATTGTAAGGAAGGCATCAGACACCTACGCGGGCGATGCGACCATGGTTATTGATTGATTGATTGATTGATTGATTTATTGATTGATTGATTGATTGATTGATTGATTGATTGATTGATTGATTGATTGATTGATTGATTGTGTCCTATTATGCTTATTGCGTACCGGTATTTATGTTAAGCTGTGTTTATGTGAAGTTTATTTAACGTTTAGGCTACGTTGTGTGTTTTCGCTAAGACATGTTCATGTCATGTTATGTCATATTATAGGGAACTTCCCATATTAAATAGGGAACTTCCTATACTGTTTTGAGCACAATTTATTACCAACGTCATTTATGGACTACTTTACTTTGGGATCCCAGGTTCATACTTATAACACGAGAAGTGCGTCCTCCTACCGCTCGACTAGAGCCCGCACAAATATACGAATGTTCAGTTTAAAATATTATGGGCCAAAATTATGGAATGAAATTCCCTTAGATATCCGACAACAGGCCTGTCACTATCAATTTAAAAGTCGACTACGACTGTTTTAATGAGTGCTGATTAAGACTCTTCCTTCCCCCTTATTGGGTTGGGTCGCCACTGATTAAGTTACACTATGTAGGCACACACGATCGCACATGGGCCTATCTTAGTATACTAGTTAAGTAGGATAGTTAACCCTCTATGGGCCTGAAGTGCATTTTTGCACTTTCACCGTGCAGATCATACAGCTCACTTGTGGTGCATTTTTGCACTTATGCGCTATCGGACTTCTTACTGCATATCCAGATATATTAGTCTTTGCTCAGCGAGCATTTGTTTACCACTGCTATGTTGCTATCTTATTTTATTTCAATGAAATCAAGAAAATGTTAAAAACAATTAGGTCCATAGAGGGTGATTAAATAAGATTTATTCTTCTTTTCTTAATATCATTCTTACCTTTCTCCTGTGGTTATATCAACAACCGGATATATCTGATAGCACGACAGTCTTATATCTAGGAATAATGGACTAGTTAGGTGTCCCCCCAGCGGGACTACCTTTGCCTCCAGGAACGTGGAAGAACTACTCTAGCTTTAGGTGATTGATATTATGTAGGCCTACATAACGTTGTCTGGATGCAATAAAAAAATTTGGATTTGATTTGATTATGCTATGCTATACTACATGCTCAATAAAAGCTATGCTAAACCTCTCTCACAGGTTGCACTGAACTATCACTGTCACACTACACCAGAGGATTGGAACCCTAGAACGAGAAACAGGAAGACCGGCAGACCAACAGACAGACAGATATACAGACATGCAGACAGACATACAGACAGACAGTTGAAAGGTCCGTTCATATGCAATCAGCGCAGTAGACTGATCCACAGGAATGGCGAGACATTGTGGAGATGCGTTCAAAAAGGACAGCTGGATCGGTATATATAGCACAGTCCGAATGACTATTATAAATGATATGTTTGCCAAAGCCATCGACTGGAGCTATAGTGCGTCGGTCACTAATATATATATACATATATACATAGTCATATATATACATATATATGCAT
>OY744612.1:16168807-16191307 GCA_963556255.1 Allolobophora icterica | reverse complement strand
CTCTCTCTCTCTCTCTCTCTCTGCTCTCTCTCTGCTCTCTGCTCTCTCTGCTCTCAATGCTCTCTCTGCTCTCTCTCTGCTCTCTCTGCTCTCAATGCTCTCTCTCTCTCTCTGCTCGCCAGCGGCTGAAGACCATTCTATTCGATAGTGGTCATGTGTTTTCAGGTCTGGGTAATTATTGTGAAGGAGCTACATAATGTTCACTTACATGTACAAATGCAATCATGATTGCGCTCGTGAAGTGAATTTCTTGCTGCTTACATCTGTAAACACGTTTTTCAATCTGATCACCTACAGAATACACTGGTCAACAGCCAAAATGTATCGGTGATGAAATCAGTCAATTATAACTACTTTTGCTGTGCTGAAAAAGAATATGACATTAAGAAATGCTGTTTAGCTCTAGTTTTTATGATACAGTAAGTTTTAGTTTTAGTAGAGCACGGTCTGACCACTATAAAAGAAAAGTATGGCCGTCACGGAAGTCTCTGGATCCAGGAACTAAAAGTGTGCAGCACAGCCCACTAGTGGACCCCAAGAAGGTTTTGTTACCACCATTACATATAAAGTTGGGACTTGTAAAGAATTTTGTGAAGGCAATGAACCGAGATGGTGAGGCTTTCAAGTACCTGAAAGAGAAATTCCCAAGACTGAGTGAGGCCAAAATAAAGGAAGGTGTGTTTATTGGTCCACAGATACGTGCACTTCTGAAAGATGAACATTTTCATCAGATCCTCCGTGGTTTTGAGAAGAATGCCTGGAAATCATTCGAACTTGTGGTTGAAAATTTCCTGGGAAACAAGAAAGCAGATAACTATAAAGAACTGGTGACGAGACTTCTCTTCTTCTTTGTCTTTATATATGTTCTCTGCCCACCGGCAGGTTCGTATGACCAATGACGCCATCGTTCTCTGTCTTGTGCTCTTCTCTTCAGTCCACTGTATCCTTCTTCTTTTGTCATCATCCAGTCTAGCAGCATTGCCCTCGGTCTTCCTCGCGTCTTTCTCCCCTCCATCCTTCCCTCCATGATGTCTCTTAGCAGTGTCTCACTCCTTAGGATGTGCCCGATCCATTTCCTTTGTCGTCCGCGTATAGTACTTATGAGTGATCTTTGTTCTTCTACCATTTGCAGGATTTCCTCGTTCGTTCTCCGTTCCACCCAGCTAACTCTCTCCATTCTGCGCCACACCCACATCTCGAAGGCCTCCAATCTTTTTATGTCGTCCTTCCTCATTGTCCATGTCTCGGAGCCGTACAGAACAATACTCCACACCAGTGTCTTCACCATTCTCTTATTTAGATTCTTGCTTAAGCTTCCTCTCATCAGCTCTCCTCTTTTATAAAATGTATCTTTTCCCATGGATATTCTTCTTTTTATTTCCTCGTGGCATCTTGCATCGTCTGTGATCACACTTCCTAGATAGCAAAAATTTCTCCACCTGTTCTATTTCTTCTCCGTTTAGTGTGATCTTTATTGTTTGTGGTGTTATACCGCTTCTCTTGCTTATCTTCATTACCTTTGTCTTCTTTACGTTTATTTTCATTTCATATTCCAGCGATACCGTATTTAGACGATCCATCATCCTTTGTAAGCCCTCCTGGCTAGTTGCCAGCATCGCCTGGTCATCTGCAAATCTCAATGCCTTCACCCTTTTTCCTCCTACCTTTATCCCCTCCTCCATATCCTCTAGCGTTTCTCTTATGATCTCTTCTATATAGATGTTGAATAGGATTGGTGACAGTGGGCATCCTTGTCTTACCCCTCTTCCTATTTTTCCTGGTTCTGAGTACTCTCCACCAACTCTTATTTTCACTCTTTGTCCCATGTATAGATTACCTATCAATCTTCTTTCTCTCCAATCCACCCCTTTTCTTCTCAGTATTCCCATTAGCTTTCTCCAGTCTACTCTGTCGAAAGCTTCTCTTAGCCTACCAGAAATTAGGCTGCAACATGTCGTTGAAAATTCACTTTCTGCACTCTCATTTGGACTTTTTCCCTGATAACTGTGGTGCAGTTAGCGATGAACATGGTGAACGTTTCCATCAGGACATATCGACGATGGAAAACAGGTATCAGGGAAAATGGAGTCCTGCGATGTTAGCAGACTACTGCTGGACTGTGGTGAGAGATGCCCCAGATGTAGAGTACAAGCGACAGGCAAAGAAAAAAAGAACGGTCTAATGCAGAGGAATTATGTTTCACCCAAATAATATTATATACTTTATGAATACAAAAAACTATTCTACAGGTACTTAGAAGTGTCTTTATAAAATTTCTATCAATGTTCTGTTTCAATAATGTCAATTTAGGTTTAGAACTTTGCGAAATATAAGAAAAACCATCTTTGCAAATATTTTCAATAGTAGAGCTAATTAATTTTTTTTAAACACATTTCTATAGTCACAGCATTGATACACATAGCAAAAAAGCAAGAAAATCAAAGATACAAAATTTCTTTTAAAAATTGTTGACCAGTGATATTGATCTATTCATTTTCATCTGATGATTTCTATTATACTCTAGGCATCAATACGTGCACAAGGTCATCAGTAGGAACGATGGTCATATCAGGTATCCGTGGTAGAAGCTAGGTTGAATTCCGATAGGTTAGAGAGACCAGAAGGCGCTGTTGTCTGGCTGTTGGCCACGCCGCTACAGTGCAGTTGGTCCAATGGAGTAAATGGTTATGAGCCACACTAGCGATCGTAGCCAACAGACACTGGCTTTAAGAGTGCAAATTCTACGTTTCCAATCCACTGACCGTCAAACATTTGCAATGTAAACGCCTTATCTGGTCGGATCAGACACTGATGTGCCGATAAAGCCCAGCATACATAATGACTGTCTCGTTACTGAACGGTCAGCGCGATGCATTGCAATGTGCATTAACCATTAATTAGCCCGGCTTACGTCAACTGCTCTGTCACTATGTGACTCTGCACTGTAAATACATGTATGCTGTAGTGTGATGTGATGTAATGCAATGTTATCTAATGTGATGTAATGCAAGGTGATTTTGTACAATGCCATGTAGGCCTACTGTAGCGTGATGTCAAGTTGATGCAATGCGACATAGCATAATTATGTTGTATTGTAATGTAAGCCCAACATATATGAACGGCTTTGTAACACTATACGCAGTCATTGTAATGATGCAATATCTTATATTCTCTCTGTCCCTTTCTCTCTCTGTCTTTGACTACCTCTGGATTTGTCTGTCTTTGTCTGTCTGTCTCTGTCTGCCTGTCTCTGTCTGCCTGCCTGCCTGTCTGTCTCTCTGTCTGTCTGTCTTTCTCTCTCTCTCTCTTCACGAATGCAGCTAAGCATGATCCTGTCGACGATGCTACGACACGTTGTTCTTCCTGCGCCTTTCTCAATCAATGCTGCAAGAAGGTCGAAAGTTAGATCTGCGAATTCCACCCACACGACTCTCGCCCAAAGAAGTCCTATACAAACTAGACGCCTGGAAGCTCCCTACCCACTGAGTCAACTGCAGCCTTCAAGTCCAAGTAAGCGATTTACAGTAGTTGTTGGTTCTTCCGCCAGGTCTGAATGAGCGTGCCTCTCACAGACCTGCCTGGAGTAAATCCACTTTGTTACCGTATCCTTTCTTTATAGGAGCAGTCCTTTACGCTTTTTGAAACAATTTGTACAATGATTATCTTATCTGGGACAGACAGTAGCGTGATTCAATGATCGTTTTACATCCCATCCTGCCGACCTTGTCTTTGTAGAACGGGATCACAATCCCCTCTTCTCCAGTCATCAGGGATTGTTTCTGTTTGCCAGGTCCTCTATATCTCCACTTATACCCACTCTCGATTCTCCTTGAGCATCTCTGGCGTACTTCTGCAGACACCCGGAGCCTTGTCATTCTTCAGAGCCCGGACGACATCAGTAAGCTGTGCCTTCGAAGGCATCTCCAGGCTAATCTCTGGGACCACACTCTCGACTCCTGAGGTTCTCGGCATCGTGCGTCGCCGGTGGGCGATTGACGAATGATTTATAATGCTCACGCCATTTTGCCAGTATTGTTGCTATTTGGAGCATAGGTATGTCCCATCCAAGGCAGAGATCGATTTGCTTGATCCTTGGCAGGCCGAAGGAGCTGACAGAAGCTCTGGAAAGCGCCCACTGGGCTACCTCGTGCCAAGCTTTCTTCAGCAAGCTTTAATTTCTCCTCAGCGCTCCTTGTTGCGCTTATCACAGTCTGACACACTATCATGTAGTATAATTAGCGTAATGTGATAATAATATTATAAATAAATTGTCTAGTTATAATAAGAAAAACCGTAGCAAAATGTCGTGAAATATTCAAGTAAGAGCGCTAGCACTGGATGCAAAGAAGAAAAAACAGTGGCCAAAAACAGGTGAATGACAACAAGACGTAGCCTATCGCAACTTTTTAAGACTTAACATTTTAAAAACCAAAAGAGTGATGACTAAAAAGTCATCTCAAAATGTTTGACGACTTAAAAGTAGTCGAAAAGGTCGTCCAAAACGCTCCACCATACATGATCCCAACAATGGTATATTTACCTCGCCCCTTCTCAACGCCTGGATCCGGCACTATGTAGGTCACAGTGAGTAAAATCGTTACTACCCGACAGCATAAGTGGCTGCGCTCGCTGCGGCCGGCCACATTAGTGTTTATAGTAAGTTGACATTAATCTTATCAGACACTGCAGTAGTTTCGAGTGCTCTGGCCTCGGCCATTCATTATTCGTTTCTTTTACTAGTCTCCCGAGCGTGATCAATAAGCAGCGCACAGGATTGCGAATGGGATAATTATGAAAAAATCGGCGACTCTCCGAAATGATTTCCCGCAGTCGAACACAGACATCGTCCGCTTCAACAGGAAGCCATGGCCATCTGGTGACAGACCGAAAGCACACGAACGCGACATGAAACGACGCAGTGAGCCACGCTAAGCAAACGCAAGTTGTCGTCAAGCCGTGTGTAGCCAGTTAGGAAGAGATGCAAATCAGCTTGTTACTGGAGCAACAAAATCGCCCAGTGGCAATTTGCGTCTACGTAGATCGTGTAGATGTGTGAAATAAAGTAAAATCTGTATGAATACTTGTCTCAACACAAATTAAGTCAATCTGGAAATCCTACAGTATCTATGCTCATACCTTGAAATAAGCTCGGGAGCTGCTGAACGTAAATGGAAATGGAAGAGAGCTCTTTTAGGGTTTCATGATAGTAAACATAAGGCTTAGGTAAATTGCAGGTTATGTAAAACGTATGTAATACGTAAGAAACTTACGCAGCTCTTATGTAGAGATTTCATGAAACCACGTTTGTATACAGGTAACAATATAGAGAAGCCAAATCAGTATTCAGGATAGCTAGTGTCCGACATAGTTGAATAGAGTATTGGCAGTGAATTCCAAAGACATACAAAACAGTTCTGTGGAAAAGCAAATATGACTATTCTTGCTTCCTAGGACAGTATCTGATACATTTTATACTAGATTAAAAACTGTACTGTTTAGTCGTGCTGAAGTCGGGAGCGCCTCTGAGTAGCCCTCTTGAAGAGGCGCTATATAAATGTCATAATGAATTAATGAATAAATGAATGAATGAATGAAAGGACTAGAAAGTATGAAGCAAAACATGAAGCATCGGGACTGGATGTACAAGAAAGTTGCAGACTTGCAAGAGAATAGGCAAAACGCTGAGAAGAGACTTAGTAATATTGATATGAACTCGTATAGGGTCGACATCAACGTCTCAAACAGCCATTTAAACAATTTTTACTATTACTATACTTAGATTACGATGGTTTTGAAAGCATTAATTCATGTCGACAATGAAATGTCGTCAAACACTGAATATTGCCTCTATAATACTCGAAATATATGCAAAGTAGCATCTGCAATGTTTGGGTAAAATTGGAAAATCCCACAAACAAACGGTCGGCGAAATCCAGCAGCCATATATCGGTCGGCGTGCAGAACGCATAAGCCCCTGGCTTCCATGCGTCTGCAGTCAAATTTTTGCAAGGCATGACAATAATGTCGCAAAACGCAGAAACGTCAAGTTAAATCAAATTAATTCCGAAATCAATAGTCAGTCCCGGCTTCTGTAAAATCGTCGCCTATTTTGGCACAGCGTCGTAAATGCGCTGACAACAGCAACGACTAAACGGAGCCAGACATACTTAGACAAACATAGGCATACACAGAACGACTGCCTTCGACAACAAAGGCTCAACGAATGAATGACACTTTGAATGACCACTGACCGAATGAATGACCAACCCTTTCTCTTCGCCTCTCCGTCTCTCTCACTCTGTCTGTCTGTCTCTGTCTGTTTCTGTCTGTCTCTCTCTATGTCCTGTATCTGTCTCTGTTTCTCTGTCTCTGTCTTTCATCGGTCTGTCTGTCTCACTCTCTCTTGTTCTCTGTCTCTATCTCTGTCTGTCTGTCTCTCTCCGTCTCTGTCTGTCTCTGTCTGTCTCTGCCTCTGTTTCTCTCTGTCTCTCTCTGTCTGTCTCTTGTCTCTGTCTCTCTGTCTGTCTCTGTCTGTCTCTGTCTGTCTCTGTCTATCTGTCTGTTTCTGTCTCTCTTGTCTCTGTTTTCTTCCTCCCTTCGCTTTCACTCTTCTCTCTCTGGTGGCAGACTCAGCTGAGCGGAGAGGAGCCACGTCCGCGATGCAATGCCAAGCTGTTCTGGCTTGACCTTTCCTTCTTGAAGTATGAAAATCGATATTAAGATTGGTCAGATCCTTCACTTCGATTCTAGTCCTCAAGGACATGTTCACTATGACCCACAGTTATGGTCTTCGGTGACTGAGGCGCGAAGAAGCGCAGGAGTCGTTTTCAGACTGTGGCCATAGACTGATATAATCTTCCTTTGAACGTGAATTTGCTGACATGGTTCGAGTGGAGAAAATACGTGGAATCCTATTGTAAACATGTCGTAGGTGTCGACTGACCGAGTGACCAGAAATATCTGTCTGTCTGTCTCTGTCTCTGTCTCTGTCTGTCTGTCTGTCTGTCTGTCTGTCTGTCTGTCTGTCTGTCTGTCTGTCTCTCTATCTCTCTCTCTCTCTCTCTCTCTCTCTCTCTCTCTCTCTCTCTCTCTCTCTCTCTCTCTCTCTCTCTCTCTGTCTCTCTCTCTCTCTCTCTCTCTCATGCCAGTGCGTGTGTGTGTGTGTGTGTCTGTTCGTGTCAGTGTTTGTGTGTGAGTGTGTGTATGTGTATTCGTGCCAGCGTGTGTGTGTGTGTCTTCGTGCCAGCGTGTGTGATAGCCTGTGTGTGTGTGTGCGTGTGTGCGTGTGAAGTAGCTTTACGGCGCATAATATATCTCTCGCGACGTGGACTTGACTCGTGCCAATTAAGAGGAAGATATATATATATATATATATATATATATATATATATATATAGATATATATATATATATTAGGGTGGTTCTGAAATCTGAAATTTTGAAATGTGATTATTTCCGCTTATTATCTGGTTCTAGTACATACTAAAATAAATCTGGCCAAATATGAGCTGATTTGAGCAATATTTAGAGGTAGCTCAATGAGGTTGAAGTCAGAGCTTGTCTAACATAGCCTAATTACTGTGCATCCAAAAGATAGAGTTTCAGTTTTACGATTGCAGTTACGATTAGTAATATTATTATTGGATAAAATTAAAGAAAAATGTTAACAGGAAAACTGAGCCTCAGCAAAAGAAAAATTAAACAGAATTTGTTGATGCATTAGATAATTTATTTGACATTGCTCACTTGGATGCCTTAAACATAATCGAAATCTGAGAGGATAAAGAGTGTCTGCTTGCCCAAAGAGAAAGAGGTGGCCGTTGTTGTATGGGACCAGTTGATATGGCACTTACTTCAAAAGAAATGAGGGCAACTAAAAGGCAAAGATCAACCATGGAGAGAAAGCAGAAAGAAGATCAATATTTTGAAGCCATGAATGAGAGAATTATTCTTGAAACCTCTAGTAGTGATGATTCAACTGAAGAATGCAAAGATGGTGGCAGTCAAAATGTAAATTTAGTGAAAAGGAAAACTCCTTTAAAAAAAGCGACTAACAACAAATATTGTGACACCAAGTCTGGCAGCAGCTTTGGACAGGACAAAGTTAAGTGGTAGGAAGGCAACATGCGTGTTAGCAGCTGCAGCTCAGAGTCTCGGCCACAATGTAGACGAGTTGAAAATCAGCCGTTCTTCAATACATAGAGAACGAGAACAATATCGAGAAGAAACTGCTAAGAAATTAAAAGATATATTTATAACAACTACATCATCTACACTGGTTGTGCACTTGGATGATAATTCCTTCCGGATCTGACAGGCAAACATTTGGTTGACCGTCTACCTGTCATTTCATCTGATGTTGTGGAAAGCCAACTTCTTGAAGTTACCAAGCTACATTCTGGCACAGGAGAAGCACAGGCAGCCGCTGTTGCTAAATTGTTGCTGGAATGATTTATGCTTACTGAAAACTCTGGTTAGCTATCAACAAGAAAATCCTGCTCTCAAAAGTAGCCAGCAATACATTTGCAGGTCATCTGTGGTACCTTAGTGAGGAGCTCGTGGCTTTGGCATTTTTTTATTTGGCATTGACAGCCAAGTCCAAACGAGCAATGGTGAAAGCTTTACACGAGCAGCCAGGCCAAGATGATCCTCCTAAGATCCTCCTCATAATTACAGAAATCTGTGGTCATGAACATACAATGGACATACAATGAACTCCATGCTATTTTTTGACTGGCAAAGAATCTCTAGTGATTTCCTGAAAAGCGATCCTGAAACATGGGAACTTCAAGATGATTGTAAAGTTGCCTCAGAAATTATTCATCATCTACAAGTTGTAAATGACAATGCTGAAAGAGGAGTTGCTTTGAATGAAGAGTACAATTCCATAATTACAAAGAAAACCAGAAACAATAAAAATTATCTGTTTCAAGTAGTCCATGATCACAGAAGCAACTTTCCAGAATGCAAGAAAGAAATGCTTAAATCAAAATAAACTTCAGCAAATGATTTGTGAGCCATATATTATTATTACATAATAACATAAAGTCATACTAATTAATTGAAATTATTTAGAACTACTACTTTAACAGTTTGTTCACTTAATAATAACAACAATAATTAAACATTGTTGTTTCATTAGGTAAAGAAAATATTAAAAATAATGGATAATGGAAAATTTTCTTTTAAAATACCTTTATGTCAAATTTAAATGTTATTGAGCTACCTCTAAATGACAAGATAATGTTCTATAACTTTGCACAAATTACTTTTATATTCATTGGAACACAACTAAAAGCGGAAAGTCAAGAAAAAACAATTTTAAGTTTTTTCCATGAAAGTCAGAACCACCCTAATATATATATATATCTTCCTCTTATTACATAATGAGACATGAAATAACAGAGAAAAGCGAGAAATCAAATCAAATCATTTTATTTCTGCAACCAATCACACGAATAAAAGGAAAAGAAACAAACATGAATCAGCAACAGAATACAGCAGTTTGATGCATAAATACCTAAACATACGTAAACAAAGAACACGAAGAAAATAATTAAATTAAAAAATCGATTAAATTAAAAAATCGATCTTGGGTCGTCACTGTATTATACTGTTCCATACTGTGTTTTATTGTAGCCTATTGTAATCTACTGCATTGTATTGGGTAGTTCGAATTGTACTAATACTGTCTATGGATGAGACATGTAGGCCTGTAGTGGAGCACCTTAAAACGCACAATATTGCTTTTGCCACAGCCTCCTACCAAGTACATTGAATCTATATACACGGAGGTGCTATATAAATGCCATAAAGCGAAGTAAATAGACTTTAAAGAGTGTAATTAACGACAACTGTGACCCCGACATATCCTGCCGCAACGATTGCCCGAGTAAAGCGACCATTTCGTCGGCGCTTGCCTTCTTGACCCCAACCGGATCACCGCCAGGCGCAGCGAGTGATCTATTCGATGCTGGAAAGTGTAATTGAATTCCTGTGGCCTGATATTACTTCCTCGTCCCTACCCTCACTAGTTCCATCAATCAGTGGATCTGGAAACATCCGAACCTCTCGAATTCACGTAGACGGTGACTCAGAGACCGGGTCACTACTCGTCCGTCTGACTCTTTGAAGTTGCTCGAATGCCACAAGGGTTACGCCAGTCTATAATGATGGTCGAACGCAGGAAAGTTGGTCTCTGCCGGCGATCAATTATCGCAAAGTCATCGCAGTAATCAGGCCACTCCTCCTTCTAGGCTTAGAGCTGAGCTGCAGCAGCAATCGAGGTCGAGCATTTGGAGCAGAGGAATCGAACAGAAGCACAACACAAGTGAGGGGTTCCTAAAATGTGCATTATAAAAGGCCAGATACATAGGCCTATATGTTGTTGAATTGCATCCTCTCACGCAATACAAAATCAATTCCCGGATTCCACAACCATCAAACCAGTAAAAATATTTATTCAACAAGACTTTGTACTCAAAACTGTTTCCTCTCATTACTTCAACTGCACTCTCTCATGTCTACACCACAACTCTCTTCTTCACGCCTCCGTCTCTCCCTCACTCACACCCTCCCTCTTTTCTTTCTTTCCTTTCTCCCTCCCTTGCTCCAGCTCTCTCTATCTCTCTGTCTCTGTCTCTCTCTGTCTGTCTGTTTGTCTGTCTCTCTGTCTCTCTTTCTCTCTCTCTCATATTTAAAACCTTGGCGGTTCACCTTGCCTCACCTTGACACGCCTTGAGTGTAGACAGTTGTGGCATCACGCGTTCTATCTCTACGTTTCCTTCTAACCAGGCGTGTTTTGCAACAATATATAAATGTATATATGTATGGGGAGGGGGATAGAGTAGTGGCAACACTCGTGGCCAGGAGAGCATAAGGTACGCGGATCGATTCCCGTAACCCCCTCTAGGGCGGCGCCTTGCATAGCTGCAAAACTGTGTGTCTAATTAAGAACTTGATTGTACTTTCATGTTTCAATGTAATCTTACTGCGTTTGTCGGTTTGAAATAATAAAGAATATGATTATTATTATTATGTATACATTACGGTGGTCCAACCTACCATGTAAAAAAATAAATTTCAAATATCAACTTGGATCATAGTTGCCCTTGTTTCTATATACCAGAGGGGCTTACAGGCCAAAAATGAAACGGATTCAATAATATTTAGAGGTGGCTCAAAACTGAACATTTTTACTGACATTATGAAAATAACTAAAGTTTCTAAAAAAATTATTATTTGCTTACTTTTTTAATTTTAACATTTCATTTAGGTTGATTTTTAGTTGTTTTCACTTCTGTTATGTTTTCACTTCCTTTTATGTGTTTGATATTTGAAAAATTACAATTTAATTTTATAAATTGAAATTTTTAATAATACTAATTAGTTATGCTATCCAGCGTTTTTGCTTCCACAGCCTTCGGAACTACCAGTGGACCAGATGTAAGCTTATTCAAACGATTTCAAAAAGAATGACCAAAGTTTAACAAAACCAATTATTACACTGCTTACGAAACACTATTCAGTTGGTCCATGATGCATCTCCATAATGAGGTGGTCACAAGGTACCAAGCTGCTGTGAAAAACCAGCACCAGCGTGAAGATTATGGCGAGCTTCTGCAATTGTGTATCATCTTCCTTGGTGGGTGTTCGAGAGAAGAAGTGTGATTTCGAGCTCCTGGGGCAATGCACCATGTAAGGTGGATGGCCAAAGGCATCTATTCTCTCAAAATCCTTGTTTTCAAGAATCAATTGACTCTCGACACAAGGGGGAGAGAAGCTTTAACAGATGTCAGCCTTTTTGTCTCCCTTGTCTATGGAAGATTTTGGCATGCAATTTTCCTGGCAGAGATAGCTCCATACAATGACTTGAAACTGTTGAACTTGTTGGACGTCTTTACCCGCAACAATATTATGAAAAATGCAGCCATAACAGCTTTCAGGAGATACCTCTGATATTTTCCAAGCATTTAATTGGCCTGGCCTTTTTTGACCACCGCGTTAATGTTAATACAAGGGCCACCATGGTCAAGAATCTCAAACGTGCTGAAAAGCAGATACCATCAAACAGGATTGACAGTAAAGCATTCAACTTGGGAAATCCACTAGAATCATTATATAACAACCGAACATCTTGGCTCTTCGACCTACTCATTGACAGTTGGGCAGAAAAGGCCCAGACTTTCCTCTCGAACTGCCAGACTTTTGACAGTTGGGTCCAATTTATCTCCAATTGACAGAAAAGCCAGGCAGATGAAAGCAGTAAATGACTGTACAGAGAGAGGTATTTCTTTGATCTAGATGTTCAACTTTTCTATAACAAAAGACGAGAATAAAAAACATTACCTTCTTCAAGTTGTCAGCGCTCATCGGAAGGCCCTTCCAGAGCCATCAAAGTCTCTCCTGAAGAATATCTCAAAAAGACTTATTTTTAATGTTGTTCTTATTAACTATAAACTTACTACTATTTAACTATAAACTTACAAAACAGTAAACACTAAACAGTGACTTTATATTTGTTTTTATTTTATTTTGAAACGTTTTTTGTTCAAAAATGTGAATATACAAAATCTGAGGAAATTTCTTAGTAACAACATTTATCGTTCAAAATTGAGCCACCCCTAAATATTCTTCTAGAGACACAAAAATTGGTCCAAATATTCCTTAAACTGAATAGAACAAGAACAAATGTGACCCAAATTAATTTTCTAAATTTTACTTTTTTTTACCAGTCTAGTATACATACATACATACGTACATACATACATACATATAAATGATGGTGCTACACAAGCGTTGAGATAAGATTAGATTTGATTAATTGAGATTGGCTGACTTTTGGACCACACATGACTAGATTTGACTTGAATAGAATAGACCAGACTATAGACTAAATCTAGACTGCATCTTGATCTAGCTGAGACCAAACCCAGTCATTAGAACATAATAGAATAGAGTAGATTATGTTTTGTGACTCGACAAGGATTATTAGCCTTGACCAAATTAGATCGCATTATAGTACATTGCCTTAGACTTGTGAGCGTGACTCCGTGTATATTAAACCCATCTGATACGCGTATGTAAACAGAGGCTGGACGAAACGTTACAAGGCTGAGTGGAGCTTGAAAACAATGACCGCCGTTACACTGTGCCTGGATGGCTGACGGTCTATGGAATAGAGAATCAATCTGTTCGCTACCGACTCGATCTGACCTTTCCATAGCGGTAAATAATTATGCCTGTGTCGAAGCAGTTTGAGAGGCTAGAATATTCTGATATTATTATTATTTTTTCCCCCGCGATATACATGATCCCTCGGGATAGCAAATATCAGAGGAACATTGTTCTGAAAAGGCTAGTTTTCACAAATGGTTTCATTATTAATAACAACAATCTTCTTTATTAATTAAAACTGACAAGTACGCAGTAAGATTACATTGAAACACGACAGTACGATCAAGATCTTAATTAAACACACGTTTTGGCAGCCACGCAAGGCACCGCCCAAGAGGGAGATTACGGGTAGCGAACCGCGATCTAATGCTCTCCTGGCCATGAATGTTACCATTATTCTACCCCTCCCCTGTTGTTAAAGTTGTTGTTGTCAGTGTTATTGTGATTGGCATTTTATTGTTATTGTTATTAGGCAGTTTTAACGCGTGCAAGAGAGTCGCAGAGAATACGAATCTGAGACGCGATTAGTCAGTCACCAGATGAAAAGCAGCTAGATATCCAGATATTTGAAAGACCGCGAGAGAGAGAGTGAGTTTGAGGCGTTTCTTGAAGGAAGAAAGGATGTGAGAAATAAATTGGTAGTAGGTCTCATTGCTTGTTCGCTTCAGCATGAAATTCACAAGAGCCGAAGACAGTTCTGCATCATGGATCAGCCATAATGACCCATACTCGAAGATCGCTGGCTGCAAGGCGGAATGTAAGGAGAGATTAGTGTACGGTTGTAAGCAGTGCTTTTTTCTGGAAGAAAAGGTTCCGGAACGGAACAATAGGTTCCGGAACGGAATAATTATGAGCGGGCTAAAATCCCGAGAAAAACGGGATTGGAGGGTCTCAATAAACACTGAAAACAGTTCAAAACACTGATATTAAATTAAAATAACTAAAATATTGTTTTTATTATATTAAAAAATAAATTATTTTTAGTACCTGAAAAAAGGTGCCGGAACACCGTTCCGGCGCGTTCCGGCTGAAAAAAAGCACTGGTTGTAAGTATGTAGAAATGTTCTTCGTGATGATTTCATAGGTCAGACATGCCAGTTTAAATCTAATTACGAATTCTCCAGGAAGCCAATGCAGCTGACCGAGCAGAGAAAAAGTTTGCATGTGAAGATACACGTAGTATTGTTTGCTTACTGATTGCACATTTCCTTAAATAATATTACCAACGTTCAAGCAATAATGGTTAACGCTTTATGAAATACTGAAAAAGGCGGTAAATAAAATTTCTAGACGCATAAATGCATACATATTACACACACGGAGAGGGGGATAGATGATGATGAATGGTAAAACTCTTGCTCGAAGAACATAAGGTCTTGAAAGACGTGGTTCGATACCCGTAAGCTCCCTATAGGTCGACTCAGCCTTCCACTCCCTAGCTGGGCAGCTGTAAAATGAGCGGGCGCCTAACATGTAGGCTGACAAGACGTGTGTTCTATAAGATCTTAAAAATTGTACTGTCATATGTTTCAATGTTTCAATGTTACCTACTGTGGTTTGTCAGTGATCTTGTCAATAAACACGAATATATTATATGTATATATATATATACATAATGTAGGGAGATTATATATATATAATTATATATATAATTATCTACCTCTATAGATTATATATATATATATATATATATATATATACTCCAATCCTGTTAGGTGATGTTGTGAACTAGTAATGGTGAAATTCACTTCTACCTCTGCAAATTGTCCTCTGCCGCTATCCCAAGTAGAGAAAATGGTGTACGTCAATCTTTATAACAGTCGATGATGAGAACCGTTGAGGAGAAATTCCCCTCTCCCACTGCAAGTCGCCCCGGTGGTGTTTGAACCTGTAACCCTATCTTTGTTTTATGGGAATAACGTCTCATTAGGATGATGACTCGAAAGGCTTGAATTTTGCGGCCTTGACTGTGAGCGATGAGTACAAAATATGACACCGCTGCATTACACCACGATTCGCGTCCATGCATCATCGTATATTTCTGATAGCACCTGATACGTAAAAATGATCGATACGGAAAACCGTTTGGCTTCTGATGATATCATGTCACGGGTACGTTTTTCTGGCATGTTTCCATCAGTGCCTCATTGGTCCATTGCAGTTTTCTCTATCGCATCTACTCATAATTTTCAACAAATTGACCTGGCTGGTAAATTAATGTATTATTAAAGCAGTTTTTTATAGCGCCCCTTCAAGACTTCAAGATTGCCTACTCAGGAGCGCTCCCAGCCCAACCACGGTCGAACAACGCAGTTTTGAGAACAGTAAGAAACAAGGTGAAATGACCAATCGGTATTTGGCGGAGTTTGGTAGGGAGCCCATTCCAGGTCATGGGGCCAGCCACAGAGAAGGCACGGCGCTGTTGTATGGCTGTCCGCGCACGGGGAACAATAAGTTCAGCCTGCCCAGCTGAGCGGAGAGAGCAACGACGTTGCGAACATGAAGTGGGACAGCAGAGCTCCCGCAGGTATGGAGGGGCCACGCCTTCAAAGCATCGCCGAACCAAGGCAGAGATTCGATAAGTGATGCGTTGCGGGTAGGGGAGCCAGTGTAGGACATCCCTCATATACGCAGACACTCTGCCAAACTTGGGGATGCGGCCTATAAGGCGGGCAGCAGAACGCAGGATTCTATTCAGGGGCTCAATCCGGCAGGCCGGCAGTCCGTTATATATGGCACTGCAGTAGTCCAGTCGAGAAACAACAAATGCATGGACAAGTGTGGAAGCTGCACCAGAGGACAAAGAACGGGAAATCACCTTCAGCTGCCGGAGCTGGTAATAACAGCTGCGGGAGAGAAGGTTTATGTGCCGCGTAAATGCAAGTTCCTGGTCCAGGATGACTCCCAAGTCCCGGACCCAGGTCGAAAAAGTAAGGTGTGGGAATTGCAAGGCAAGAGAAGTCAAATCGATTTTGGAGAGCTGCTGGGGTGTGCCAAGCCATATAAACTGCGTCTTAACCGGATTAAGTCTTAAGCGGTTTGCAGACATCCAGGCCTGCAAGGATTCCATGGCACGGGTCATGGTTTCCACAGCTGCAACAGCCCGGACAGCAGGGTAGTGTACATAGGCTTGCAGGTCATCAGCATAGGATTGGTTAAAAACTGACCCAGCCGCTAACAAGGACCCCAGGTCAGCAGTGTAGATTATGTAAAGAAGGGGTCCAAGGACGGAGCCTTGAGGCAGGCCAAAAGGAGCAGGAACCCAAGGGGACCTAGTGGATCCGTGAGCCACCATAAAGGAGCGGTCTTGCAGAAATGAAGTAAGCCAACCTAGAACATTACCAGAGAAGCCAAAGGAAATGGATAAGCGCTGCAAGAGGATGTCGTGATCGACAGTGTCGAACGCGGCACTCACATCGAACAGCGCAAGGAGAGTGACCTGGGATCTGTCAATGGCCCCCATATATGTCCGATAAGAGGCGGACTAATAGGGTTTCTGTGGAGTGGCCCTTACGGAAACCCGATTGGAAGGTGGGGAGAAGACAATATTTGTCCAGGTAGCACATGAGCTGCGCGGCAACAATCTTCTCAATTATTTTAGACAAGAATGTAACATTAGCAATGGGCCTAAAATTGGTTGGTTCAGTAGCGTCGAGTCCATCCGCTTTAAGCACTGGAACAAGGATGGACCTCTTTTGGCTTGCAGGAAGAACTCCCTCTTGGAGGGAGCGGTTACACAGAACCGTAAGGAATGGTAGGAAGACATCGAGGGTCTCTTGGAGGATGAACGACGGGAGCGGATCCAGTTTGCAGGTCTTCGGCGCTGATGAAAGTATAATTCGACGGAGCTCAGCACTTGTGATTAGGCCCAGAGACGGAAGTTCGTAGCTCGTAGGTGGAAAGACCGGTGGTGGGCTGTCTGCCGTGGCCTCGCGGACCGAACGCACTTTAGCTGTGAATGCCTTAAGGAAGGCATCAGCCGTGAAGTGTGATGTAGCCGGACAGGAACCAGAGCGCGCACGACCCAAGATGTCATTGAATGTTGACCAGAGTTTTCTGGGCTCACCGGAGTGTTGGGCAATTTTGCTCTCCCAGTAGCTCCGCTCTTTATCCTTGTAGCGATGGTGCATTTCACGGACGTATCTTGTCCAGGTAGCACGGTCAGCAGGGGCTTTTGTTCTCCTGTAACGTCTTTCCAAGCGACGGGCATGTCGTCGATAAGCACGACACTCGGCGTCAAACCATGGTGTTAGCACTGAGCGACGCGATTTTGCGGTACGAACTGGAAGCATGATGTTGACGATATCGGTTATCTTTGTCTCATAAATGTCAAAGAGGTCAGAGGTCGAGGCGCCAGAGAGAGATGATGGATCAGCGAAGGCCGGGATGGCGAGGATGGCTTCACAGAAGGTGGCACGATCCAGCGACTTCCAGCATCGGAACTGTCCATCGATGTGCATCGGAGTCTCGTGGAGGAACGGGACAACAGCAATTACAAGACCATGGTCCGATATGGTTGGTGGGTGGACTACAAGGTCAGCTAGCTGGCAGTCGTCTCGTGTAATGAAAACATCGAGCCAGCCGCCCTGTCGATGTGTCGGTTCAGCGACTCGCTGTACCAGCCCGAACTGTTCCGTGATGAGTGTAAACTCCCTTGTCTCCAGTAGCACAGGATCCTCAAGGTGCAGGTTTATGTCACCTGCGATCACCAGCTGGGTGTTATGCAGCGCAAACCGTTCAAGCAACGCCGTAAACTCTCCAAAGAAGGCTGTTGACGGCGGCACAGACCCCGGGCGGTAGACGGCAATGATAGTCAGTGGGCCATGAGGCGAGGCGACGGAGACAGCCAGAGCTTCGAAGGTGGTGGGAGGATCTCGCAGTATAATCCTTCGTGTTAGTAGAGCTGTGCGATGGTAGACGATGAGCCCTCCTCCGCGTTCATCGCCATCCCGAACCTCGGCCCTCGGGCAGTCAATGCATGAATAGCCCGGCGGGGCGGATCTGCGCACCGCCACATCGGACGAGGAGCAGTGCCAGGACTCTGTGACGAGGAGTAGATCGAGATCCTCAGCGAGGATTGTGTCAGCAACAGCGACGTGTTTATTTCGCAGTGAACGAACGTTCCACGTGGCTAGGCGGACGCCGGATAGGGGGGCAGCCGAGGACAAGCCATCAGCGGGGGCCAACGGAAGAGAAGTTGGTAAAGGTCGCTCAACAGTCGGTCGCCAGATTCGACAGGAGAATAGAATTTTCCTCGTAGAACGTGAAATACGAGAAGCACAAGAAGAAAGCGAACGTAACTGGTCCGAACTATACGTGAGACGGAGCGTTGCCACGTCACGCAGGCCGAACGCCGCCATTGTTGTGTAGATAATCTAACTAGGAGATTTATATAGCGCCATTAGAAAATAATTGTATAGCGCCATCACAGTCATTCATCAGGCACCAATCGAAGGTCGCTTCAAAACAAACCCCATTTCGCATCTTCTTCTTCTTCCGGTGAACTCTGCCTTCCCAAGTTCCTAGGCAGGTTCGTACGCAGGGTGAGAATTGTCGGGGGTTGGGGGTTCAACCCTCTAGTCTTTCTAAGGAACCCCCAGTTAAGTCTTCATTGCACACCCAGGGGAAATTTCGCTTTATAAATGTGGACTTAGGCGAAGAATGGAGAGAGGCAGCTGGATGGAGGTTTCCAACCCCTCAGCTGTGCCAGGGTGATTATATTGTGCATATATTTTATCATTTTCTTTCACAATTCACTTTGTGGGTTACTCATAAAGTAATGTACTGGTTTATTGTGAGATTTGTGACCATGTGAATTGTATACCAATAAATTTGGTGATGTCATCACTTTAAGGAGTTTAAGCTATCTATTGAATGTGTGAATTTTTTCTCATTTTGCAAACTACGGATAAAATATTCAACTTCACATTGATGAAACTCATCATAGTCTACTCCCTGTCCTGTTTCTACAATTCTCACACTGCCATTCGTTGCTTTGTTTAACCCTCTCCTTCAGCTCGCTGTAACTGTCCTTCATCATCCTATCCAATACCATCACTCGAGGTTTTCTTCTCATTCTTTTCCCCGCCATTCTTCATTCGATTATAGATCTTATGAGAGATTATCCCTCATTATGTGGCCCATCCATTTTCTCTGCCGATTTTTGATTGTTTGCATCAGCGATCTTCTTTCATCCCCATTTGTAATATCTCTTCATCTTGCGTTTCATCTAGCTGACGCTCTCCATTCTTCGCCATGTCCACATCTTGAAAGTGAAATTTCGAATATAAAGTTATAATGCATACAATAAGCATTCACAATTTAAACTTGTAAATATTTGTTCATTTTTCAGCAAAATATAAACTGAGTCTCGACCAGGAGCTAAGCATGCATAAATCCAATCGCTATAATATGACTCGCCAGAAACTTCTGAAGAAATCAATCGCAAGCTTGATTCGGAGATAATGAAAAGACTTGAGGTATCAGAGGGCTTTGCTCTGCTTCGCGACCTGGCTATTTCCCTGTAGGCTTCTCTATATATAACGTGGTCTCAAAACTCTGGACCCGAACTTATGACCTGGATCCGCCTCTATACATTGCTATGCCCCAAAGGCCGAGTCAATTACTGTCTTGTGTAGCGAACAGTGTGGCGTGCATCCAGAAAGTTTCACTGTTTGTATAACTATAGGGGCCTATATTACTTAGGCTTTTACATCCCTTATGACGTACGCCGTACGTCATGATTTGGACAGCCGCGCTACCTTATGACGTACGGCGTACGTCCTATACAAGGTTTTACCAGGTTCGTTGTCATTGCCCAGACGATTTGCGGACCATTGATCACAGGACTATTGATCATAGGACTATTGATCACAGGACTATTGATCACAGGACTTTTGGTCACACGGACCATTGATCATTAGGACCATTGATCATAGGACTGTTGATCATGTATGTATGAATGTATGTATTTATGTTTGCATGAATATACAGACATACGTGCATACACACATGCATACATGCATATATACATGCATGTATAAATACATACATACATACATGTATGTATGTCTGAATGTATGTATGTATGTATGTATGTATGTATGGATGTATGTATGCATACATGCATACATGTATGTATGTATGTATGTATGTATGTATGTATGTATGTATGTATGCATGTATGCATGTATGTATGCATGTATGTATACTTGTATGTATACTTGTATGCATGCATGTATGTATGCATGTATGTCTGTATGTATGGATGTATGCATGTATGTCTCTCCTTGGGGCTTAGTTAAGATTAGTTAAATTTAGTTAAGATGATTACTTCACTACTTTTAGTCGAACCCTATTGTACGACACTAATGATTTTGTACGACATAGATTAAGATACCAGGAAATTAATTGTACTCTTGCAGTCATAAATTTTTCGTTTACATTATATGTTCAGGTGGCCCTCTAGCGGGACCTTGGTCCCTTTGGGCTTTCCCTTTTGCTTTCCGCTGACTATGCGAAAAAAAATTGATTAAATTGAAAAAATTGAATGTATTGAATGTATTATGTAATATTATGAATTGTGTTATGAATTGATTTGTATTATGAATTGAATTGAATTGTTACTCGGTTGCAATAAAGATTTATTGTATTGTATTGTATGTATGTATGCATGCATACATGTATGTATGCATGTTTGTTTGTATGCATGTATGTATGCATATACGTATGCATGTATGTATGGCCAGAAATTCCCGGTAGCGCAGGACTAAAATGGCATGGGACGGAAAGGGTTAAAGAGAGTTCACGAAGACTCTTGTCACAACAAGAAGTAGGCCTAGCCGGAACATTCATAGACCTCAATTATCTGAGAGTAAGACTATAAACTGCGGCAAATCGTCAGATCGTTAGGGAACCGGTGCCAGTATCGTTAAGCGGGCTTAGAAAAACAAATGTGCGTGAAAACAGTAGACTACGATCATTAGCAAGTGATAGACTACTTACAGAGCAACGAGGAAAGGCCAAACTCCTGCAGAAATAATTAGCGTTCTAGCCAGAAAAAACACTTTTCTGATTACCACGCCACAGTAGTGATTGCCAAAGGTAGACATTGTTAAAAAGAATATACTTTGAATTGTGTGGAGCGATGATTTAGTAGCGGGCATCTTCGGCGAACGGACAAGGCAGAGGCAAAGAACCGGATAAGATCGGACGAGCAGTTCGAGCAAAGCCGATGAGCAGAATGTATAGCTAAGATCTGTCTGATATGTCGCCAACGCTATAGCGAATGACGAAGACTACATGACGCTATCTTGACGCTGTCTTGACGCCGAATCATCTGTATACATTCTGGCTCGTGTTCGGAATCTCAAAGAGTTCCCGGACTTTGAATCCCGCTGATCCGTGGTGCTGTGGTGGTCCACTGCTGCAGGCTCTTCGAGTAAAATATTACCAACAATGTACGTCTAGGCATAAAGATAAGTGGTTGCTCAAGTAGAAATCGCTAGATAAATGTACAGTAAAATGTATGCATACATCTATACATAGTATTACTATTGTTATTATTATTATTATTATTATTATTATTATTATTATTATTATTATTATTATTATTATTATTATTATTATTATTATTATTATTATTATTATTATTATTATTATTATTATTATTATTATTATTATTATTACTATACTGCTACTACTACTGCTACTGCTACTGCTACTGCTACTGCTACTGCTACTACTACTACTACTACTACTACTACTGCTGCTGCTGCTGCTGCTGCTACTACTACTACTACTAGCGTCCGGGTATCAGTTCCAGTAGCCAACTCAAGCCTGGATAAAGGAGACGGCGACGCTAATCATCTACTGACTCTCGCACAGTTGTAGAGTTCAGGCAACGGATTCCCCGTCCAGAGTTAATAGTCGACACTTTGTTCAAAGTTCTTAGTCTGGTTAATTGAGGGCGAGGAATGATAACAGCCGAATGAGGTAACCGCCTGGCAGATGGCAGAATCCACAGCGTACGGATATTTCTCAGGCCCTCTCGTCTATGCAGAACTGTTATCTGTCAGTAGGTGATCGATTGGTCGTAGAACCTCTCCGTGACAGACGGTCAATGCCACTCCGAGCTGTTGCTTCATTGAATCTGATACGACTTCTCTGTGACAGGCGGCATACGAGGAGGAGGGATAGATGATGGTAACACTTGGCCTAAAGAGCATTAGATCTTGAAAAGTCACGTTGCGATACCCGTAAGCCCTCTCTAGGTCGACTCAGCCTTCCGCTCCCAAGGGGCAGCAGTAAAATGATCGGACGCCT
>OY744612.1:16061307-16163807 GCA_963556255.1 Allolobophora icterica | reverse complement strand
GATATTGCCTCCTTAACTGCTTACTTACTTAACTCATATGATGAGTGTTAGAAGTGGCGCTATAAGATATAGATTTACAATCACCTGCTTACTTACTTGCTCACTTACTTAAGCATCTTAAACCGGAACTGCAAAATTATGAATATATTTTAGTTAAGCCTAACCTCAGCTCAAATGGCTATCACTTTAAGCTACTGAAGCCGAAGGTCACATCGAAGAACTGCTACAATGTTTTACTTAGATAGACTGTTACATGACAGAACCGCTGCGCCGCGGACCCACTGCCAGCAAATAGATGTTTGTTAGTATAATCTGACGTCCATAAATCTGGCCGAGGGTAATATTCAAAGGGGAAAGACGCCGCGCGGTACCCCACGGCCTCCGGACCAAAGCCGTTCATAAATCTAGATTAACGGCGACAATTTTCGAGAGGAAGGGGTCTGGTCAGAGGGGAGGGGGCAGTGAGCCCGAGAACCGTCGACGTCATTCATCCTCATCCGAATCGCACACAAACCATCTATCAGAGACTGTTTGCTCCGCAGCAGTAACAGCAGGCTCAGCATCCGAAACTGGTATCAAACTGGGTGCCACCCACGGAACCACCTGGGGTGACCGTTCCGGTGCCGAATGAGATACGGACGCAAATGACTAACAACGCGAGACAGCATAACACTAACAGCAATAACAACAGCCGTTAGACGAATAATAAACGCATCATCAACAATAAAAGCAATAACAATAAGATCACAATGTACAATAGTATTAATTAATAAGATAACAAAACACCAGTGGCAACGCAACAACGATAGCAGTTACAATACAAACGGCTATATATCAGTTATAACACAAACAAAGCTAGCAGTTACAACACAAAACAACGATAGCAGTTACAACACAAAACAACGATAGCAGCTACAACACAAAACAACGATAGCAGTTACGACACAAACAACGATCGCAGTTACAACACAAAATAACGATAGCAGTTACAACACAAACAACGATAGCAGTTGCAATACAAACAACGATAGCAGTTACAATACAAACAACGATAGCAGTTACAACACAAACAACGATAGCAGTTGTAAAACAAAAAACAACAGCAGTTATGACAAAACTACAGCAGTTACCACACAAACAACAATATCAGTTACAAATAAAAAAATATATAGCAGTTACAGCATTAACAACAATTGCAATTAGGTCTATAAATTATACAGTAGATCCATGACCTTGTCAATTATATATTCTCGGTCATAGAACAGGCAGTGGACAAATATTGCAAGGCCCCAGAAACAGGGCCAAGGTATCGCAAGACTTGTCCTTGGTTTCACAGCTAAGATTCAGGCCGTTTTCTACAGCTTCGCGACATATGCACGTGGACGTAAACAACTTATCCTGGGTCATTAGACGGCGTTTGCTCAGCGGGGCTCTAAGAGGGAGCCATTAGATCATACAGCAAGCGAGCTATCGAAAAATCACCGCGTTTCACATCACATCTCTGATTAGCGAACACTGTGAGAGGCGCTTTATAAATGTTCAGATACAATACAATACATTATTTTTGATGATAACACATCACATTGAATTGTACATTGCATGAAATTGCGTGATGGGAATTAGTACGGGTCTGCGTGGGACCGTCTGAGGAGACGGTCTCCAACAACACGAGCATCATTCGCACATGACTTGTTCTCTTGCAATTCTAACATCGACTAGCGAGAAGTGTTTTGTGACGTAGGCCTACTAAAGAGGCGCTATAAAAAACACCGAGACACACGTCACGTGACACCGGTGTACATCGCATCCTAAACAACGTCATAAATTACGCTTTCCATTACGTCACACAACGTTACTTTATGCTGCTCTACACAAAGCAACGCCATGTTTACGTGACACCAAGCAGGCCTTCGACTGCGGCGCTAGACAAGCGGGTGGCTGAGGCATAGGCGAGGCATCAACTAGCGATTACCTTGATTAAAGTGTGACACGTCCGTAATACTGCGTGGCAGTTCGAATGGAGGCAGTCGCTAAATCATTGTCGAGGCAGAAGGGACAGCAGCGGTCAGTCGGGGAAGAACCGTCCGTATATACGGCGCTGCAAAGCTCCGAATAGCGACGAATATAATTAGCGAAAACGCTTCGCTGAGTCCTCTGTGACACATACGTCTCTTCGTCATTGGCCATTGACTGCGTGTTCTCTCGTCCAAGTAATGTCTGGAGATAGGAGACACTAATGTAGCTAGATAGCTCTGGGACACCAAGTCTTAGTGTTAGTTAAATTGATTTTTAGTTCACAGGCTCTACTCTTGTTGTAATGGTTTGCGGTGTGTCAACCCATTGATTGGAAATAAACGAATATATGTATGTAGGAATATGGTACGGTAAAAACAATAATTATTATGGCTAGATCGCTCACATAGACCCTGTCCAGTGTCCACTCTAAGAATCTACTCTAAGACAGGATTTAAAACTAGTTGAAACAGTAGGGGCCATCCATATAATACGTACGCAATGAGGGGTATTCGGATTAAGGAGATTTTGCGTACGGGTGCGTATGGCGAGGGGGAGGGGTTTCGGCAAAATGTGTACGTACGCAAAATAAATTGAGTATGTAAACTTTTTAAAATATAAGTGTTACTAACACTTATATTTTAAAAAGTTTACATACTCAATAAAATTGATAAAGCAGGAATAAAGTCAGTCGACGTCATAATTAGAAATTTATTTTGCGTACGTACACATTTTGTCGAAACCCCTCCCCCTCGCCACTAACACTAACGGTGTTGTTAGTAGTTTATTTCTTCATAACAGTTAACAAATTTTAGCTAGCAAATATGATGTTTAAGAAAAAGTTTAGTAGCCTACGGTAAAATAAATGTCTTATAGATGACTAGCTAATTAACTTTTGTAAAGGGGGGGGGGTAGAGAAGCTTAGGTTACGTACGCATGGGGGAGGGGGTCCACAAAATGTATGAGGTGCAACGGGGGGAGGGGATATGAAAATATGATTTTTTTGGGTACGTAATATATGGATGGCCCCTAATGTGATAGATGCACTCGCTCGTAGACGCCAGTAAAATTACCAGACAATCCATGTCCAATTGTCCATGAGCATTCTGTAGAGCCTGGCTTTGTCAGACACTACAGCTGGTTTTCGAACAACGCCAACTCTCCTTTAGGATACGTAAATTGTCTTGTAGCAAAGGAATGTCATGTTGGTTCGCTATTAGTGTAATTGGTCAAGTCCGTCTATTTTCGAAGACATTGACTTATTCTACCAGAAAATTTACGTCCAATCCACTGACGGCGCTGTTGTTGGTTGCCATTGAAGCAAGGTCTCTGTAAACACGTTCGCGGGCATCTATTGTCTGGTACACGATTCAGTTGCAGAGAAAGAAAAAATTCAAAGAAATTTTCTGCTAGGAACACGCAGCACTTAAGGGCATATAATTATTTTGAAAAGACGCCATGCTATATGAATTGTGGATTATTTTATGAAACATGACGTTACACAATGGGACGCAACAAAGCATGAAATTACTCTAGACTAGTTCTTTATCATCAAACTGCGTCCTTTATCATCAATCAGAATTTAGTAATTTATTATTAGCAACGCGTTGAACCCATCTATAGTTCGACAGTGGATTGGCGACGAGGTTACATAAAATGACGTTGTATCAATCTACGTTTATTTAAATCTAAACTACAGTACCAATGCCGTCGATGGACTTCACAGACTGTATAATTCATCTGTGTTGGGTTCTTTAGCTTGAAGAATGTAATGCTCATAAAAGTCCTTTTTTCTGGAAAAAAAGGTTCCGGAACGGAATAATTATGGGAGGCCTAAAATCCAGAGAAAAACGGTATTGGGAGTTTGGAGGGGCTCAATAAACACTGAAGACAGTTAAAAAAATTAAACTAAATTAAAATAACTAAATTATTGTTTTTATTATTAAAATAAATTAATTAATTTTTGGTACCTGAAAAAAGGTGCCGGATCCGGCGCGTTCCGGCTGAAAAAAAAGCACTGCTCATACAGAACTTCGTATGGTCAATCACTCGAGATGAAAACCGCGATGGAATTCCCACAGGTGTCGGAAACACACTCTTGTCGATTAGGTAGCATAACCTTTGTCGCATGAATTACATATTTCGGTATATCGTTCAAGTTATATAGCGGTCTTCCCAGGCGTGTATTCGGTCATGAAGTGAAATATTTTGTTGGGAATTCAAGCAATAAAACAGCACGCCCGTTGCATATATCACATTTCTGTGAAATGCACCCCATACATTTCCACTTTCACAGCAGTTATCTGATAAGAAACCGGAAGAAAAAGAAGCAGGTTTTATCACAGGATGAAACTATTTAAAGATTAAATCAGCTAGGTAAAAAGGCCTACAGGAAATGGGCAAACATTCAAGCGAAGAAACTGTTTGAAAATGAACTAATACCAATAAAATGATGTACTGCCACGACGCCCTTGAGATTGAGGTAATAGCAAAAAATTGCACCGCACTCTTGAAAATGAGGCAATAACACAAGAATGATGTATTGACTCTATACTCTTGACAATGAGGTAAAAAATTAGCACATAATGATGTTCTGCCACCACTAAAACAAATAAAAATTAGGTACAATTTTATGATCGTGCAGCAGTTATGTGATAGGCGTACACCACTAGTTTGTAATTGCAAGGACCATGTAGAAATGAAACCCAGTGTTAGGTACAATTTAAATTGTAAACGACATTTAAATAGTATTTATTTTACTATTTAAAATAGTAATGTGAAAAGACTTATTGAAATAGTATTTATATGTTATGTGCCTATTACTATTTATTACAAAGTAGCCTAAATAGTAAACCTACAGTCTGTGCAGAAATAAATTTGACACTTAAATGACGAGCTGCATTGGTTTCTCTATCGCTTTTACTACACTGTTGTCATTAAAGTGTCAAATTTACTTCTGTAATTATTTAATTATTATTATTAATTTTAGGCCCTAAGTTCTTTAATACGGTACTATAGTTAATATATGCTACCTCTATTTCTATGAAATTGATCTCTGTGATCTTTTAACGATGTTGCATTAAATATTTTGCAGACAGTTTCATACAGGGATACACCCACTATTTATCCAAAGACTGATGAAGCCCTATACGACACAAAAGAAAAACTGATAGAAAATTAGGTAGCACTCCGAAACTGTAATATTAAGGCGTCTTCCGCTGCGAAAAACTGGATCCTCTTGCGATTTATATTCTTTTTATCTGCTTCTGAGAAGTTCGACAACAGATCAGATATATTACCGCAGCGAACTCAAAATTACTAGCATTAAAATTAATAGTGTTTTTCCTGGAGTTTAGCAAAACATGTGATTCGCACAAAATATCCAATCGCCCACCGAAAATTACCATCCTGGCTCTTACGGCCTTCATATAATATACAACCAGCCGTTGAATAAGCTGGACTCTTCCATGTGGCGTTGAGAAATTTTTAAGATTTACATTTGAATTTACACGACCAGAAATCCGTCCACGAAGACAAAGCATAATAGCGCATAAATTTCTAAATGTTTTGTCTGATTTCTCAGAGTGTTTTCGCAGTCAACATGGCGCCTTCTAAATCTCCGCGTTTGCTCCGTCTAGTTCGTCTGGTGTGTCTCTCGATCACGATATGTTTTCCTCTCTTCGTCTCCTAACCGTAAGTCAGTCCAACGTGCTTTTTTAACGTCAACTGTGTGGACACAAGCAGAGTTGCAGTTTTTCGGTCATCAGTGTAGACTTCCTCTTCGCCTACCCTTTGAATCTGAGCGGATATTTCGGTTGCAGTATATTTCAGAGCTCTCTGCCAACGTCTGTTCGTTTTGCTCAGTCTCTTGTGTCACTTCGGTCTTACATCTAGACTTCCTTCATCCAGCAGACTTTTACACCATCTCAGCCTTATCAATATACCTCTCTGTCTCATTGCATTGACTTTCTGTAGTGATCTATCTTGGTGCGCAATCGGTTTATGCCTGGGTATTAGAAATACACACTATAGAAGTTGTCAGTTATTATTAACTAGCTGTAACCCGTGAAAAACCACGGTATATAAAACAATTATTGCAGTGATAACAATTAAGCTTACTTCCCGTTATATTATGACGTCATATTATAGGCCTATAGCCGTCGTCAAGACAGCCGTCGCCAAGGCGGCAGTATAGTGACGTCACAACAGTGTTTGTTACGGGACAGACAGACGTACATCGGTTATTATGTTGTTTGATTAGGCCTACTATTTATTTATGTGGGACATAGTACCCGATTGTTGGATACGGTAACCGACTGGTTAATGCGCTTGTAACACCTCGCCTTGTAACGCGTAGAGAACGGGTTTCGAAACTTTCCTGACACGGTGACTGCAAAGGGAACTTGAACAATTCCTCTACTCACAATTGCTCAGCGCCATTGGCTAATATTTGGTCATTAGAAAGTGGCGCTCAATAAATGCATAATAATAATAATAATAATAATAATAATAATAATAATAATAATAATAATAATAATAATAACAATAACAATAATAATAATAATAATAATAATAATAATAATAATAATAATAATAATAATAATAATAATAATAATAATAATAGGGCCTAATAATAAAATAATAATGTGAACATGAACCATCGGATGGACGAGAGGGGGAAAAGTGAGAGAAAGAGAGAGATGAAGAGAGAGAAATGGAGGGAGAGAAAGGGAGAGAAAGAGAGGGAGAGAAAGATAGCCAGAGAGAGAGAAAGAGAGAGAAAAGAGAGAGAAAAAGACATAGATAGGCAGAGAGAGGGAGGAAGGGACTGAGAGAGAGAGAAAGAGAGAGAGAGAGAGAGGGGGAGGAAGGGGGAGGGAAGAAGGGATGGAGGGAGAGATGAGAGAGGGAAGGAGAGAAAGAATGTGTGTGTAAGGAAGCAGAAAGTCATAAACTAAGAAGACAGGATGTTAAAAGCAACAAACTGACGATGATGAATGTTGATGAACGATTAAAAAGCTGACAACGCACAAAGCAGCAACAGTGAAGCAGCATGCGTGAATCCGACGTTGACTTTTATAGCTTCTTTTCAGACTCTTTCCACCGGACTGTTCTTCTTCTTCCACCACTGCTCCACGAGGTCCACGGTCACCTCGACACGACTGGCAACTAAAAACGAGCCGGCGCCGACGGGTCCGAGTTCAGTTGGATATTAAATCCGGGGACAGTTCCGACTAGCGGGCCTTGATTGATCGTTACGGGTTAAACCCCGGTCGAATTGAACAAATGAAGCATTCACGGGCATTATGGCTTAATGTCAATAAACTATTAAGCCGACTTATCCACACAAAGTCCCTTTCATTCAGTCTCTCAACCGTTCGCTCATTCCAACTATTCATCCGTCCATTGATCCGTTCGTTTGTACGTCAGTCCGCACGTCCGCATAACCATTAGTTTGAGCCTCTGTTCATCCCTTCATCCCTCTGCATCTGTCTACGTGTCTGCGTCCGTCTGTTCGTGTATCTCTGTGTTGTGAATCCATGTATCCATGCATACCATATCTGCCCTTGATTTCGAATGCTCCCCGGTCCTCCTACTGTTCACCCACTGTCTATATGTCTATCTATCTATCTATCTATCTATCTATCTATCTATCTATCTATCTATCTATCTATCTATCTATCTATCTATCTATCTATCTATCTACCTATCTATCTATCCATCCATCCATCCATCCATCCATCCATCCATCCATCCATCCATCCATCCATCCATCCATCCATCCATCCATCCATCCATCCATCCATCCATCCTACGTCCGTCTATCCACCCATCTATCCATTCATCCATCTATTTGTCTGTCCATCAATCCATCCATCCATCCATCCATCCATCTATCCATCCATCTATCCATCCATCCATCCATCCATCCATCCATCCATCCATCCATCCATCCATCCATCCATCCATCCATCCATCCATCCATCCATCCATCCATCCATCCATCCATCCATCCATCCTACGTCCGTCTATCCACCCATCTATCCATTCATCCATCTATTTGTCTGTCCATCAATCCATCCATCCATCCATCCATCCATCTATCCATCCATCTATCCATCCATCTATCCATCCATCCATCCATCCATCCATCCATCCATCCATCCATCCATCCATCCATCCATCCATCCATCAATCCATCCATCCATCCATCCATCCATCCATCCATCCATCCATCCATCCATCCATCCATCCATCCATCCATCCAAGCAAACAACAGGCAGATTGTCCTCATTATTTTCGTAAGGACGCTATAGCGAACCATCTTCGGTATCTGATTTGTGCGGCTTCTCCAGGCTGCATCTGGCACCTAGCCTGTCTGTGCAGCTATGTCTCTCTGTCTGTCTCTGTCTCTCTCTGATTCTCTCTATGTTTCTCTTTGTCTGTCTTTCTCTCTCTCTGTCTCTTATGTCTCTCTTCCTTCTGCCTGTTGCTATAAATCTCTTTCAGTCTCAGCCTATAATAGGCCTATCTCCCTCTTTGCCTGCACATGTGTCTCTCTTTCTTTGTACTATCCATTTTTGCCTCTTTCCTTGTCTCTCTATATCTGTCTCTCAAGCTGACCGTCTCCAGTCGAAGTGCGACAGCTTGCTTCGAAAAATGTCATAAGACAGATTATTATTAACGGCTCCAAACTGGAGCGTTATATGAATTGACTTGCTAAAACTCAGCTGTGAACAAGTCTAGATTGCCTCTTGATTAACTCAGTCGTTAGAGTTTCTAATAATGTGCTATATAAATGCTCGTTTGCGTCGCAATACGTCATCTTTCTCAACGCCCAGTGTTCTCTTTTTAAGTTTTAGCTTGCGGTGCTGTCAAAACGAAGTATACTCGACAGTGCTTAATGAACGAAGAAACGGAGAGGAAAATAGACGAGGGATAGAAGCCCGACAGAAATTCAGGAGAAAGAGATCTGCCAGACAGACAGAGAGAGAGGGAGAGAGAGGGAGAGAGAGTGAGAGAGACAGAGAGAGACAGAGAGAGACAGAGAGAGAGAGAGACAGAGAGAGAGAGACAGAGAGAGAGAGAGAGAGAGAGAGAGAGAGAGAGAGAGAGAGAGAGAGAGAGAGAGAGACAGAGACAGAGACAGAGACAGAGACAGAGACAGAGACAGAGAGAGACAGAGAGAGACAGAGAGAGACAGAGAGAGACAGAGAGAGACAGAGAGAGACAGAGAGAGACAGAGAGAGACAGAGAGAGACAGAGAGAGACAGAGAGTGATTGCTGTAAATGGACCGTATACTACCTTGCTTAAAATAATCAACTTAACCTTGTCTTAGTATACTTTACCTTACCCTACCCCACATTCTTTAATGGTCTATTCGAGTGCATTGCAACCTGGTTTCGATTTGCAGAGGAAAGGGAATCGCTATTCTGTCAGTCTTTCAGACTATCTACCAAGGAATTTTAGTTCTATGGCGGTTTGAAAACGGAGTTGATGCCCATGCTCGAATTCAGTTGAATATCCGTAATTCCGTATCCCTGGGGCAATATCACTTTTAAACGGCTACGGATTGTTGACTCATGCATTACGATAACAATGCTATAGGATCGTAACTCGCGCCCTGTAAGATAGGGCCTACAACTCGCAAATCTGATGCTACAATAATTTACTTTATATTCAAAAGCGAGTTCTCAATTCATTAGTTGAAATCCTTTGAATAAATTCGCCTCAAGACGAACAGATATAATCAGCGTCAACAGTGCGTGTTACCGATGCGGCAGAAAGCCTCACTTAGATCACCGCTGTATCAGATCGACAGGGTTTGGGAGCGTCAGAGTAAGGGACCAGATCGCCTGTCTAAGAAAAAGCACCTTATTCGGACGGTAAGTGCTGAGGACGGTATGGCACGCAAGCAACGAGGAACAGAGGTCTGGGAAAAGTGTTTCGGGGGAACGGCGGGTAAACTAAAGGCGCCATAAAGCTAATTTCTTCGGCAGTGCGTCTCTTGTCGAGATGAGATGAGACGAATGTCGTCGAGGTCCATTGCCAGAGAACACGCAACCTGAGGCAACTGTACTTGGACGAAAGAAGCCTAAAAGAAAGTTTATCTCACTTTCTAAGAGGCGAGGAGAAGAGAGGAGGGATAGAGGCAGGACAGAAATGCAGGATAAAAAGATCAGAGAGAGACAGACAGACAGACAGACAGACAGACAGACAGAGACATAGAGAGAGACAGACAGAGAGACAGGCAGACATAGAGAGCGAAAGGGAGAGTGAACTGTATACAGGGAATGGGAAAGTGTGAGAAAGTGAGGAAAGTAAGATAATTGGACTGAAAAGACAGGAAGAAAGCGACATCAAGAAAGTGAGATAGGATGATGGGGACGGTACTAAAACAGTAAGGTAGGTAGGAGCTGAACCGTAAGGGAAAGCAACGGAAGGGTAAGGATAAGATGGATGGAAGATAGGATATCGAAAGGTAAGAGATGAAAGAGGAAAATAAGTTAAGGGATTCAAGCGTAATGTAAATGGCAAAAAGGACAGTTGAGGTAAACAATTTAAAGGTAAGATTAGGTAAGAGATGACAAGATAAGCTTAAGGGATTGATTGAAAGGTAAGTTAGATTACAGTAAGGTAGGTTATGTATGAAAATTCAGGTAATTATATCTGTCTTTTCAGTATTACGTCCAAATGGACGTAGTACTGGAATTGAAGGATATTTCAACTGATCTTCAAACGACTGGGCAAACCTCGATATTCGTTCAAAACCTCCCAAGCTATCATTATTACTATCATTAGTACAAACAACCAAACAGACAAACAACCAAACAGACAAACAACTAAACAGACAAACAACCAAACAGACAAACAACCAAACAGCCAAATATACAAACAACCAAACATACAAAAGACAAAACATGGGCACAGAGCGAGAAAATCAAGGAAGAGTCAGCCGCAGCTTCGCATACTGTATGCCGAAATCCCCACGTGTGCCAACGCGTTAATACACCATATCTCGAAAATCCTCCCTGTTCGAGCCTTTATTCATCCACAGTTGCTAAAGTCACCCTTCTCTGAATCCTTTATTAACCCATATTTCCCAAAGTCAGTCTCCCTCCCTCCACCCTATACCGTACCGAGCCTCTAGCGGTCTCTCCTTACAATAAGCAGGACAACTCCGCCCAATCCATCCGGATCGATTCCACGGTGTGTCCGGAGAGACATACCATAGCGCGACAGGCACACACACATACATACAGGCAAGGAAAATAATAAATGCCAAATCCTGCCATGCCGTAAACGACAGAAACGGATTTCCCCGACGACATCGAGTCAGAAACGCCTTCGATAAACCAACACGTCTGGAATAATCATAATCACAGTAGTTCCAGTCCAGGCTAAGAAACCTGTGCCATCATAACATGACACGACATAGCATAACATGACATGACATAACGTGACATAACATGACACAACGTAACATAACATAGCATTACATGACAATAATAACATAACCTGATATAACATGACATGACAGCGTCGCATAAAATGACACAACGTAACATAGCATAACATGACATACCATAATATAACGTAACATAACGTGACATGGCATAACGTGTCCTTTCGGAGTGTTGAACGGTAGCTTGTCCTAACATCTGTTGATCCGGATGAGAGGAACCTGTGGCTGAAGAAGCTGCCAGCGACGTGTATAAAAGACAGCGCACGGACTCGGAGCCAATAAGCGGTCGACGTAACAGAATTACGAGACGCACCTAATGAAATTAAAAGCGACGTTGACCAGACGAGCGACCGCCATTCGTCTGTCACTACTGACTGGACAGCGTCCAAGTTTACTGCAAATTGATTGTGACCGACCAAACACAAATCAGTTGCACGCTACGAGAAACGCCGCACGACAAAAAATGTCTGGCCGGACAGTAAAGAAATGGGTTAGATGAGGTGAAGCAGGTTACTGTGACTTATGATAATTATCAAAGGTGAAACAAAGCAAGGTAAGGTAATATAAATTATCATATTCGTGTTTATTGACAAGCTCACTGACAAACCGCAGTAAGTAACATTGAAGCAAACGATAGTACAGCTATCAAGATCTTACTGAACACACGTCTTGGCAGCCTGTTAGGCGCCCGCTCATTTTACTCTAGGCCCATATAAAGTAAATTAAGGTAAGGTAAGATATTGTAAATTAAGGAAAGGCACGGTACGGTCGGAGAATATTTGGATGGTGAGAGAAATTACGAGACAGCCAAATAATCAAGTAGGAAAAAGAAAGTGGTCCTCAAAAATAGATCGGATATAAGGGATGGGAAACCAACTGTGAAAACTCAGACCAGCCGGGGGGAAAGCGGGAAGCTCACTTTCAGGCAAGTTTTCCACTTCCTTCCTATCAATCGCACTCTGGATAAGATGAGATCGTGTATCATGCCATGCCATATGCCATATCATATCATATCGTCATATCATATCACATCGTCATATAATATCATATCGTTATAACATATCATATCGTTATATCATATCATATCGTCATATCATATCATAAATAATTTTTTTTATTATGTATCATATAATATCATGTCATTGTGAACGCAATGTAATGCTTAGTCAACAAGTTTAAAGAGTGCTCCTTATTAGAAATTTTCATGACGTAATGTACACAAGTCATATCGTGTTGTTGGCTTATCTGTGATTGACTGATGACATTCCCGCGCTAAGATGGAAAATACTATTGCGTAATGGCGTTGTTTGTTTCAGTGTGAACGCATCGATCAGAAGCCTTCGGTTACTGTGCTGCGCCTAGATGACACGCAGTCACCAAGTGCCTCGGATTATTGGATGCGTCTTGCAGATATACGCATCCTACGTTTGATGAGTCAGCGATTTTTGGAAAACAAAGTTTGACCAATAGCGGAAAATTTGAAAAACGCACACCTGTGAAACAGCGATGAGTCATAAACCGGTTTAAACTAGTTCCATCTGGTCTGGTGTCATAGTGTAAAAGAGCACTTGGAAGGCAGTTCCATGCGCATTATGAAGCAGTGTTTAATCTAGACGTCTTTTGGGGGGGAAATTTCCCCCCCCAGGATTGAAGTTTCCCCCCAGAACTCAGCAATATTGTAAGGCAGACACCTTTTTGGGGGGAAATTCCCCCCCGAGAAACCTTGTTTCCCCCCCCCCCCAGAACAGGGGGACTAGATTACACACTGATTATGAAGAGAGCGCGCAAAGAATCTGTACAGGCAGTCTGTCCTGTGCGGTTGAAAGTTTGAGTAGCAAATGTCGTTGACAGAATCGGGTGTGTAGTCATGCATCGTATCATTAAATATATCACATGATATCATATTGCATCACACTGTATAATATCACATGTATATGTGAATATTTGCGAGAAACGTTACACTGGCTTCCTGTTGCGGAGCGCATTGCAATCAGGATCATTATGCATACGCACATCGACCTGAGCCCATCGTGTCCTCTCATGTATCAGTCCTTCCTAATGCAATTGCCAACGGTTGCCTTTGATTTTGTGCATGTATTTGAGAGCTGTCTGAAAATGCATTTGCATTGTATTGTATTGTATTTACAGATTTATAGAGCGCCTCCTACAGTACAGCCTAATCAGAGTACTTGTTTAGAAATGTTAGATAGTCATAGGGGAAGCACTTTTGTGAGGTACCTAAAATGTGCTATATCAAGTGTCTTGATATATATATATATATATGTATATATATATATATATATATATATATATATATATATATATCGCCTTGTCACCTTGTGCTGTCGATTCGTTGAATCCTAGCGACTGTCATGGTCAACCTTCTCCATGTGCTCCGATTTCTCGTCGCCTCTCTCAGCTCCGAGATGTTCATCTTCATTGCCTCTTGTATCTCCTCCATCCATCTCCTCCTTGGACGTCCTCTCCTCCTCCTGCCCTCCCCACACGCCAACATCATCTCCTTTTCCAGCCCATCTGCACGCATCACATGTCCAAAGTATGACATCTTCTGCCTGGCCGCTCTCTGTCCCAACGTCAAACTCCCTCTCCAGTGTCCTATTTCTTCCAGGATATCCTCGTTAGTTCTCTTTTCAGTCCAAGAAACCCTCAACATCCTCCTCCAAATCCACATTTCACATGCCTCAATTTTCTTCTCCAATGCCTTGGTTTTTGTCCATGTTTCGCATCCATAAAGCACCACTGGTAGGATCATTGCTTTTACAATTCTTGTCTTCGTTCCCAAACTCACTGATTTGTCCTTCCATATTTTTTCTAGTCCCTGCATTGCCGTCTTCCCCAATGTAATTCTCCGTCGTATTTCTCGCTCGCATCCACCTTCACTCTCCACCATGGCCCCCAAGAAACAGAAGCTTGATACCACCTCTATCTCCTCCCCATCTACTTCAAAACACCTCCACTTCTCAGTATATATATATATATATACATATATATATATATATACAAATAATACATGCATGCATACATACACAAATATATACCTACATACATACATTGTAATTTTAAGTACTTTTTATATAGCACTTCTTTAAGAGAACTTTTCAGAGGTGCTCCCGACCTGATTAAACAAGAGTGTTATCGAACAGAAAGGTCTTCAAGCACTTGCGAAATAGAGGCTTGGAAAGTAGCAGAAACTTTTATGGCAAATTGCATAGCAGCCTGTTCCAGAATGAGGGGCCGACTACTGCAAAGCTTCCATGTTGCATTGTGGAAGAACACGACGGGGGAACAATTAGATCACCCAGTGTTGTGGTACGCAGAGATTTACGACAAGGTGATGATGACACGGGAATACAATCGCAGCTCTCTAAGGTAGGCTGGAGCACAACCGGCCAGCTGGCATAAGGATCTTAAACTCATGTGTCTTTGCAATGGCAGCCAGTGAAGCTCGTCCCACGTGTAGTTAGATATATGACTATCTCTTCGGTATCGCACCAAGTAACCGAGCTGCAGAGTTTTAGACAGATTGAAGTTGATTAACCCGAGCCAGAGGGAGGTCTGCGTAGGTGGCATTACCACGATCCACTTAGTGCATATGAATGCATGCATTATTAAGGTAGAAGCAACGTTATCGGACAACGAGTAGCGTAGTGTGCCGATCTGGCGCAGATGGTAAAAGCATGTTTGACCTACTGTCTTCACATGCTCAGAGAAGGTTAATTGCTGGTCGAGTGTAATACCAAAGTCACGCACCGAAATAGAGAAGGGAAAATTTAGAAAGCAAAGCTGCAAGTTATGGAAGTCTATCTTTTGGAACTGGTAACGGTCACCAACCCAGATCAGTTGAGTTTTTCGGGGATTAATACAATACAATACAATACAACTGGAATTTGATAATGCCCTCCTTAAAGAGTTCAGAAGTGCACATTGAAGCCAGGCAACCACTAAGAGCCATAGGCAGACTGGAAGAGGTAAGTTTTCAGTTTAGAGCGAAAGACAGTCTCGCTAAGAGAGTTGCGAACATGAGGAGGTAGAGATTTCTGCAGATGGAGGGACCGGCAACTGTGAATTAACGCCGGCCAAAGACAAGACGTGTACCAGGAACAACAAACTTTCCAGCAGATGCTAATCGAAGAGAGGAGCGACCCTTGACAGAGTTGCAAGGTGTGACCATGGAAGATAAGTAGGATGGCAGACGACCTGCACGTGCTCTGTACATAAGGAATGCCAGCTTGAAAGAAACGCGCTCACAGATAGGAATCCAGTGTAGAGAATGAAGAGCTGGAATTAAGCTGGAAGCGGTTGGATGACATCCGTACAGAAAGAGCCCCGACCAATTTCTCAGCTGAGCTTTGCCATGAATATATGCATGAGTATCGTCATGGATAATGGTGAGCAGCAACTCCCAGGGACGAAAAGACGTGTTTAGGTCAGCAGTGTCACTAAGATGAAATCCTGTGGCAGCCCAAATAAGACCGGTGACCAGGTTGAGCGGGAAGAACCAAACATCATCGACTGAGTTGTCAGAGAGAAACTTTCGCAGCCACTGCACAGGACACTGACATTACCAAAAGACTTCTCAAGGCGCTCTAAAAGAATGCCGCGGTCGACAGTATCAAAGGCTACAGTCACATCAAAGAGAGCAAGTAAGGTTACCTGACCACAATCTATGACGCCAAAGAAATCAGAAATAATCCGACTTAGCACAGATCGGTGGAATAAAACCCCTGCAGAAACCAGATTCTTGTTTGGGTAATAAGGAATTCGCCTCCGGATAACATGTCAGCCGCGTCGACACAATCTTGTCAACCATCTTCGATAAAAAAAGATTGGTTAGAGATTGGACGATAATTGGCCATGTCATCAGCATCCGTCTGACGCTAGGCAAGATAATGGCCCACTGCTGAGAGGCTGGAAGAGAACCCTCGGCCAAAGTGGTGTTGAACAGCGCCACAAGAAATGGCAACAAATCATCCACAAAATCCAAACTAAGAATATATGAACAGTACGATGACAACATATATACATACCCTATGTCTACAGCCTACTTATATACATTTATGCATATATACATGCATGCATACACACGTTCATACATACAATACATGCACGTTCATGCATACAATACATACATATATATAATACATCAGATCAAAATGCCGGAAACTACACCACCCCATCGTCGAAGACCTCTCTCATGCAACGGGAAACATGCAGATTCTGTAACAGGAGAGAAAATACCCCTAGATCTCTCTGCGCACTGCATTATTAAAGCCGAATAATTATAGTGCGCCAACATCCCATAGGACTAGTCGAGAACGAGGACAATAACATCAACATATCTTATTCTATATGTATATTCCATAGAATCTATATATATATTCTATATATATCTTATTCTATATATATATTTATATCTGTATAATGTATATACAATATGGGTGCATATATATTAGCAAAATACAACAGCATCCAAATCAAATACATCTATACTGACGTAAGCTTGAGCCGAACGGTAATTGGCCAGCATTTTTACCCTTGAGTCTTGGTGTTTGAATGCATACATGCATGAATGCTTGATTTTAGACGGTTGTCCAGGACTGCACTGCATTTGGACGAGTGATTGATGTAAGAAAAGATCGTCTTGGGATGGGATAGAAAAGACAGACAGGCAAGCAGACAGATAGACAGACAGACAGACAGAGACAAGAAAGACAGGCAGAAGAACGAGTAAGCTCTATACAGGTAGACAGATTAGCAAACGAACTGTGATAAGAGCAAGGGAAGAGTTTATGCAAGAACGATTATGCTTAGTCATTTTGCAAATACTGATGAACAATACAGAAAGGGCAATTCGCATTGGTTCGTACAAGGCGGTAAATATCATTGCAATCTATATCCAGGCTCTTTAATCCTATGGCAAATCGTAAACTCAACGCTTTCGGAAGCACTATTAAAAGCTAGGCGCTAGATCGCAAGTTTATTTACGAGCGCTGCGTCAAGTTAGAGGAGATGTCGAGAGATACCATGGTAAGAAGATCCTATTGTTCGGATCATAAAAACAAGGAAAGAGAGGAGGTGTTACGGTGGGTTGTGCTTAGGTTGAGATGAACTTGAACGAGGAAGATTAAATGGATCAGGGTTTCTTAAATACCTGGGCTTTGTCTTTGAACCGACAGCTGAAGAGTGATTGAGAGAGGCTGGACATAACTGGTGCAGCGTGAACGACAGGAGAGGCTAAGGAACGACAAATTGGCGCAGTTCAGAAGAGATATAGCCTAGTTCCAGAAGGAAGATGGTTCCGGAAGGGAGATGGTTCCAGAAGGGATATGGTTCCGGAAGGGAGATGGTTCCAGAAGGGATATGGTTCCAGAAGGGAGATGGTTCCAGAAGGGAGATGGTTCCAGAAGAGAGATGGTTCTAGAAGGAATATGGTTTCAGAAGGGAGGTGGTTCGAGAAGGGATATGGTTCCAGAAAGGAGATGGTTCCAGAGGTGAGGTGCCATGTGAGATCTGAATCGCTTTTAGAACATAAGGTTATGGATTATGATTATGATTTATATCTACGATTTCACTTGAATGACTATCGACTGATGCCATGTACATTTTTCACAACAGCGCTATATAAATCATTAGATTTGATTTGATTAAATAAGATTGGATTAGATTTGAATGGATTCGAATAGATTGGATTGGATCAGATTAAATAGATTAGGCAAGACAAGACTAGAAAAGACTAAAGTAGACTAGACTAAATTAAGACTGACATCGGACGGGCACAAAAGAGATATGGTTCCAGAAGGGAGATGGTTCCAGAAGGGATATGGTTCCAGAAGGGAGATGGTTCCAGAAGGGAGATGGTTCCAGAAGGAAAATGGTTCCAGAAGGGAGATGGTTTCATAAGAAGAGGACGATGGGATAGAAGGTTTCATTCAACAGATGTTGTATCATAAAACTCACCTAAATCGGCGTTGGGCTCAGTGCCGACCATCTGTATAACGAAGAGCATCAAAGAAGACGAGAACAGCTCGACCGACGTCGGCATTTCCTTCACAGGTCATCTCATCAACGAGTTCATTTTTGAGAGCCACGTGTCCACAGAACGCTGCATCATCCGCGAGTTAATTTTGCGGAGCCGAGCTACAGTTCATTTTGAAGAATCATATAGATCCACGGAAGCTAATATCATCCAGTTTTACTACAGGAAGGTTACATCCACGAGTTCGTAATATTGAAGAGTCAAACGTCCTTTGCGTACTACACGCGCGAATTCATTTTGCAGAGTCAAAAGTCGTGCAGATGGCTCATATTGTTGAGTTCGTTTTAGAGAGCTGCACATCCACACAACGTAATCAAATAGTAGTAGCCTTCAGGAATGCAGTTATACGCTTTGATTTACTAGTCCTTTAAATTGAGTTATATATCATAGTTGACAACCCATGTCACCAGTAGAGTAGTTTGCACAACAAGTTCGTTTTATAGAGCGATACATTTCAAATAGGGTCTCTGAACGAGCTGGCAGTAAACAGCCAATCACTAGGAAAGCAACGCGAACAACAAGTTCATTTTATAGAGCCTCTGAAGGTCATTTCATCAACTTTTTATGTTAGAGAGTCGTTCATCATCGTATGGCCTCCCGGTCGGCGAGCTGTTTTCGAAGAGCCGGATATCCTTTGAACGCGATTAACTCGATAAATTCATATTTTAGAGCCGCGTTTCGCGAGCGAGTGTTATGATGTAGAGCCTATGACTTCCTTTGAGGTAGTAAGTGCTCATCCTAAAACAAAGACAAATCCAAGAAATTTGATTAAAATCAGTTGTTATAGAGGCAACTGGCTCTTGTTGCAACTGGCTCAAATTTCTCAGAATCTATTCGTACAATAAGACTAAGCTTCGCTAGTCTTGCATCTCAGCTTTCCCGGAAAAGAACGACAGAAAATTGACATTTTTGTGGAGGCTAATTAAATCAACTTAAATGGAAGCAATTTCTGTCCTCAGATTTACCCAGATTTTGCATTTTATTTACTCCTGGCACAAGAAAATACACAAGTGTTGCCTACATTTAGGTCAGCATAGATGACAGCATTTGTGTAACTGGGTCAACAGGAATGGAAGCAATTTGATGTAATGAGGTCAACCGAAATCACACCAGTTCTATGAATGAGATCAGCTAGCGTGGTAACATTTTATTCAATTAGGCTTAGGCTAAATCAACGAAATGCAGAAACTTTGTGCAACACGGTCAACATAAATTCAAACAATTGCATGTAAGTTCCTCCCTGATACGGCATCAGCTTTCTATCCAGTGGGTTCATTAACAGAACATGACGCCGGAACGATGGCATCTTTAGTCTGGAATGCAGAAGAAAAACAACTTCCCACGCAGCTATTTTTGTCGGATTCATGGCTGGTCCACATTGTACCATCGAAAGACACTACTGGTCAGCTACGTGTCCAAAGTGGACTAAACGAACACAGTTACAAGGAAGGAACCCAAACCCATGCGGCAGACAACGTATACGCGTTTCACAGCTTGCAGCGTACAACCTTTTCAAATTGCATCATGATTCGAACCAAGCCAACCAAGCCTGAAAGTTCAGCACATTACCAACGACCACCAAAGAACATTCTTCACATAACCTAATCTCGATTCATCCAATAACTTCTGTAGCGCCACTGTTATGAAGCACAAGTGAGACCGCAGTAGATACAAATACCTGTGCTATCGGAACATTGCCTACGTCCGTCCATCTAGCTTCGAACGGACATGCGCCGACGGTCAGTCAGTGGTCATCAGTGGAGTCCATGAAAAGAATCAAACGTGCCCAGTCGTCATTATTTGCCTCTGCAGCGCCGGCGAGACGACGAGACGGCGCTTGATACACCGTCTACCATTAGACTAATCCACAGCCGATGCTGTCACACGACGGCGGCCAATGCAGCCAGACGGAGGAGACCAGGCGACGGACAGCCAGCCACCACCCGTCTTGCGTGGACCGGTCGGCGACGGCGGACCAACAAGGCCAAGGCGACCGATGGACCGATGGACCGTCGCAAGAGGCTGCGCGGCGGCGAGGCTTCGACTGCCGCTGCTTGTTGTCCGGCGGCGGACGCTGCGCGCGAGGAGGCACTCCGTCAATCGGTCTGCGATGATAGACAGCGATTTCAGCGCCACGCTTGCAACGCTGCACGACCGTTACTTGTTGACAGTTCTCATCACACTGTCAGTGTGCATGTGTGCTCGCGTATGTATGAATGTGTCCGTGTTAGTCTGTATTTTTGTATGTTTGTATTAATAATATGTTTGTATTTGTTTGTATTTATGTAGACCTATATATATATATATATATATATATATATATATATATGCAGGCCCTATGTATACCTATGTAAGTAAGTAAGTAAGTAAGTAAGTAAATAAGTAAGTAAGTAAGTGCACATGTAAGTAAGTACGTACGTGTGTATGCATGTATTTATGTATATATGTATGTATGTATTTTGTATGTGTTTTAGTGTTATATTATGCGCATTAAAATAGCACATTTCAGGAATCTCAAAATAAAAGTCCTGTAAATGGCTATTTATCATTCATGGAAAGGCGTGACCTTAGAAGATCAGTTCCTCAAGCTTTAGCTCCAAATGGCAGTCATGAGTCCGAACTCATAGCGACTTCAGGTTTCTTAGTCTTATCGTATTAAGGCGAATGGCCATCCCTATCCCTGAGTATACGCTGACCTTACACTGTCTTAACATCAGGCGACTTAAGACAACCTGGGAATTGAATTGCTCATAACATTCACAGAACATTCAGACTATTGTCAGAACATTCGTATACTATTCTCAGAACATTCAGACTATTCCCAGAATATTCAGACTATTCCCAGAACATTCAGATTATTCCCAGAACATTCAGACTATTCCCAGAACATTCAGACTATTCCCAGAATATTCAGACTATTCCCAGTACATTCATACTATTCCCAGAACATTCATACTATTCCAAAAATAGTCATAAGATCATATTGCTTTGATCATTATTATTGTCTTATTCTCTGTCTAATGACAAAGCGCTAATTGATGGCGCTTAACAATGGCGTGTCAAGAACTCTACATGTATATGGTACAATCGTCTCAGAGAAGGCTTAAACCCGAACCCCTCATGTATCATGGCGAGCGCTGAAACCAAGATGCTACCATGTCACAAAGTGCAATGGAATCACAATCCCAACTACCACGTTCAATACTAGTTTTTGTAATACACACTAAAGTGCGTGCAAGTTAGACTTTTCAGCTAGCTTCTCACTTCACAAAATCCATGAACGAACAAATAGGCCTACTCAAATAAATTCGAGGGTCATACAAGGGTTCAAACGCCAGTTTCAGGATAAGATAAAGAATGAAAACACGTCAAGGAAAATATGAAATACTTACAGATATTAGTCCTGTAATTATTTCAAAGGAGAAAAAGTATCTTTCTATGTAAAACTTTAAGACAAGCTTAGCAATTACAAATGTGCAGTTTTGCTACTAATCTGGCAGCGTTTTGCCTTCAGCAGGGCTATAATTTAAGAGGACATTAGCTGATATGAGGCCAAACTAAGTATCGCTTGCATATATATGCGCATCAGTTGATCTATTCCTAGAAGATAATTTGTTAAACTTTATGAAAGAAAAGAGGTATTCAGTTTAACGATGCTGTGTCATACTGAAACCGATTGACATCACCCTCCTCTTTTACCCAGGTTTGTGACTGGTGCCACCCGAAATCGGTAGTTTCTGAGTTCGATTGGATTGTTCACGCATTTAAGTATTTCCGAACATCGCCATTATACTGGCAACGGCAGATCGGAAATTTGGAAATATAAGCAGCAAATTAGGAAACTTTTTCATACAGAAATAATTATGCACAGTTTCATAATTCCAACCTTAATATATTTTATTAATAATCTTTCGAAGTGAAAGCTTCTTCAGAATATCATCGGAGGCTAATTCTATTTCAAGAGTAGGCTAAATGGTGCAGAAATTTGTTCCGTGGGCCAAGCAGCTTGAGACCAATAATATAGATAAAATGGTCTCTGTTGCACATTATTTTCTGTTACCAGACATCTATATTAATCCAAAATAATCCCAACTCTCGATGAAACGAACTTCATTGATGTTTCATTTTATCGATGCGACTCAACAATCTCAACTCAAAATTTGGGGTTTTCTTTAGGTAGGCCTGCCTTAAAACAACACTGCGTAATCGATGACCTAAACTCGATATTTGAATTTTTAAATAAACGCTGATACGTAGGCCTAAGCCCTACTCAGAAATCCGAACTCCATATTCGACAATCGACGACACCCAGGTGAAGATAGTTATATTTGGGTATATATGTTAGCTCAAAAACGTCGTATCCATATGCTCGGCAACCTCAACTCGATACTTAAGGCTTCATGTTTGGGTGTGTGTGTGTGTTTGTTTGTGTGTGTGTGTGTGTGTGTGTGTGTGTGTGTGTGTGTGTGTGTGTGTGTGTGTGTGTGTGTGTGTGTGTGTGTGTGTGTGTGTGTGTGTGTGTGTGTGTGTGTGTGTGTGTGTGTGTGTGTGTGTGTGTGTGTGTGTGTGTGTGTGTGTGTGTGTGTGTGTGTGTGTGTGTGTGTGTGTGTGTGTGTGTGTGTGTGTGTGTGTGTGTGTGTACTCTCAATTCTCAACTCAACATCTCAAGAGTTTTCGATTATGTGCAATATACAGTCGAAGACTTGACTCGATTTTAGAGTTTCGTTGGACACGTCCTACGACTTGGGATTGGGTAGATTATCTTCGAATTGTAAATGCGTGCTTTTGGCTAAACGAACCAATTTACGACGCCCTAAGGTTCCTGTAACTGCGCACACAAATGCTATCGCTCTCTGTCATTGCTATCGCTCTCTGCCAGTGCTATCGCTCTCTACCGTGGCTATCGCTCTCTGCCATGGCTATAGCTCTCTGCCATTGCCATCGCTCTCTGCCAATGCTATCGCTATCTGCCAATGCTATCGCTCTCTGCCAATGCTATCGCTCTCTGCCACTGCTATCGTTCTCTGCCTATGCTATCGCTCTCTGCCATGGCTATAGCTCTCTGCCATGGCTATAGCTCTCTGCCACTGCACAGAGGACCCACACGTGTAGACATACTCCACCGCCTCTTTTGGCCTAAAAAGTCCAAACACAGGCGTTCACTGAGACTATATTATGTATCACAGGAATAGGTCTTACAACTGAGAACTATTCGCCAGATAGGTCCACTTGCCTGCGCACTCTCAGTACCACACGAAACCTGCTTCAGGAAGACGTACCAGCTGAAATGCCTGCGCAATATATAAATTCAAGGACCAGGTTGTAAAGCAAGTTTCGGTACAAGGTCAAAACCCGTGAAGTCAAGCCGGATTAATTTGCAGCTTCTTTCTCGCCGTTGCCTAATGCAAAAGACATCAACGGATAGCGCACATAAACCAAACTATAATCAGGTCAATATATCCAGGAGATCAGTCCACTAAGGCAGAGATAAATCGTACGACGGATAAGCAAATTGAAAAAGATAAGACTGAAGTTGTGTACGAAAAGTTGTAATTAAAAAGCGACCGAAAAGAGATCGGGTGGCACGTTTGGAGGGAATACGTTAATTGTCACATCATCTTGTCTGTCGATTGATTAAGCTTAAAGGCAGTATGCCTATACGGTAGGCCTACACGTTTTCTACTGATCACATGTCCAAAAATTAGCCATCGTGCGTTATTCTGATCTTATGCAAAGCAATATGATGCACGTAGGCTACCGAATATGCGACGCAATGTGATAGGCCTATATTGTAAATTGATGCTATAATTATGTGTACTGAGAAAACTTGCAGGCTAACGTTGTGCTACGCAGTCACAAGTTTCATGTTACATCGTAATGTATGTTACGCATTTTTACACTTTGAAGAGGTTCTTAAAGGCCGCTGTATAAAGGCCAAACACATGCACATGTTGTAATGTAAGGTAAATGTGTTGATGTGTAACGGCTTTTAACTTTCTTTTTTATGTGTCGTTTGGTGCGCTCCCTGCCAGCATTTCCTTGAACATTATATGGGACCCATATGGACTCAATACGGGTCCCATATAGGAAAACGGTCATAGGCCTATATATAGTCTTCATGTTATCATGCTGACACGGCTGCTCGCTGACCGTTCACTGAAATTACCATTTATATGCTATCGACACTCAGCTTTTGATTTCTTTTGACAATTTCAATTCTGCTCTTCGACTAATCTCAACTGTTTCTGTAGATATGAAGGCTCTCATGATGACACTCAATTGCGAACCCTTTCAAAGCCGAGTTCCTTTTCTTGAGCTTAAACCAGCAGCTGCATAAGTTCGATTGGCTCGCTTCCATTCATCTGTGTGGATCGGCTGTCAACTAATTGTCCTTCGCACTAAGTCATCACGCAATTTGGAAATAAGATTTTATTCAAATAAGTCCTTCTCAAAGAAACTCAAGCGACTTCCAAATCTGTTTCACACACGAGAATTTATGGCCTGTAGATTTTCGTTTGGAGGCCGTGGCCCTCTGCCACACTCTTTGTCGACGCCATTAATGCTTGTCATCAAACAACGCCTGTCACGGCTTCAGAGGCAACCTGGGAATCGTAATCGTAATCATAATCTCCAAACTTTTAAAACGCCACTCGAAAACCAAGCGCATGGCACCAGCTTGCTCAAGAGCGCTTCGTCAAGTCAGAGGGAGTTTTCCAAAGAGTAGTCCAGAGCGAAGTCCAGATCAAGAAAGAAGGCAGAGCAACTGCTAAGGCGGTTGCCATTTAGGTCGAGAAAGCCATAAAATATCTTGGCCGTGTTTGCAAGATTCCAGAGGCGTAAATGTTCAGCAACCGATAATTGGTGTTAAGACTCGCAGTAATTTAAATAGATAAAAGAAGGGAACCAATCTATCCATGAAAAGGGGCAACGTCGCGAGTTATACCAACCCTAGAGCAAATGTGCGTGACTGTGGCGCCATCTCCTGAATTAGATAGCGAGTTTTTCTGCTAGGCTAATACTGTGCAACTCAGTATAGTCAAGTCCAATAACATCGTTGGTCATGCACTGTAATGACAGCAAATAGAGCATGTCTACTACACAAATTGCTTTCTGATTACCTGACACTTTTGTTTCCTTACCAACTGATGTACTTTATTTCTGAACAAAATAATGTAGATATGAACGTCCTAAACGCTCTAGGCCTAGTGTTGCCTCTGGTGTAAACTGGTGTTTGCTATGTAACTGCGGATAGAGCTCGACAGATAACACGAGCCTAGGGTCTAATAAAGATTTTAATTAAGCACGTGATCAACGCTGAATTTGACAAAAGAATAGAGATTTAATGCTACTGATCATGTTGTGGATCATTATGTATGGTAGACTTAAGCCTACAAAACACGTTGATCGAATCGTACGTGTGCTCATTCGTAGACTATTATATTCTCATCTGAATGCATAATTTACTTATTATTAGCTAGGGCTGTAATAGCTCTTTATGTTGCATGTGATGGTGCAGGCATCGTAGATCTTGTTCATCGTCGTCGTCGTCATCATTAAATCATCGTTGTTGTCGTCATAATCATGACCATCACCACAAAAATCACTGCCACGAAGGTTTTATAACATCTTATTTATCATGAATGTAATTTATCAGTTTAGCGTCACAAGTTATTGACTCCACCATGCAACGTAGGCTATAATTGTAGGTCTAGTTGTAATCGAGCATTTATAAAAAAAAAACGCCACTCCATGCATAGGCGTAATTTGTGGGTACGATCGAGGGGTACCCGTACCCCACTTTTTGAACAATGCCAATCAATATTTTATCAATGTGCCTTCCCATAGATCGCAGTCTCCGCCTTGCTTCGTGTATGTAAGATATTGGTACCCCCCTCTCCCCCAAAGACCAAAGTTTCGCCTCTGCGCCATTCAACGATTCAGAGGCGTTCCTGACCCAAGTCAGTGCCTATCTGGGACAGAGGAAGAGAAAGACTGAGGAGCTCAAGCAGCAATCAGGCCCGCCAAGAGGGGGCAGGGAGGCGAAATGTCCAGGGGCCCGGCGATTTTTAGGGGCCAGGGCCGGGCCCGAAATCAACTTATAAACGATATTGCTGCAGCTAAATCCAGAAAAGTTGCTTTTGGTTAGTACTGAAAATTAACCACTGAATAAAATCATAGGGCCTGGTTGTAGGCCTATATATAAATATAATTAGGCTATGTGCGGTCGTACCCACACTTTAATTATTTCAATTTGTTTTTTTTCATTTTTTTCATAAAACTTTAAAAAGATATAGTTTATAGAGGCCCATGACTGCTCTGCCTATGGGCCCGTGACTGTTCTGCCTATGGGCTCGTGACTGCTCTGCCTAGGGCCTGTTACTGCTCTGCCTAGGGGCCGGAATTTCTGTCGGCGGGCCTGGCCGCAATTTCTGTGAAAGGCGGTTCCAACTAGATGGGCCGACATAAGCAGAGCTTCTAGATTGAGCAGTGGTCCTGCGCATGCGGGGAACAACCAATTAAAAGACCTCAGAGAGTAAAGCGACCATACATAGCCTACAGGAAGTGAAGGGACCAAGGTACAAAATTGTCCTGTAGCGGCTGAGGTAAGAAGGGGCTAACCGTAACAAGACAGCTATAGAGTTAAAATGTTGAACTAGATGTGCTGGGGCACAGGAAGCCAGAGTAGGGAGTCCTGCACGAAGCCATGCAGATATGTCAGCAAACTTCGGCAGACCACCAATAATATAGAGTCCGGATCAGTGCTGTGCCGCGAGAATCCTCCAGAACAGTAGGCCTAGAGCAGCTGCGTTGGCTGAATCGTGGGTAAATATGTTATATTATATATTCGTTTAGGGCCTATTCAAACAAGTTCCCACTAACAGAACGCAATGAGGTACAGTTCACTTGAATACTGATTGTATAGCTAATAACCTTTTTTAAGTCATGCGAGCCAGAATGTTCCTGTCTTAATGACTAGCTGTTTCCATACGTAAAACGGTAATCCGGGCCAGAAAGTTCCTATTATCTCTGATTGAAAGGGCAAATGAGTGCAGTCTAAGTCTCGATCTATTAGCCTATAGAACGGATTGTGCCGCGGCTTGGGTGTCGTTGGCGTTAATTATATTAGTGCGTATGCTGTATATAGAGCCTATCGTTTGAACGGCCTCAAATTGAGAATTGAAACGCACCTTTATCGAATGATTGTAGTAGTAAAAACGGTAAATGTACTGAGTTGGCTAGGGGGCGCAGTTGGAGCAAAAATCTCGACTAATTTATTTGAGCCCTGGCGGGGAACTGAACCCCGACCTCTCGGTTGATAGGCCTAGTCTAACACGTTAAGCACTATACTATCGAGCACTCCAGGAGCTAATTAGATTTTATAATATTGTCACTGTTTATTACAACTATTCTTTGTTACTGTTACATGTTTAAAACTGTTAGGCCTATGTATGTTGCGTTAAGTTAGCGCGTCAAAAACATTCTTCAGTTATGATTCCGCGACCCTGTAACCAGTGTTGGGTCGGCCTAAACTCAGAAAAGAAATGAATTAAATCAAAACTCAACTCATGCACCTCAAAATGAGTTAAAACTCAAACTCAACTCATCCTAAGTGAAATGAGTTAACTCAAACTCAGTTGTTAAATGAGTTAAATCATCAACTCACACGTCTCATACTAGCACGTTCTAATATTTTCCATCAAGAATACACGTTCTCCATGCTCTGCTCCCCTCTGTGAGGGCGTGCACTTATGATCTCCGCCCGCGCCCGCACGCCCGGAAAATCCCTAGAGCCGATATATGATGACCCGCAGGGGTTTCATCATAAGAATGTTATATACCTAATCCAAACTTTATTAGTTAAATCTAACTTAATTTCATCCTCACCAACTTATCATCATTTTACTTATCTATTATTGGGGTTTCATCATAAGAATGTTATATACCTTTTCCAAACTTTATTAGTTAAATCTAACCTAATTTCATCTTCAACTAATCATCATTTAACTTATCAATTGGTTTTCCTTATTCTGTTTATTGCGCCTCGTTTTGCATCCTTGTGTTTTGTTAGCCGCAGTTCGTCTGCAAGCGGTTCAATAAAGAACATACTTACTTACTTACTTACTTTAGCCATGCTGTTCATAACTGTTCATAATATAGAAAATATGCAGTGCTTAAACACTGTCCGCCCGCCGCTGCTGACCGTGTTTACGACCCTCCCTGCCAATATGGAAAAAGCCGACGATATAAAAAAAACGGCTTGTTTCAACATGACATGTGCCGAGTGCTGAATAGTGAGTTGATTTTAAAATACTTGACAGTTACAACTCAAACTCACAGAAACTATGAATTAAATCAAACTCATAACTCACACTCTTTAAGGTGAGTTAGCTCAAACTCATAAATCACAGCAAGTGAGTTAATTCGTGAGTTTAAACTCATCTGAGTTAACTCATACCCAACACTGCCTGTAACCATGCAATCACTCGCGGACTGGTACCGGGTCGCGGACCACATTTTGAGTAGCACTGGTGTGATAGAATATATGTTTAAAGTTCAGACATTTATAGGCCTATAATCAGTCTTGTTGTCAAGATCTTAAACTTCAAGACCAAGACCAAGACTTTGAACCTCGAGACCAAGACCAACACCAAGACTTTGAACCTCGAGACCAAGACCAAGACCAAGACTTTGAACCTCAAGACCAAGACCAAGACCAAGACCTTGAACCTCAAGACCGAGACCGAGACCAAGACCCAAAAAATCACATTTAGCCCAAGACTTTTTCCTTACAAAAAATTGTCAAGTCGGACTAGGCCTACTCGCTATTTTAATGAAAACGTGAGTCTTATTTTATTCAAGCAAAATTTACTTTAAATGTGGACTGCAGAGAATTCAGAATTAGTATTTACAAAAGTCATTCATTCCAAATGTTATTCTAAATGCCTTTTGTATTTTATAAAAACCAATTCGCTCAGAATCTTCTGACCAAGACGTTCCTTGTGGGGTCTCATAAAAATTCCGCCATGTGAAAAAATACTTGGCGCACACAGTAGCTTTTCAAGCACTGGATGTAAATTTAAGTACAAATTGTGAGCCTGTTTGAAATACTTCCATGGTTTATCTGGCTTCAGAAAAAGTCTCGGCAGGGCTTCCAGACACAGTATAACTTATAGTTGCTGCCTTGCTGCTGTCGATGGGTTTTCCTGACCAACAAGTCTTGCATCCGTCCGTAGGTAGGCTATTTGTCGTAGGCTATGATGCAAACAGGCTTGATAAATTTTTAAATTCTTGAGTTTGTTAAATGACTGTTCATTTTGACAGCCGGTCTTGGTCTTGGTCTTGCGAGACCAAGACCAAGACTTTGAACCTCAAGACCAAGACCAAGACTTTGAACCTCAAGACCAAGACCAAGACCAAGACTTTTGGTCTCAAGACCAAGACCAAGACCAAGACCAAGACTTTTAGAAACGAACTCGAGTGCACTCGAGACCAAGACCTTGGTCTCGAGGACAGCAAGTCTGCCTATAATGAGCTGAATTGTTTGATGATCCAGATTATAGCCACGGGATTAGCGCACATTCGGCGAATGAATTATGACGGCAAGAGCTTGCCATAGCCTGCTACAGGCGCCCTCTAGTGGTAGCACAAGGATTGTGGTAGCATTCAGTGTTTATATTATCGCTCAGTCGCTGTTTACTATTTCGGTGGAGAGAATCACTTTACAGTCCATTGCACAAGGACTTTCCGCGAAATCTTCTCGTTTTCTGGGGGCCAGTTACACCCCGGAAAAGACGGCACTTAACGCCATGCTTAGGGGCGAAGCACGGCCATCCGAGCAGGAAACGTCAACCGTCGAAACTGCCGTTGGCCCGATGAACGTTCTGGGTCAACTCGACCCCAACGGAGGTCTGACTACCGTGACCAGCTATCTGAAATGCTACTTGACGACTTGCCTTGCCGACGGGTAAGAATTTATGCTGTCTATCGAAATGTTCGAACTACTACCTATTTTGCCGTACGTTGTATAGAACTATTTACGCGCAGAAACCCTGCGTTATTATTTTTGGGTATGCATCTTGGCATTCATACAGCGTTTTGCAGGAACGCAATCGTAAAAATGTTGCACTTGTTAGCAGAAATGTGTTATATAGTCTGGAATTAATTAAGATCAACCCATAGGTAAAATTCAAGTTTGAATATGGCCGCCTTAGACCGGAAAGAAAAGAGCGCTGCATGGTCCCTCAAGTAATTAAGTAAGTACTCCTTTTTACTGAAGTGAACAGTAGCACGTTTGTGAAAGAACTCTTATGAATGGTGTTGCCTAAAGTACGCACATATTAATTACGATCAACGTGTCATTCACCCCAGTTGAATAAACTAGAGCTAGTCCATTGGACATCGATCTCCTCCAATGGACATCGATCTATGGACAACCCCTCAGATTTGACACAGCACTCGTGAATAAGCTGGTTCTTTGCACTTAGTTTAGAGTGGTACTTTGGAAAATTGGAGTTTACGATTACAATTCTTTAGCTGTGTAGTATACATGTGAAAGGATAAGGAATTTGATCTTAGAAGCTGATCTCGAGGAGGGATCAGAAGGGATCAACCATCCCACTATTCATTCAGGGGGCAGAGCAAGTTAATACCATTCGCGTACTGGGGTCACATCAAGATCCGATCTTAGCATGGCATCACACATCGACGAGGTACTCTCCTCCTGCTCATTATGGCTGTATGCACTACGCACTCAGGGTCCTCCGACCCATGGCCTCTCCCCATCCTTCCATCCTGAAGTGGCCAAAATGACCACCATGTACACCTCCCCATCATGGTGGGGCTATGTGAAAACTGGGGATAGGGGAAAGATAGAAAAACTGATTGCTGGAAACTGATCGCTGTGGTTTCCTCCCTCCCACCGCCCAGCATGGCTTGGACTTAGCAAGAATGGTGGATGACCGCTTGTTCAATGATGCTTGAATCAACTCCATGTGCTCCGTAGTCTCATCCTTGCCACCCAACAAGGCATGTATAACCTCCGTTTCTGACCTCACGGATTCATCGTGCTGGACAAAGATGACCGGAACTTCATGTCTTGGGCTTATACAGCGCCTCTGATTAGGTTGTACTGCGAGAGGCGCTTTATAAATGCATAAATACAATACAATGCAATACAATACAGAAACACATACTATATATATATATATATATATATATATATTCGTTTATTCAAAAGCCAAATGACAGACTGCATTAGGGTACATATACAAGTCAAGTAACAACAATGTCAAAGAATAATAAAGTTAACAATCAAACAAGATACGAGAAATAAAATTTCTATTATCTTTAGTAGGAAGTGAAAAGTTGTGTGGTCTAGGCCTAAGATCATATAATATAAGATCATATACTGATCAGACTGTTGGCTCAGCTCCCAAACCTTACCAACTTGGCTTGCCTTAGTTACATAAACAAAAATGAAACACATCTGCATGTTCTGTTACTGTAGACCAGGGGTTCTCAAACGGTGGTACGCGTACCCCTAGGGGTACGCGTACCCCTAGGGGTACGCCAGGTGTCGCTAAGGGGTACGCGAAATAATTGGGGAAAAAAGAAATTTTCTATGAGTTTATTCGTATGTTTCTTTGATTAGCTATTGACTAATGAAGTCACTATTCCACGTCCAAGATACGCTTCTTTTTCTTTAAATTTTCTATGAGTTTATGCCCATCTTTCTTTGATTAGCTATTAGCTACGTCCACCATGCGCTTCCTTTTCTTAGAAGTGTAAATTTTCTATGAGTTAGTTCCCATCTTTCTTTGATTGCTATTCCTTGTCTATGATATATTTTTAATGTTGAAACGTCACACCTGCGTCATTTATTTTTAATGTTGAAACCAAAGATTTTATTAGGGAGGAACGTCACACCCGCGTCATTTATTTTTTCACAACAAATAATTATTATACAAGTAACTACAATGCTGCATACAAGCATTATTATTTTAAAACCAACAATGGTTAAATGGTTGAAAAAACAACCGCTTAAAAGAAAGCCAGAACCTCTCAACGCAACTGTTAGCACTGAATCTACCGAGACTGACGCTCCAGGTGCCAGAGTAGATAAGACCCTAACGAGGACGACGGCACTGGTATGCAGCGTAAGATTAGACAGTTTGACGAAATGAAGAACTAATTCATGAAAGACAGGTGCCATTTCTGGCTGAAACGAAGAGCTGAATATGGATTAATTTGTGATCCAGCTTTAAAATTTTTGACTCCCTTCAGCATGTGATATCTGTGCGAAACTGGTTTTTCAGCAATGCTTGTGATCAAAAACAAATAGAGAACAATACTTGAAGTCGAACCAGATTTGCGTTTGAAATTGACAAATATTAAACCAGATATTGCAAATCTGTGCTTGTCGAAACAGGCTCACATTAACACTTTGCAAAAGCAGCTCACATTAACACTTTGTAATAGTGATTTAATTTTACCTCTTGTTGATATGATTTCATTCTTAAAATTATATTTTAAATTTGTCTACCGATGCCATGGTGCTACGCTGATTGCAGTGGCACTTCGAGCTCGCCTGTTGTTTCTGATCAGCTGGGGGTACGCCAACACTCGAGTTTTTAGCCTGGGGGTACAATAAAAATAAAGTTTGAGAACCCCTGCTGTAGACGGTAGGGGCAGGTTAAACAAAGTAACGAACTCTATACAATCATGTAAACAAGTTGCATATATAGCAACTTCTCTAATCTGAAGTAAACGAATAATTAACGATTGATTGATTTTAAGTTTATTACTGGGCCCCATCCAAGACTAAACAGCACTGAAAACTGAAATTATTAGTTGGAGAGTTGAATTACATAGAACTGTCAAAGCTAGGAAAAACTGGGCATCATCTGCATAAAACTGGTAGTCTGGATAGCTATCAGTAAGTAGTGAACCATGTTGTGCAGTATATACGAATGTAAACAGGAGCAGGCCCCATACAGAACCGTGTCGGACACTGCAGTTCAAAACAGTTGGTGCTGAAGTGAGTTGATTGACACAAACTGAGTGAGCATGAGGATTTAGGGAAGGTACAAACCAGCTAAGAGCCAGACCAGAAAGCCTGAACCAGTGTTCAAGGCAGTGGAGGAGTATGTCGTGATGAACAGTATTCAATACAGCAAATAGGTCAAGGAGACTGAGGGCAGTTACTTTACCTTTGTCCATGGAGCAATTATACGATTATGAATTTCAAGTAGTTAAGTTTCAGCATTATGTTGGTGTTGAATCTTACACGGGTCCGCTAGTTTGAAACAAAAGCCCCATTATCATTGTAGCAATAATATATAATAGCTTTGCAAAAAATGTCAATCAGTTCTTTTCAGTTTGAATTATTTAATATAATATAAGCGTTAATATAATAGTTAATATAACGCTTAATATACAAAAATAAGAAAAATGTCACTGTACAATCATACAATCATTGCACGAAAAGTGCTGACTAAGATTTGGTAGAATAATTCTACCTAAACCAGCATCTTATAATGTAATTACTGTTATATTATTACCTATACTAAGCTCCCTCTTCTGGTCTTTCTTGGATCTTTGCTGTTACTCGTACTTGACTCATCTTTCACGAAGATTGCTTCTTCTGGATCTTTGCGATAATTTCTTGATTGACATTTCAACATTTGTTCTTTCGGTTAAGAGTTCGATAGATTACATCATCTGAAGTGTTATGTCCGATTGTTGATCACCGGCTTGATCAAAAACTTAGCTCACCTCAGCACAGTTTTTCTTTAAACTGGAATTTAATCCAATCACCCAACCATCGCTGAAGGTACCACACACTTCAGACGTCATAACTTTATAATTCAATGCTTCTCGACAGTTGAGTTGTTTCTAATGTTCGCCAGGCTGAGTTTTTTCATTATACTCAAATCTTTGACGTAAACTGATCTAACTTGCATAAATTCTTCTATCGAATTAATCAAGAGCAGACGAGTTGAACTATTCTCCAGTGATGACCAATGCTCACCACTGTCAAAACTCCAACTGAAAATCTTTGCTGTACTTGGCTCCAGAGCAACAATCGACAGCCATTCAAGCAGACGATCTTTTCGCCAACTGTTAAGATTTGAATTATTCAGTCATGGACATTGGTTCCCTGCTTTACATCGAATAATCCAGCACAGCAAATTGTATTCCACCAGCCCTGTCTATGTATTTTATACCTTAAGATACTGGTTTTAGATGCTGGTAATTAATTAATTCATTTAAATACACAACCTAGATGCATCAACACTTACCATAATGCAACTACATTATAACTCAACTCATCATTTAATAAGACATAAGTGTAAATAAGACATAAGTGTATAGTTTAAGGACATCATCACAGTAAGGCAGTTTTTGCAGTAGGTGGATTGGAAAGATAGTAGAGGTTATGTGCTGAGACGATTGGCAATTACGTTTTCCAGAATTTTGGAAATAAAATTGAGAGTTGAGATATGGTGATAGTTTGATAGATCATCAGTAAAGAGAGATGGCTGTTTAAGTAGAGGGTAAACTGTGACAAGAGCAAACTGGGGCAGGCACACAGCCTTCAGTGGAGAGAGAGGTGGATGATGGATGTGATAATTTTCCCAAGACATCAAAACATTCTTTCAGAAGACAGTGCAAATACGATCAAAGGCACAGCGTGCCTTATCAGGAGATGAGAAAATGAGATTACGTGTCTCAGTCAGAGCTTATACTCTTTTTGAGAGATGCTTCTGAAAGCGAAAGAGTGGGGCCGAGTTATGAAGAGGTGAAGCATATGGTCCATTTCAGGAATTGGGAAAGAGATGTGTTGCTTGTTACTTATGTCGAAGTTTGAGAGATCTTGAAAAGTTTCTGAGACATTATCCATAGTATCCATGTGTGTATACTGAAGTCGCCTGTAATTAATGACAAGTTCAGAAGGAGAAGAAGCTAGAAACTCAAGCAGCGACTGAAATTCTGAAAAGAAGCGAGAGAGTGAAAAGGACGGAGGACATGATAAACATTCACAAAGGTGAGAGGCTGATTTCCATTGTCCACGAGTAGCAAGGAGGCTTTCAGATGACTTTGGGTTGGGATAGGTGAAGAAAAGCAAGCACTGTTTTGAGCTTATCCCACTTGGCAAATGATCCTGATCTGTTTTGGTTGGTTAGCACTTAGCTTCCTTGTAAATAGCCTTTCCCTCCCTGGCTCTGACACTCTGTGCCTTCCTTGTGCATCCTGGTATCTCCTTCTTCATACTCTTGCTCCCTTTTTGAAAGCCTTGCAGCACTGGCCAAGAACTAGTCCATCTTGCTTATAGGTAAACACTTAAATGACTGCAGACATTTACATGGCCAGATGCATTTCCCTACTAATAAATGGCTGCTGTCAGATAATTCTGCTGTTAAAGCAATGTCTGAAATGATAATCAGAATTGCTGTGTGAAATGTTAATGTGGCCATAATGCTTGAAGTGCCTGATTGTCCTGAGGCTGTGGCCTGCAATTAGATGTTCTTGCGTGGTTACCATGAAACAATACACTGAATATCTGAGGCTAAGGGACAGAGTTAATTTGCTTCCTTGCTAGAAAGGATAAGTGTATGGGTGTTGTGTATGTGACAATGGTGTCTGGCATTGTTCTGCATGGACCTTAAAGGACAGAATGGCTTTTCTTGAGAATTTAGATGGAACGTCTAGTCTGCAAACTCTGATGAGATGTTTTATGCCCATGAGCTCTCTGTTAATGAAGCTTTTAAGAGAGTAACATGAGCCACAGAAAGAATGGAATTAAGTGTAAAGGAGGATTCATGTAGGGCCTTTGCTAGTTTTACAGTAAATGTGATCTACTGCTAGTCAAGTCTGTGTAACTATATGCTAGTATAACAAGACAATGTGGCTTTTGCTACACACTTTAACTGACTACTCTTTTAAGTGTCACGGACTGTCCAATTGTAGGCCACTGTTGATCTCTACTACTTGTCAGACTCATGCATTTACATCTGTGACCACTGAAGTTACTAGACATTTTATGATGGTGTATCTGTTTTGGATAACCAAGTCTTTGATCCAGGTTTTCCACTTGACTAGGAATGGATTTCCAGATCCCACCAGCTGTTTTCTCTGCAGCTTCGTTGTGATTTATTTTTAAAATAATTACTATGTATAGATATATATGTTATTATTTACACATACATATATATAGGTATGTAAATTTAGATATATATATATATATATATTCATTTGGAGAATTTATATAGCGCCTCTTCAAGGTTATCTACTCAGAAGCAAATATATATATTTACTTAATGCAGTATATATTTACACATACAACACAGTCTGGCATTCAGGCCTGTTGCTCAAGCTTTACAGGATCCCCCCAATGGGTGGTGGAGATCAGTGAAGTCTTACTTCAGAGCAAGTGTTCATTTGAAGGACCAGTGCTGCTCTTTGAGAATATATGGAAGAATTGCCCACCTCAGGATTCTGTCTTTCTTCAGCATTAATGACGATGATGTGCACACAGGCTGAGCTAAAATAAACATCAAACTCGCCAGCCAATGCGTTGACCATGAGAAGGTCCCTATGTACTCCCTACCCATACTTTGTTGACTCTGGACTGGTCACTTATGCACCATCACCACTCAGCACTCAGAACAATGTTGAGCAACTTCACTGGCTCATCTTTAGTTGCCAGTGCCCAGGCATTAAGAGCATCAGCCATTGCTCTTTGCTGAATTCAGCAGCAGAGCATGGTGTTGCTTGACTCACTTATGGCTAACCATTCATCCTATCCATGTGTCCATGCACATTTGTCTAACTCAGCTGCCAGGCATAAGCGACAGCGCAACACCTCATCTTTGTAGAAAGGATGGTAGTGCAATTCTTCTGTAAAAAATCTATGTAAAGAAGGCATTCTGATGGTATGCTGCGGCTGGCACAGTGAAGTTGAATCTGGTTAGTGCTTGGATGGGTGATCATCCACTGAAGTACTGGGAAGTACCGTCAGACACTTACAGAAAAGCCATCCGTGTGGCTTTTGGATTGACGTGCCAACACTACTTGGAAGGTTAGCAAAAGGTATTGTCTGACGAGGGTGCTTTTGTTTGGACTTTACCTATAGCATCCCTTACACCTTGCTTCTGATGAATTGCTATGGAGATGGGCAAAGTGTGACCTCTGTGGTCACTGCCCTTCTTTACGTAGAACATGAAAAAGATGTTTATTGTCGGTTTCCTTCTGCAAGTGATCAGTTGTTAGAAGCTATCATCCTTCTCTCCTGTACGAATTCCATTGTGTCATATGATGCTTGTATCTATAAATTATGATACTAAGCACTGTGTTTCTCATGCTTCTCATTAGGTCAACTCGGCTTTCCACTTCCTATGGGGAGTAGTAAAATGAGCAGGTGCTGTAAGATCTGGATAATTGTACTGTCATATGTTTCTAATTTACTTACTGCGGTTTGTCAGGTGAGCTTGTCAATAAACACGAATATTATTATTCTGTTCAGTCAAGTGTGGACCTAACATGCGCTGGGTTGGATTGGCGTAATGTATAATATGCTTTTAGTTCGTGTAAGTGTAAGTGTTGATTATTATTATATTATTATTATTATTACTCTTATTATTATGCATTTATTAAGTGCATTATTTAATAACCAAGGATCAGTTGATGGCATTGAACAATTGTGAGTGAGGGACTTGCTCATGGTCCTTACACAGCAACATCTCAGGGGGGGGGGCAAGGCGAGCACTCTAATCAATCACCTACCATGCTCCACATTGAGTATTATTGTACTTTATAAACCAAAAGTCTGAAATGCAACATTTGCAACACGCATCAACTGATTACCTGAGAGCACAGTGCACTGCATCGTGATATTAGGTTAGTTAGTGTAAGGTGAGATATAGGTATATACGTCCTTTCTTCCTTCAAGTCAACTCACTTTATCACTGGCTTTCAAACCTCGTGGTATGTAACTGCTTTATCAACTGACAACCATGCCTCAGGTTCGTATTTCTTTGTGACTGCCTTTAAAGTACCTCTCAGAAATGTTATGCTGGCTCGCATAAGATAAGATAAGAGCAGTTCCTTAAGGTAGCCCAAGGCACCATGGATATGAAGTGTAGGGGACTTCATTTTTCTTAGCCTCGGCATACGAGGGCAGATGGCCAGTCCTCTCCCTCACCGTCTCATCTTCCACCAACAGTGTACAGTCTTCCATCAGCAGTGTACAGTCAGTGTACTAATTATAGCTGAGTTGACTAAGGGTGTGGGTGGTGCAGAAATCTCGAACCAGATTTAAGCCCTGGTGGGAATTTGAACCCCGAACCTCTCGATTGACAGTCCAGCACACTAACCACTACACTATCGAGCACCCTATATAGGCGGTGTTAAAGTTTATTGGAACAAGAAGTTACTCCATAAGCAACTAATGCTCAGATGAATGGGAAAGTAATCACTATGGACTCTTGTAACAAGGGAAGCCCAACAAGTAGAGTTTCTTCCAGACTCGACGCTATGTTCAGAGTTGTCAGAAAAGGGTGTGGTAAGGTACTAGCTATGGCCTGTGATGAAAAGAATCTGTGATTGGTTCAGATGTTTTTATTCTAGGCACTCTGCAATGTTTTAGCAATTAATCTTTTGTGATTAGAAAATGTGATCATGAATGGGCGTGTTATCTTGCTGTGTCTTTATTCCAGGGCTGAAAGTGATACTGCAATCGATCACAAGATTGAACAAGCAATGGTAGGATTCACTAGCAGTCACCTGTCTCTCTCTTTCTGTCTGCCTCTTTGTTTGTGTCTGTCTTGCTCTTCTGACTTTTGTACTTGTCTCTTTCTTCTGTTTTGTATAATGTCAGTCTTTGTGTAGATCTTGTTGTTGCATGAACTGTCTCTGTCTGCCTGCCTGTCTAAATGTCTCTAAGTGTGTGTCTAAGTGTCTGTCTCATCTTTCTGACTATCTGGTCCTGTGTCTATGTAAGTTTTTGTGTCTTCCTGACTAAATAACTGTTTTTTGAGATCTTGTTGGAAGCTGGTTATGTAACAGTTCAAAAGCTCTAGGCACAACTGCTAATTAATGTTTATTGTGCTTCAGACATTAGTGCAGTTTCAGCAGAACACTAATGTGATGGCGCATAATTGTGGGACATGGCAACCGATTGGTTAGAGTGCTTGCACAGTTGCACTGTAATGAGGTGGGTACGGGTTCAAAGCTCCCACTTAGACGGTTACTGTGTACAGGCCTTGAGCAAATCCATTGCACACATTACTCGGCGTCATCGATTGATGGTTGGTCATTAGATAGTGAGTGATGCTTAGTAAAAGCATAATAAGTAATTAAATAATAATGAACAGACAAAGATATCAAGACATTTCTGAGAAAAACAGACACATAGGATTTAACAGATATCAGCAGAAAGATAAAAAGATAGAAAGACAGGCGTGCATAGAAACAGGCATCACAGGCCGCAGGTAAACCAACAGACAGACACTCTGACAGAGACAGATAGACAGAGAGATGCAGACAGACAGAGGTAGACAGAAACAGACGGACAGAGACAGACGGACAGATAGACAGACAGATAAACACAGTCAGACAGATAGGCAGATACAGACGGACAGAAACAGACAGACAGGTAGACAGACGGACAGGTAGACAGACAGATAAACACAGTCAGACAGATAGGCAGATACAGACAGACAGAGACAGATGGATAGAGATAGACAGACAGACAGAGACAGACAGATAGAGACAGAACAGTGGTAGAGCCATTTGAAAACTGGTTGTTGTCTGCCAGGATCTCGTCAAGAACCATCTCCTGTTTGCTGTTCGTGAGGAGATCGAATTGCTGAAGAAGCAGATCGTCGATCTTATGAATCGAAATCAACAGCTTGAGATTGAGAACGAATTCTTGAGGAGCATGGCATTACCCGAAACTCTCAACCAGATCCAACAACAGCAACAACAAGTAAAACAACAACAACAACAAGAACAGCAACAGAATCCGGTTGTTCTTCCTCAACAGCCTATATTCTTTTGATGCAACTGTTGCCTACTCGTCAGGCTGGATCCTGCTGGTGTGTGGGCAGCAGATTGTCTGTCTGTCTGTCTGTCTGTATGTCTGTCTGTCATTTTGCATGTGGTCTGTGACACCTGTGTGTGTGTATGTGTCTGTCTTTCTGCTCTTTCTTAGGATTAGGTGTTTTCTATAGATGTGTCTATTTTTCTGAGAATTGTCTTCCTGTCTTTGTATGTTTGCGTACTACCAGTGTTAGAGGAACCAAAGATTCTGGCCTTAACCCTTGATCCTGAGCCAAAATGCTTTTGTTACTGTAATTGGGAAAAGAGTGTCTCCTGAAATTTCCCTTGACCACAGCAATTTCCTTTCATGCTAACTTGTTTGCTGAGCACCTCAGTGTCAATTCCTAGTGCATTGTGGGCATTTAAAATTCTTGTTCATCTGTGCTGGTTGACTGCGATTTGTCACTTCTCTGTGTTTTGTCTTTGTTTTGTCTATTTTGTTTTTCTTTTTCTGTGCTAGGTTATTATCGTGTTTGTTTTCTTGTCTTCCTGTTACTTCATCTCCTTGGGATGCTGAAGTAATCAAGGGTGCACATTTTTCGGCTGGTCGCCAGATTGCTGTTTGAACATATTTTTCTATCTGTAGCCACCACGAGAATGCAATTTTTAATATTTTTCTAGTAACAGCTTGTCGCTGTTTATCCAGATCAATGAGATCATCTACACAAGATATTGCACAAGTGGTTTTAATGAAAAACCTGTTTGAAATAGATTGTTGGGTGATGTTGGATGCAGTTTGCGTGGCCATATCTTGTGGCCACTGGCTTCAGTTTGTAGTGATGAGTTGCTAATGTGTTTGCCTTGCACCTGAGTGTCAATTTCTAGTGCATTATGGGCATTTAAAGTTCATGTTCAAGCCATATAACCCTTGCAAATGAAGTGTGGATTCATTAGTGCAAAGTTGTGGAGGGGACATGCCTTATGATTCCGCGTGTAAACTTGGATGCACGCAAATAGGATAATGCTTAAAAAGTCAGTATGTAGCACTACAGTACCATTCTTGTGTGATGCATTAACCAGGACAGCATGTTAAGGTAAATAGCTTTGGGGGACATAACACCACTTCATGGTAAACAGATTGGTGCGTAAACCAGTAGCATGTAAAGGGTCTACGCTGTATTTGATATTCATACATGCATGCTTATAACGAGAGGTTGTGCATTTGTCAGATTTCTGGTGCTGTGATTGCATTTGACCAAAGTTCATTCATTAGGTACTGAGGCTGGTATTCTGGTTCAAGAAGTATGTAATGAGTGATTACCTTTCAGGTATGTTAAATGACTGCCAATGTAAGTTAGCATGGTTAAAGGTGTGTTTACTGTTAGTGCTAAGCTGAAAGGTCATTGTCCAATAAGGATGTCTTCAAAGAGAATTGAAGGGGTTATCCAGCATCACATTTGGTACAGTTTAAGCTCCGTGTCTAAAACACCAACTTGACTCGGACGTTAAAAGCAGTACAAGGCGTAGATATATCATGTAGGCCTTGTACTTCATTGGAGTTCGGGCCTGGGTAAAGGAGTATGGGATGGTAATGCCAAATGCCAACAAGAGGAGAGATTGAGGAGTCCAGCATTGTTCAGTTTGTTGCAGAGATGCTTTATATACAACTTCTAAGGCCGTGATGAGTATTGACAAAGTGTGTAAATAAGTGATAAATTTAAGAAAAGCTCCATTGTCCCATAATGGAACGTAGGAGAGGCGTTCGTTTCCCACTGTTTCGACCACGAACCAGCAGTGGATGATTTCCAAGGTCCTGGACATGGGACCATTCCATTGCAGGACTTGTGTTTACTTTGCAGCTGAAGTTGGTACCAAAGTCTGCTGCTTGGTGACATAGTCACTAGGGCTTAACCGAAATCTGGATTGGTAAACGATTTTGCTGATTTTTCCACTATCTGGAATTATCCGGATCCAGAATGTCTGACCCACCGAGTAATAACAGTTGTTTTTTTGATGGTTTTGCTATGAACTAATAACAATTTATAGGCCACTTACATACAGAGGCGTAGCTACATTGCGGCAAGAGGAGGCATTTGCCTCCTCTTGGTTTTTTAGATTTAAAAATTTTCCTTGGGTTATAGCCCTGCATCCTCAAGTACACCCCATTAGAGGCAGATGTTGCCTCCTCTTGAAAAATGTTTTGGTGGAGAAATTCCCAAAAAGAAGGTCATCAAATTTCTTGACAAGCAGTAGTTGCCTCCTCTTGAATTGAAGTCTGGCTACGCTCCTGCTTACATATAATTATAATTTTGATTGGTACTACTTACTAGGGCTGTCAACGAGCCCCATTTGAAGGGTCGCACCCGGGCCCTTAAATCAATTCCCCAAACCTACCCTGTATCTGCTACAGGCAGCGGGACCGTTAGGCCTGTCAATCAGTGAAGAAATATATGCATCTAGGGAAGGGGTGACTGACTGGCTGTTGTTCCATCCTACGGCCTGTAGGTGATGCCAAGCCATTAGACAATGAAGACTAACTTGGAATTAGGCCTTAATGCACAGATCTATTACTAATCCGAGTCGGAAAATAATGGCCTATACTATCCAGAATCGACAAAAAACCAAAAATTGGTTATGCCCTAATAAGTATGTGTGCACAAATGCCTAGCCCAGGTTGTTAGGTAGAAATCCTCTCGGCAGACCTCAAACCAGAGGCTTTCGATCGTTGTGTTATATCTGTTATCTTTACATATCTTTTACTGTACTCTACAGCTTTTATGTGTGTTACTACAATCAAAACCCACATGCTTAGCTGTTATCCATTAGCGCCTAAGCATTGTGGATTTTTAGTTTGATGTTAGCAGTCATTAATTTTAAGCGAGTATCTGATCATTTCTCAGTTGGGCAAAAGAGCCTGCCGTGTTGTACAACTAGATAGTTTATGTCTGAGAATTCAACTGTCCTAAGTGTCCTGTGTTGCCAGACATCACTTGAAGTGTGTAGGTTTTTGGTGAATTTGACAATGATTTTTTTCAACAGCAGTGTTGGAGCTCTTGCTTAATTTTGAACTGAACTAATAGAAGCCTAACTTAACCTTGTATACTGATCCAGTTAAGTTGTACAGCTCAGATTTAGACTAGATGCAGCGTGTTTTCATTTGTAGTGTTACCTCGTTAAAGTTCGTGTGTTTTAAACAATAATTATACAGTCATCTTGTTAATTTGAAGCTCACTCATTGTTATAAGATTTTCATTCAGTCGTTCATTTATTTTGCTTTAATTTGATTTCATTGTTCTCTAATTATACCTATCATGACCTCAGTATAAGTTAAATTCAGATCTCACTGGAGTTTCATCTCGTCGTAAGTTTGTTTCGAGAAAGTGAAAGGGTATTTGGGACATATGTTATGAAGGATACGATACATAAATTGGACTGAAATATCAAGCCTCTTTTATGATTACAGTTTGACTTCTTTAAAGCATGAATGGGCATAATTGTTTGCCAAAATAAACTTAAAGTCAAGTTACAGCTTTAAATGGAGCCTACGTTTTTGCTCCTTTTTGGTTTGTTTTTGGCCAACGTTTGACCTACTGGAGGCTCAAAATGGGATTGCATTTTGTCTTATTTATAGTTTAATTTGTGTTGAAATTGCTATTGCATCTGTTGTTAATCATGTTCTTTTTGCATCAGCAAAATAGTATAGTTGGAGAGTAGAGCAAGTCTGGGTGGAATTAATAACTCTGAAGTGTGATCTAGATGTGTTGTGATCTGTCAAATACCACTTGGAATTATATGTTTTGACCTCTTTTCAAAAACAGTGTGGTCTAGTATATAAATTATTGTTACTTTATATTATGCTCTAATTATTGTTATAGTACTCGTGCTCTTTGGAATCTGCAAAAGTTTATTTTCTACTAAGTTTATGCAGATTTGCTACTGACGTCTGGGCTTAGATTTTACCCTCACTGATATTTTCTGGCATTGTTACCGGTGCATTTTGCTCCCAGCCAGTTTCTGCTCGCCGTACTGGCAAGATGTTATTTTTTATACATACCAAATTTTGCTGTGTAATGTTTTCACCTATTTAAACTAGAGTTAAACATGTGCTGTTGTTGATTGTTATTTTTCGGCACATATTATCGGCGGATGGATAGTGCGTTTATGAGGCACTCAACAGAGCTATATTGTCTTAATACTTGCATAATTCATGCATGTATTCATGTTGCGACTGCAGTAGTGACAAAACTTTAATCTCACTGGAGAGCATTTATTTTTTACGCTAAATGAACGGAACAGCATGTAAAAGCGAGAAGTGTGTTTTAGTATCAATTTTTATAGTTGGTTTGAATTAGAATGAATCTGATGTAATCTTTCGTGTTGATCAGTTTGTTGAATAGGAAACTTGGCATCCAGTGTGAGGTTCGTAAAGCTCACTATGTAAATAGCCACATACATACTGTCAAAATAGTTTGCTATGGAATTGTCACCTCTGACAACTCGTTAGGCCATGTATTCGTTTAAGAAGCTTGATCCTTTGTTCAGTTGCAGTTGTTCTGTCTAAGCTTCAGCCAGAACATACTTCAACCTCAGGACCATTCCTGCCTACAAATAAGGCATAACCAAAATCCACATAAAACAGGATAAACCTGAAAATGTTAATATTTAGCACTATGCTGGAGTTCTTGTATGACATGTTAACAGATGTGTCAAGTTAATAGCCTTGGGGACATAACACCACTTTGTGTTAAGCAGAATGGCAGATGCACCATAAGTGCAGTGACGGATTTGGCAAAATCTAAAAAATCTACAGCTTAGGGCCTCAAGAAATTGAGAATTTTGGGAGGCTTTTTAAAATTTTATGTGTACAGTATATTATGTAGAACCTTTTTAAATGGCTTGTGTAACAAATTCCATCTTGCCTGAGTAAATGCATTCATTTGAAAATAATTTGAATTTTTTACTTTAAATGCCTTTCTATTTAAAAAAGGCATACATGTTTTCAAGTTTTCTGAGACCTTTTGATGTAATTTTTTAACAAGGGGCCTCCAAGCTTTATATAGCTTAGAGCCTCACCAGGTCTAAATCCAGCACTGCGTAAGTGTAAATGGAATGTTGTCCTGTTTTTAACGAAGATCTGTACCTGTCAACAACCGCTGTCACGACTTTGACAATAGTCATTGATAGAGCAGCGAGCAAATTACCATACTTTACACTAGAATTCTGTTAATGTTGTCATTTCTTTCTGTAGGTTTGAAATGCTCTCTTGAAGGCGCTATATAAATGTCAGTTTACTTTACATTGTAGTTTGTCATTCTGTTGTGATGTAAATAATTTACAAGTTTTCTACGTATACAAGAGTCATTTTTTTAATTTTGTATTTATGACAGATTCACATTTTGTTTAAGTCGATTATACTAGTGAATATGCAGTGTTCTTTCTCTTTAGTTTCCAATACCGTTGTGCAGAGAATCACTAGTTAAACTGGGTTTAATATTTAAAATCGTGATTGGATGGATCGGTTGATTGGTGGATAGAGAGGTGGGTTGATGGATCAGTGGATTACTGCATGGGTGAGTGGATTATTAGATTATTTGGATGGATGGATGAATGAAAAATGATAAATGGACAAGTCTGTTTTGTAGATAGCTTTCGTAGTAACTGCATGGATGAAAGAATTAATGGAATTGAAGATTTTACACCTGTAGATCAATAAACACAGCCATGATCCAACCCACAGGTTGTCGTTTAATTTCATCACAAACTCCAGATAGAAGAAGTGGCTAATGGATTAAAAGTACAATTCTCATTTTCGACAGAGTTACGAACGTCTCTGGAAAGTTTCTGATATGAAATGGAGTTTGTGAATGAAAAAGACGTTTGTTGTAAAGTTCTGTATGTTGCTAACTTCAACAAAAAATACTAGAGAAATCGGTTAAAATTTACAATCACGTGATATATAAAACGGATATTGTTGTCCTGTAAGCAACTATGACTTTAGAGTAACCACTACTCAGGGAGATACGGACAGGGCCGGATTTACCAATAGGCCCGGGCATTAGACCCTTAAGACCAGAAGCTTTAGATGAGGACCAAAAGCCTCAAGGTTAGGACCCTCAAGACCGTAATCTCTATGACCAGAACAAAGACCCTTAAGATCAGAAAACAAAGAAACTCGAGGCAAGGACCCATAAGACGACAATCCTTATGACCAGGACCAAGACCCGTAAGAACAGGAGCCTTAGATGAGGACCAAGAGTCTCATGGCAAGGACCTCAAGACCATGACCAAAGCCCTTAAGACCAGAAGCCTTAGACAAGGAGCAAGACCTTCAAGGAAAACCCTAAAGAACACAATCCTTAAGACCAAGACCAGTGCCGGCCTTAGGATATTTCGGACCCCGTGCAGAGTATACTGTACGGGGCCCCCATGACACAAGTCAAATTGTTTTTTTTATTGCTAATTATTTTATTCTAGTAGATTGTTAACAAGCACAACAAGTCAAATATAACTATACACGAGAATTCTGGGGTATAGAGGAAGTTGACTTTTATTGACAAAAGAGAAGATTTATTCGAAACCATAATATTATTAGGATGTCTTTTTCATGTTAATTTGTGACATTTTCGGGCCCCCATAAGTTGTGGGCCCCGTGCGACCGCACGGTTCGCACGCCCCTAAGGCCGGCACTGCCAAGACGAGGCCTATGAGATCCGAATCCTAAAAATCAGGACCATTAAGGCAAGGTCACCAAGACTAGAACCTTCAGTACTTGAGCTTCGACTGTGATCTTGAATTTTCAAAATAAGGAACTGTTAGTAGTATGACCATAATCAAGCCTGGTAAGACCAAGACCGTTTAGCCACAAGGCTCTGAGGACCACTACCAACTTCATTAATAACCCTAGTACACACACTCTCTGGAACAAGGTCCTTAGGACCGAGAAGTTTAGGCTTGAGACCTTAAGGACCAGAACCGCTCAGAGCCAGACCCCATTGGTCCTCAGACCATCAGGAATCGTAATCCTAATCTGCAAACTTCTAAAGCGCCATTCGAAGGCCAAGCGCAAGGCACCAGCCTATTCACGAGCGCTACATCAAGTCAGAGGGTGTTTCCAGAGAGTAATCCAACAGAAGTCCGATTCCAGAAGGCCAAATCAAATCAGAGGGGATTTTCCACAGTAGTCCAAAAGAGTTCCGAGTCCGATTTCCAGGGGTCCAGATCAAGACAGGAGGCAGAGCAGCGCTGTCAAGGCGGGTGTCGTTTCGGGCGAGAATAATTGGAAGGCAGAGGATCAGATGAGTCAGAGTAGGAGTACTTGAAAAGGTGAGACTTTAATTTTGAGTGGTAAGCCCCGAGGTTGATAGATAGAGGAACATGAGGAGGATAGAGGACAGGTTGAAATGACAATGGCGGAATGGAGAATCTGCGGAATTCAGAGGGGAGATCATTCCAGAGGCGTGGTGCTGTGTTGGATATGGCTCGGTTGGAGAACTTGAGATGAGTAGTGGCTGGAGGTCGAGAAAGACTGAGATAGGAAGAGGATCGGGTGGAGCGGGTTTCCTGGATGGTGAAGAGATCACGGAGGTATTTGGGCTGGGAATATTGTAGGGAGTTGTAGGTTAGTGATAGGACTTTGAAGTGAATTCGCTCTGGGCTTTTAGCCAATGGAGTGATTTGAGGATGGGAGGGATATGATGATGTTTGGGCGTTCTAGTGACAGCTGTGGCTAGTGAGTTTTGAGTTGCAGACGCTTGATTTGGGTGGATTCAAGGTTAAGGAAGAGATTGCGGACAGAGGAGTCAGAGGTGAAGGTAAGAGAAGACGAGTCAGTAGGAAGGTGTATGGAAGGGTCAGGGATTTTCTTGATTTGGTCAGGAAGGCCTATGATGATGAATTCAGTTTTGGAAGGATTAAGGCAGAGATGATTGGATGACATACACTGTGAGATAAGGTTAACCACATTGAGTGATTGTGTGATGGAGGTGGAAAAAGAGCTTGGGGAAAATGATATGTAGAGTTGGATGTCATCAGCGTAAAGATGGTGGTCAACAGAGGAGGATTTTATGAGATGGCTTAAAGGTGTAGTATAAAGGATGGAGAGGAGTGGACCCAGGACGGAGCCTTGAGGGACACCACAGGAGAGAGGGAGGGTTGCGAGCAGTGACTGAAGGCTTTAACAGAGAAAGATCGGGAAGACAAGTAGGACTGGAACCAGAGTAGAGCAGTGCTAGATACGCCAAACCAAGAAGATACGGTTAGCGTTTAAGAAGGAGGCTGTGATCGATGGTGTCAAATGCGGCGGATACATCGAGAAGATAGAGACTAGGAGACTTGTTGATGGCTGATTGCAGAGATCAGTTTATTTTATAGAGACACAAGTAGAATTTCTGTGGAGTGGGGTTTAGTGAAACCAGACTGGTGGGGGTTAAGAAGTGAATTAGAAGAGAGGTAGGCCTAGTGGTTTAGTTCTCGCAATATATTCGAATTTAACCTCGAAAAACAGTCCGCTAACTTCTTCCGCTGGACTAATGAGGTTCAACCCCCTAGTCTTTCTTAGGACCCCCACAGGGGGGTCGTTTCCAACCCCTCAGTTGTGCTACTGTGATGTAGCATTATTTGACTATGATTCTCTGACAAAGATAAAATATTTCCATGGTGTATCATGTATGCATTTTTGAAGTTTCTCAACAAAGGAATTGGTTTTGATTCTAACACCTCAACTGTCATTCCTTGATTCCAAAAGTGTTCAATACGCATACGTAGCAGATGACAGATTGTCATAGTCCGTAGGAGTTGAATTGCTCCAATCAGCATCCGACACCTCCATGTCTTTAGTCTCGAACCGCTGTACATAGCTCCGAATCTAATCTAAGTTTATATTCAATTCAGCTTATCTCAGATGCTGGTCATTTAAATCAAACAACATAATAACCGATGTACGTCTGTCTGTCTGTCTGTCCCGTAACAAACACTATTGTGACGTCACTTTACTGCCGCCTTGGCGACGGCTGTCTTGACGACGACGGTTCTGACCACGGCGTTTAGAGCATTTTAACCAACGTCATAATTACACCGTGATTTTTCACGGGTTAAGCTAGTATTACTATAATTGTTAATTGTTCTCATCTAATTAACTTCTAATATTCACAGGCCTACTACAAATTATAGGACTATGACTTAACTAATATATATATACTAGTGTATTTGCCCGTCATAATTATGACGTGACGACAGTGTATCATTATAGGCCTATATGTATCGTTGGTTAAAATGCTCTGATCGTCGTCGTCAAGACGACCGTCGTCAAGACGGCAGTACTGACAATAGAACAGAAGCCGTTTGTGACGTAGCGTCCTGCGACAGACAAATTTGCATATAAGGAAACTATATGTATATATATATATATATATATATAAAAGGGTATTTGAGTGGTAAAGAGACATCGTTACAAACCGTTTCAACCGAGATCCAACTATTAACAAGACCTTAAATCTGAGGACCCAGGCCTTGAGGACCTTGATGGGGTCTACGGATGGACTTCATGCAGACCTGGCAGCGACTGATACGTCTCCGGAGTTGACCCACCGTAAAAATATCCGACTGAGGCACAGAGAACTGGTCGTTGATCGCGGCCAGCCAGTAGCTGAACTTGTTGGCAAGGTAGTGGCACGAACCCGTCGCTCCGTTGCACTCGATGAACGGAGATAAACGGAGTTCCTCGAGACACGATCCAGGGCTTGACAGGGACTGACCTCCTCCGTGGGCATTCACCTCTGTGTGCTGTTCAAAAGGACACAGCAAACGCTTTAACCAGGAGCTGCATTGGTTTCCCAGTCACTTAGTACACTCTCGTCATCAAAGAGTTAAAGGACAAACAAACTGTGCAAGAAGACAAAAAATTCTTATGAGGACAAACAAATTGAGCAAAAAGAATAAGCAAACTGGCCAAGAAGACCCCAAGTGAGCAAACTCATAAAAGAACACACAAACTATACAAGGACAAACAAAGTGAGTAAGTAAGTAAGTAAGTATATTCTTTATTTTAACCAGCTGACAAAACGCACTCTGGTGTATATTACATGCAAATTAACAGTTTACAAGTTACATTTTCCGGTTTAATTCAAGTACAACATCCTAACCAAGAAAGTGATTGGAGCAGTTCAACTCCTACGGACTATGACAATCTGTCATCTGCTACGATTGCGTATTGCAATAATATGCAATAATACAATGCAGTGTTCAAAAGACAAACAACTCTTTTTGAAATGACAAGCAAACTCTTAAAAGGTCACAAAAGTTTAGACATTTTCCCAGAACTGGTAAAATACGTGCTGTAGATTTTTGGTCACCTGGTTGTTTCTCGTCGCCTTGTCTGGCTTTCAAATCCCAAATGCATAAATTCAAACAACTTCTTGGGCCAAATCATAGGACTGGCAAACATATTGTACATATAGACTCAGGGAAGGCCTAAAAACTGCAGTCTTTTCTCAGTCTACATAAATAAACATATCTGACTAAGAAATGTCTAGAGGCTACTCGATTACCGATGTCCTCAGAAAGGGGAAGGATAGGTCACCCAAATGCAGACAAGGGGAGCGAGTTATTTCCAATGCGGACACCTGTATCTGGATTTAGGATATACAGCATAGTTAGCTTGCCATTTCCACAAAGCCTTAATTGGCTTTTGTTCCATCCTAACTCTAGCATAAGTTATGCCAGCAAGAAGCACATTCAAAAGGTTTGAGAAGGCGCTATAATAATGCTCAGTTACATAATATCGTATTACAGGATTGCATTCTGAACTTGTCTCTAGTTAGCATATAAGCCTAGAGTTTATCAGAGGACTGCACCGTTTGTCTCCAATTTATCTCTTTTCAACACCAGCTGCAAATATCACCATGTTGAAGCTACAGCAACAAAGCCACAGGACTTAGGCAGGGGAAATGACACTCCAAATCCCACCACCTAGCCAAATTACATGACTTACTTGTGTGAATAACACCCCAAATCACCTTGCCATATTAGCCAAGCTACAAGTATGTAGGCCCTATGTATCTGTACTTTTATAGAGTGCATTTTGGGGACCCTTCAAAAGTGACTTACCCGTGTGAATAACACCCTAAATCACTTTGCCATATTAGACAAGCTACATGACTTACATGTGTGAATGTGTGACATAACACCCCAAATCTTACCACCACAGTGCTCTAACCAGTATTCAGGATTAAGATGCGAGAATTAACAGCCGAAAACTCACCATAACGAAGCTGTAGCCAATCCAGAGGCCATGCCACTCGTCAGGGCAATCCGGTATTTCGTTCGTCTGGCTGTGTAAGGCCATTGCTAACCCAGGTACATCACAGACGGTGCACCTGCTGATGTAGGGGGTTATGTCGACGCCATGGATGGGCATCACTGGGATAGGGGCGGACGTCGACAGCCAATAGGATTTGTCGTTAGGAGCTGCATAGTTGCAAACATCGTTGAAATCACAAAAGACAAAAGGCATTGTGTTGAACCGCTGCAGACAGGAACCAGGCCAACCTGAACAACACATTACTTTCTTATATAGAACGCAGTAATACGCAATACGACCGCTTGCTTGCAGTACAACACAATTGTGAACGTAATATCATGCTGATTAGTGCCCAGCAAGTCTTTCACTAACGACTCTTCGGGTTGTTTACTTCTCTGAGTCTGTGCATGTGCACTCATTGATCATGCGCTTCCTGTTACTGGCTGTGCCTAGCTGACACACATTGATCAAGTGCCTCGAATTGTTGGATGCGTCTAGCACTGAAAGCTTGCGCGGGTGGTATGGGGTCACATTGTAATGAGTCAACAGATAGGCCTATCTGGAAACGCATGCTTGTGCAATAGGGGAGAGTTTGGAAAGACCCAAGCCGTGCAATAACAAAGAGTCAATAGACCGGTTTAAAACAGCCTGATCTGGTCTACTGTCTTGGTGGGAAACCTATCGAGGGCAGTCCCAAATGCTTTTTTGCACATTGCGAAAAGATTTGGTTGATACTTTGACTTACAAATGTTGTTGATAGATTCGTGCGTACAGAGAAATTTATGTCAAACTCGGAAGTACTTTAGTCAGCAAACTGTTTGTTAGATTATTACAAGTAATAAAATCAAAGACTTTGTTGCTATCTCAAGTTAACGCCTGGCTACGAGTCCATGCTTCAAACCCCAACTGAACAACATGGATGTCGACAATAATGCAGCGCAATGCAATGTGCTAAAATATTATAGTAAAGTAAAATCGAATTCAGTGCAATGATCTGCGGAAAGATAAAACACAATAGCTACAATACAATGCAGAAATGTGCTAAACAATCCGATGTAACGTGACACAGCACGTGATTCGATGTATTATAGCGCGAAATAAATAAAACAGGATGCAATATAATATGTACTACGTGGCTGGCTGCAAGTCCAATTACTCTTTCAATAAGCGGGTTCGACATCTCAGTGACCTATTTAGGTCACCTCGACCTACATAGGTCATTACTACCGGAAGTATTGGTCTTGCTGTGGTAAATATGGATAGGATTAATGATTTAGATGGTTTCAAACGTTGGAATTTGGAATATTTATGTATTAAGAAAATTTTCGGGAATCTGGGATTAACAATTATTCAATGTAGTAAGAAACAACAGTTGGTGGCTTTGTCGTATGCCGCATTTAGCCAAAACTACATTCGGCAGCGCAACAGTACTGGTATGACCGATCAGCTGATGTCCGATCAGCTGATGTCAGTCTTGAACAGAGGAATACGAGTCGACACCCAGGCGTGGTACCCAAGTAGGAGACAGGGACAGGGTTGAAACACTGCTGAAGAAAATGCGACGTCCGGCCTACTTTCCCCATCCATTCAAATCGCTTCTGAGTTGACAAAACAGACAGATAAACGCCTCCTTAAGACAGCCATTACAGACCACGGCCATGTTCAGCGACCATATTTTCCACCTGATCGCAATATCCCTCATAATTTCCGGCCACGGGCTCATAATTTCACATTAGGCCTACCTGATAAAAACGACAAAAACTTTATCTCCCTTAAGCTCTATAAAAACACTTATTAACAATTAACTATTTTAGCACTACATGTATACTAGGCTGACCAGATATTGGAAACTAAAAACCGGGACACTTCAATCACAAAATCAATTTGTGTTTTGTCAATAATGATAATATAACTTGCACAAATATCTATTTTATGCTTATACATTATGCAATAATATACAATATACATAAATATTGGTATAACTGAAAGGTTTTATTGCAAATCATGCTTGTAAATTTAAAATTTAATTATAAATTTATCAAATCAGTCACTCATATTTGGCGCTTGAATGTGTGCTTCTTAAAAGCTTTTTGTCTGCTAATATTCTGTCATAAAATTCAACACATGTTTCTTCCATAATTTTTATTCACTTTAACTATCATAACAGCTTCAAGAGTTTCTTCTGATAATCGACTTTTTGATCTGACCAATAAGAGTTCATCAGTGAGAAACCTCGCTCAACTGGAGCATTAGTTCCAGGAATTGCTAACAAGAATTGTAGAATCATTTTCAAATCTGGAAGAATAATCTCTCTTTCTTTCAGATCATTGAAAATCTGCACCCATCTGCTATCGACCGCAACATTGTTTTCATTCCATTGTTCCACTTTTTCTAGACTAACAAAATTACAAACGCATGTCATTTCATCAAACAGTGCATTGTCATCAGTGTCATACCCAACTGGCTCACAAATTTTGATAAGATCCTCAAGGCTTTTTTCAAACATATCCCAAGTAATTCTTCCTCTCAAGTTCAACCAACTGAACAGCTTGAATGGTGTGTAACTAAATTCCCACATGTCAAAATATTCCAACGAAGTTGCATAAAAAAGATTGAACTGCTTGCAAAAAGTCATCCTCAATTATGGCACCAGAATCCACAGCAATATTAAGGAGTTGCTTTACTTTGATGCTTAAAAACTTATTTGTTTTCCTACTCTCTAGTTTTTCTTTCAGTTCTGCAAGATCACAGCAGACTTCAACTGCAGTAGACACGCTCCTTTCCATCTTCAAAATTGTAGCATTAAACAATGCAAGTTGATTATGTGTGAACCACAACCACAATTCTGAACATGGATTGTCAAAAAATTGTCTCTAAACTATGGAACACTTTTCCTTAGCTGAATAAAATTCTTTCAAACCATCAAACATTAATTTTTGTAAAATTCTTTCAACAAGGAAAGCCAACGAGTGTTGCCACTATTCAAAATTTCTTTATATTCAGTGTCCACAATCCACATATTCACAGAAATTCACGAACAGTGTAAATATGAAAATAGCTGAAGATTTTATTAACAATTACTTCAACATCAACTGGGAGGGTAGCGCATGCTGTTTTAGCGCAGTTATGAACTACATGAGCTGCATGGTAATAAATAAATAAAAGTGAAGTTAAAAATGAATTTACTCGCCAGATGCCAGTAGTAAAATCAAGGAGACGTTGATAAGTCAGGTCAGTTCTTAAAAACCGGGACATTTTTAGGGTTTGGCCTACCTTTCCCGGCTGCCGGGACAGCTAGCAGAAAATCGGGACTGTCCCGGGAAAACCGGGACGTCTGGTCAGTCTTTTCTTTTATATGTATAGGCTACTTTACTTTAAAATCTATTAATCTCTTCAGTCTCTTTCATTAACTGTTTTCTGATTTCAATGCATATTTTAATGAATTTTGACTAGTGGGACAGTCAGCCACGACTAGGGCGTCTGGGCCAAAGCCCCAGCGGACAACGCATTTTACAGCATTGGCTGCCAAATGGAGCCCATTTTTGCCACTTTATTTTACCAAATTTCCTTTCTATTATTATACATATCCTGATTAAAGTCATGCATAGAAGTTTGAAAATATGACATAATTAGTTCAACCCAGGGCTGTAGTGGTAAAATTAGAGGTGAGTATATGCTACCGGTTAGTTTTCCGAAACAAATTAGAGGTGAGTATATGCTACAGTATTTTGTGAGTATACACTACAGTATTTAATATAAATAAATATAAATATTTTGTGAGGTGAGTATACGGTCTGTAGAGGTGAGTATACGCTGTATACCCGTGTATACCTCGACTACAGCCCTGGTTCAACCATACTACCAACATAATTGATAAAAGTAAGTCAGTGACAGGCTGAGTGACTGTGACCCAGTGGATGAGCTGCAGGTACAACAAACAATGATAGCTTTGACTTCGGCAACCACGATCAACTTTATTTTCCAATTTGGTTAAGCAAAGAAAACAAGTAACAGTCGGTGGCTCGTTCTCAGATTGTCATAGTGAGAGAGAGATCACTCGTTTTAATATTGTAATATTACATTAAAAGTAGTGTTACAGAGACAAATCACCCAAACTATACTGGGACAAATCCTAAAACTACTGGGACTTTTGTCCCCCTAGTTATAGTTAAAATATGCACTGTATGATTTATTTTCACTTGCAATTATTGTCTTTGTAACACTGTGAAATCCTATCACGTGTCGACGGGAATCTTTCAATAAACAAATATTTAATTGATTGATTGACATCACACATCATACATTATGCTAAACGTTTTTATTGTGCTACTGATTTTGTTCTGCCTGTATACTTTGAGTTTGAACTTAAGCAGATTGAAGAAAACACGTGGTCAGAGTAAAAGTTCACTTTGGTTTGTTTTGCACATGAAGTTTTTACACGAGCAAAAAAATTATTTCTGATAAAGTGTGTGATGCCACTTCTGTTATCAAGTTGATAATGGAGGGCAAAAATGTTACTGCTGATCTCTGAGATGTGGCCATGAAAGGAAAGTGGAAGAAGTTGAAACATATATGTGGTTCAAAACTTAGATCATGAAAGCTTAGCAGTTCCAACAGGAATGTGGCTTATACATTCATAAGAAACGTTCAGTTTTGTGTGCTTCACCAGATAGAATTGTCACTTAATAGATGCTGTGGCAAGGGATTGCTTGAGGTTAAGTGTCCAATTAGTTTTGCAGACATAGATCCTGCTGAAACCAATGCTGGGATGTTTGCCAATCTTGTGACTGCTGATGTCATGTTAAGTCGCACTCATCAGCATTAAAAGTAACACATATTCAAATGCAGATAGCAGTTCGGTAATAGGCAGTGGTGTGATTTTTCAGTAAGTGTGGCTCCTTTTTTGAAAGAAAATTGTTTAACAAATCATTCTGGGATGTTTGCCAATCAATGCTAGAGACTTGTTTTAATACTTTCGTTTTCCTAGCATGGTGGCATCTGTTGCAGCATCTGAGAGCAATGCACAAACTTAACCAGGAAATATTAAAAGTATTAATTAATTAAATTAAACTTCAGTATATTTAATCTTTTTACATAGAATCAACATCTGTAACCATTTCATACTCTGTTGCAATGACTGGTAGTGAATGTTTCATTAAATGTAAATGTATGCGAGTTTCTATAGCAACCGTATATATGCTTCGACCCTGCTCATTTTTCAATGAATTGATCGGCTGAGATCCTTCACCACCGCTGCCTGGTTGAATTGGTGTCACGCCATTTAAGGTCCCCGTGTTGGGACCGTGCTAGCCCGAGATTTAAATCTCTGAAATAAGCCACCTTCGGGAAGCGAACCGCGGTCCGAAAAATGATGTTTAAAGATGTTTAATTCAGACATCTTAACATTGCCCGCATGCATTCACTAAGTAAGAGTACTCGAGTTGAAATTATGCTAAACACAGATCACAGATTCGTTGATCCAGACGAATGGATTTTCATATTTTTGAAGCAATGCTACAAGGCTTGGGCCTAAACATTAAATGCAATCGACCTATAACGACTTGCGTGGTTTGTTGACAAAGTTGGTAGTAATGACCTCTTGGACAATTAAGTGGGTCAGGTGACTGCGCATGCGCACTCGACATATCGATAGGGCTTATAGACTCGTCCAGCAAAAGCGGTGTACTGCAGTGCATATTTTAAGGAATTTTGACTACTGGGACAAAATCAGCCAACTTTTAGACTTTTTCTCAAAAAAATTCGAAATTCATCTCCGAAAAAAGTTGATGACCTTTTTTTTTTTTTAGTCATCGCCTTCTTTTACAACTTTTCTTGGGTCATAATCAATAATGTCATACCTTTCTCATTATACTACTGGGACAAATCTTTAAATTCTTGCAACATTTGTTCCACTAGTTGTTCTTTGTACTTACATTGCCTGGGACAAATCGCTCTGACTACTGGGACAAATCCTAAGACTACTGGGACATTTGTCCCACTAGTTATACAGTTAAAATATGCCCTGGTGTACTGTACCTTCATAATTTCGCCAACAACGTTGCCCGGTATAATTTCTTTTCTGCTGGCCATATATCCTTTGCTCCAAGACTCTGGGTGAAACATTCTCTTTGCGTGCAATGTGACGATGGTACATTGGCTAGCTTCAATTGCGGGTGACGGGGTGAGCATATGAATATGCTCCCACAGGGGCCCCCACGCGACATGAATCCGAGTCTTCATTTGGCTATGTATGCAGTCGTTATCAAACCCTGGATTTTTAAACTGTTCTCTGTTTCTAGAGCTGTTGTTTCTGAGTAGATACCTTTAACGGGCGCTACATAAATGCTTTCAATAAATGAATGAATTATACAAAATGCAGGGGTATGTCTGCCTGCATGCGTATGTTTACATATATGCATGTATTTGTCTCTATCTAAGAGTGCACGTGCACTATTCCTACCAAGGTCCTGGCTGTGCACCTTTTCATTGCTTTCGATGTAGAGTAGACTGTATCCCTCCCACAGCCTCTGTGTGTCATCGGGACACGTGGGGATCGACGTTGACTGGCTGTGTCGCACCAACATATGACCCGTTGGCAGGATCGCACCCTCCTCGCCTTCCTCACCAGGAATGCCATCCTCACCCTTGACACCTGTGTGGCATAAACAGCAACACACAGGTAAGGTAAGGTAGGGTGAGGTGAAGTCACGTTTGAAGATAAATTTTAGTAAGTCAAGACCAGGTAATGGCAACATGCAGGTAAGATCAGGTGAGGTCAGAGGACTGTCGGTGTCTAAAGACACGGGAGACAGTGCAAGATGAGGTATCTAGCACTCAAGCCATCTAGGCTTGAAGGACACCCGGATGCCGTGTGTCTTTACCATCTACAAAGGATTCTTTACCATCTGCAAGGAGTGCCAGTGGATGGGCGTTTCAGTGTGCTGGGGTCTTCATCTGTCACAATTCTTCCTCCTCAATGGAACGCAGACCAGGAAATCATTAACTCTGGCTGGGTCTCTATCGATGGGGCGCTATGTGTCTGTGAGAGTCCACCTGCGATGATTTCCCCGTTATCTGAGCAAAGTATTTGCTTATAGATCAACTTTTGTTTCTTAATCAACACCACTTAGGTTGGCAAGTGCATTGCGTTTTCAATGTACTTAAAGGGCATTGCATTAAGCGACCAGATGCATACATACCAATACGATGACGTGATCTGAGAGGGGTAACAACCCCTACAGATAGAGCAAAATGCAAGATGAGGCCAGGCAAAGTTTGAAGATTACATAAGGTAAATTTTTGATAAGATGAGGCACTGTAACGTAATGTAAGACCGACCAGTGAAAGGTCAAACAAGGTAAGGTCTTTTTATGCAACACACAGGTAACTGATGTGAAGTTATACTGTATGAAACAAGTTTTGACTTAGCTACAGATTAGAATACATCAGGCAGGACATGATAAAACATAACAGAGTAGAAAACGATCTAGTAGAATAGAAAAAAGAGCAGATGAGAATAATAGAATGTGATCGGGTAGTATGGGGGTAGAACAGGCTCTGGGAACAGAATAGTGTACTGATACAGACTAGAACAAATTCTATGTCTTTGTGTATTTGATTGTTCATTCTTGATAGCAGTCAGAAGTACCGGTAAACGACTATCAAAGCTACACGTCTCAACTAAAAATTCTAGTTTTACCTGGTAATCCATCGAGGCCTGGAAGACCCCTCTGCCCGCTTCGGCCTTTTGGTCCAGCGGGGCCACCGAGGCCAGGGTCGCCACGGTCGCCCTGGATGCCAGGCTCACCTGATTTACCTGGAGACAGAGCAGATAATTAAGAGGTAATATACTGTCCAAACACGGCGACACATGTCATCATTATCATCATTGTCGTCGTCACCATCATCACCACCATTCATTAATTCATTCATTCAGTCAGTCATTCACTAAACCACTTATCTATCCACCCTACCTACCATTCATTTACCAACATTCATGCATATACCAAACATTCATAACTATCCATTCATACAAAGCATCCATCCATTCATCCATTCATCCATTCATCCATCCATTAATGCCCCCACCTATCCACTAATATTGGGTTGGCCAAGCCAGGCAGACTATTATTTCATGTTACAAACCTGGAAACCCTTGTACTCCGTGAGATCCCAAGGGTCCTGGTGGGCCACGGTTTCCTTCAGGTCCAGGGCTTCCTTTGGTACCTTTAGGACCAGGCAATGGATCGGTCCTCGGTCCTGTGTCTCCCTTTATTCCAGGCGAACCAGGAGGCCCTGCAATATACATCAATACAAATGAATTAATACAATGTAATGTCATGTAAATATGATCAGAGTTAATGTGAATTCATCAGTTAAACACTTTAGGAAATTATGGTAATATTTGTTGAAACAGACTCCAAAATTTACCCAAGAGACATTGACATAAAGGAACACAGTCAGCGTTACACCCTTCTGTCCCTAAAATGCCACATTTTCTGTCTAGCTGTATTGCCATAGGTCAAGACTACAACTGCTGCGTGTACTTATTCCGGCCACACTAAAGTGCTTGCAATTATTTTTCTTGTCCTGATGTACTTCATTCCCTCGGGGTCTTAGAGATTTGATCAGTTGTTTTTCTGGAACGGTTATCCCTCGTCCAATTCGTTTTGACCTGCTACCATCCAGCCGCTGAAAGCAACCGCGTTAAAACGTTGGATGATAGGCCTTATCGAGATTCTCTGATGTAAAAAAACTTGTCTCGCCCGTTGCTCCAGAGAGGTGTCGACGCAGTTCTGCTATAAAATCAAGGCCCTTGTTCTTGACAAGGCCTAACTTTTATAAAGCCAGCGCTAGAAAACTGTGTGTTCCCAGAGTCTTCCTGTCATCAGCCGCCTCCGCCGCAGCAGCTCGTGCCGCAGTTGAAATGAGGTAGGATGGGGCAGAGTGTCAGCCACCGTGGCATTCCACACCAAGCTTCTGCCGGCCCTGCATGGGATAAGAGTCAGGTCATTTACCACCGGTGCGATTCAAGCTCGAGGGCTCCTTGATCGCCGGGAAACCAGCCTTTCCAGGCGCCCGACAAATAAGGCTGAGCCACAGGCCACACGACGGGATTGTCAGGACCATCAGCCAGTCGCCGGAGTGAGGGGAGCACCATAGATCACGAACTACTTACTTCTCCTACGGCTGTTCTCTTGGTTTGGCGTCTCCGACAGACTGACACTGCTCTACTCTGGTTCCAGCCTTACTTGTCTTCCCGTTCCTTCTCTGTTAAAAGCCTACAAAAGCCACTCGTCGCAACCCCTCCCACTTAGACCTGGGAGTCGACCCCAATAAGTCGACTTGGGTCGACTTGGTCATCCCAAGTCGAGTCGAGTCGTTTCTGCTTAGCGCAACTAACCCCAAGTCGAATTTGTACAAGTAAAGTGACTTGAAGTTGTTTTCTCCACAAGTCGACATAAACTGACTTGAGACACAAACAAATCTAAATTTATCACATCACAATAATGACCGTGAGGTTAAGGCAGGATTTAAGCAGTTTTGTAGTGTTTTGGCAAAAACGATTGAAGCATATGTCTGCCATTTCTAGCTAACTTCTATCGCGTACTTGGGCTGCGATATTATTATGTACAAGATGATTGCCCGTCATATATGATGGGAAAGGGAGAAGTAGCGGGAGGGAGGGAGGCAGAGACAGACTCACTAACCGCTGTTTGTCATGTGTCAATTCGTCTATCTGTCCGTGTGTCCTGGTGTGCGCCTGCACGTTTACCTCCCCAGCGCCGAGCGTCGGCGGGCCGGGCCAATTTCGATCGCCCGCGTGATATGCAGGCCTTATGGAGGTCGTCGAACGCAGTGAGATTAGGAGAGGGATGGAAGGTGGGAGGGAGAGGGAGGGTGAAAGGGAAGGTGGCACAGACAGACAGACAGACTTAGTAACCGCTGTTTGTCTATGCGTGAATCCGTCCGTCCGTACGGGTGTGCGCCCGCACGTCCACCCGGCCACCCCGCCGAGTGTCGGCGGGCTGGGCCAACTGCGCTCACCGGCATGATCTGCCGGTGTCCCGAGATATTCTATCCCCCCTAAAGCCTACCCCCCGGATGGAATAAACCGGTTTAGAGTATCCGGTGGGATGAACCATTCTATCCCCCCTCGTCATACGCATCACGATAGCCTCGACGAAATTCCAGTCAAAATCACCAACAACAAAGTAAATTGATTTCAGGTCGACGTACAAACTAAAGATCGCAATTCAAAAATTTTATGTGTGCAATAAATCTAAACAGTACGACTGAATACACTTAGAAACCGCCAAAAATGCAAACTAAGCCGAATACTCCATTTCGCTAAGGGGGATACGCATGTATGGGGGATACTCTATTTCGTGACACCGGCCTTAGGGAGGTCGTCGCATTCACATTCCAGACATTCCAAAGCGTTTCTCGTAGGACACACGAAGTTTGAAAACTATTATAAAGAGTATCGACGCGGGCTTGGCTAAACAGTTACTTACTTAATTTTTATCGGTGTCGTGCCGATTTATTATTCATACAATTTGTTATTCTATGTTAAAACATCACACGTACGTTTCATAAAAAAATGGCGAATCAAAATGTTAACAATTTTATTCATCAGGTGTTGAGGTCTCGTTCTTTTTTTTATGAAAGTAGGCCTAATGCTTGCCAGGCAAAATTGACTTGACATATTGTAGCCTATTATTAGCCGTACGTAATCGTTATTACCATGTCAGAAGTCGACTTTAAGTCGGAAGTTGGTTGTTTTTCTGCCAAGTCGTATCAAGTCGTTTTGGCTCCAAGTCGTCGACTTCAAGTCGACCTTAAGTCACTTTAGGGTCAAGTGGGGTCAGATAGGCTGACAAAAGTCACTCCCAGGTCTACTCCCACTCTCTTGTGGTGCTCCTGAAGTCTTCGTCCTAGGTCCACTTCTGTTCATCCTTTACACTACTGACCCATCTCATAAAATCCTCTTCTGTTGACCACCGTCTGTTTGCGGACGACGCCCAACTCTTCGTATCCTTTTCCCCCAGCTCTTTCTCCACCTCTATTGCTCACCTACTCGACCTCGTTAACTTTATCTCTAAATGGATGTTCTTCAACCTCCTCCGCCTCAGGCCTGCCAAAGCTAAATTTATCATCCTTGGCCTCCCAGATCAGAGCAAGAAAATCCCTGACCCTTCCATACACCTACCCACCAGCTCTTCATCTCTCACTTTCACCTACTGCTCACCTGTGCGCAATCTTGGCGTTACCATTGATCCACATCTATCCATCTCTAATCACATCTCCAACCTTTTCGCGCACCTAATTCATGCATATTCGTGACCTACGCCGCACTCGACCTATGCTTAACTTTCAAACTACATCCATTGTCCTCTCTAAGCTTGATTACTGTAATTCCATTTTCCTTAACCTCTAATCCATCCAATGAAGCGTCTACAACTCATCCAAAATTCTCTTGCCCGAGCTGTCATTAGGACATCCAAGCATCACCATGTCACTCCCATTCTTGTATCACTCCACTGGCTGAAAATCCCTGAGCACATCCACTTCAAAGTCCTGTCGCTAAAATACAATGTTCACACTGCAATACTCCCAGGCAAAGTACTTTTGCGAACACTTCACCATCCAGCCACACCGGTACTCGCCTCAAGTTCTCTAACAGATCCATATCTCGCACTGCACCTTAACTCTGGAACGAACTTCCCCGAATTCCGCATTTTCTCAGTTCCTTCACCAATACCATCACTCGCTCACTGTCATCTATCCCAGGCTCCTCTACTCATCACCCCACAGGCTTTCCACTCAAATTGGACTCACCTCTTGAAGAATTCCAACCCTAATCCATCTGATACTCTGCCTTCCAAGCTTTCTCGTCCTCAACGAAACCCGCCGTTACAGCTGCTCTGCCTCTCTCTGGTCTCCCTTGCAACCGGACAGGGACCACCAATGGACATCGATCTCTGGACAATCCCTCGGATACGATGCAGCCCTCGTGAATAAGCTAGTGTGCTTTGCGCTTAGCTTTAAAGAGGCGCTCTAGAAAATTGGAGATAACGATTACGATTATGTCATGAGTTGTATCCGTCAACCTTTGTCCCAGTTCTTCTTCTTCTTCTTCTTCCTCCTCCTCCTCCTCCTCTTCCTCTTCTTCTTCTTCTCTCTTCTGCTTCTTCTTCGTCTTCCTTTTCTTCTTCCTCTTCTTCTCCTCCTCCTCCTCCTCCTCCTCCTCCTCCTCCTCCTCCTCCTCCTCCTCCTCCTACTACTACTACTACTACTACTACTACTACTACTACTACTACTACTACTACTACTACTACTACTACTACTATTATTATTATTATTATTATTATTATTATTATTATTATTATTATTATTATTATTATTATTATTATTAATTAGAAGCTTCTGTAGTGCTGGTGTCTAATGCACGAGGCATCAACAAATAGTGCAGCAAAGTCAAGGCGCAATCAGGTCGATATCCAGAAGACCAATCCACAAAGAGACAGTTTATGATGGATAAGTAATCTGAAACAGTTGCCAAACCCCCCCCCCCCTCCCCCAGATTGACTTCTTACCTCGTGGTCCAGGTTCTCCTGTTCTACCATCTAGACCTCGTAGGCCCTTATCTCCAGGTAGCCCATCCAGTCCTAGTGGACATGGATCTCCGGAGATTCCAGGCTGTCCTGGACGCCCTGGAAAGTCAAAACGATAGCAACTAATAAGAAGTTTTCAACTAAGGGTTAGTATAAGCACACAGTCAAAACTGCTTAGTACATCAATATTGGTTTTGTTCTTGCAGCAACAACTATTGCAGCAACAACAACAGCGCTCGTGAATAAGCTGGTGCTCCGCGCTTAGCTTTACAGTGGTGCTTTAGAAAGTTTAGAAAATAAATTGGAGATTACGATTACGATTACGGTTGTTGTTCCTGTTCTCACACTTGCTTCTAGAAATAGCATGGCTGTTACTTGTAGAATTATGTTCCTTTTCCGATGCCAAAAGTGCTGTCAGCGTTGCTCCTATGCCAAAAATGCTGTCATTTTTGCTTCTATGTGAAAACTGAAAAGTGCTGTCACTGTTGTTCCAGTGCCAAAGTGCTCTCACTGTTGCTATTAGGAATGCCGCAGCTCTTGGAATTATTGCTACTGAAACTACAGGTGCTTTTGTATTAGAAATCGCACCTGAATCTGGTTAAACTTAAAACTTATTTCTTTACTATGTCTGAATCAGTGTCTGGAATTGCGATTGCTGGATTTAGTATTATAAGGGGATTTAGTATTATAAGGATATCACAAGCACCTAAATTATTTTATTTTTCACATTACAAATATCTGGTTAAATATAATAATAATAGTAATATAGTAATAATAATAATAATAACACCAATATTAATCAAATAATCATAATAAATAATAGCAGCAACAAAATAATAATAACAGTGATGATGATGATGAAGATAATGCTTCTGCTTCTGATAATGATGATAACAATGATAAGGACAATGATGATTATGATAGTAAAAAAAATGGATGATGATGAACTTGTTTCCTCCAGTGTTGCTGCAATAATATAATAACAACAAAATAATAATAATAGGGAATAATAATAATAATAATAATAATAATAATAATAATAATAATAATAATAGCAACAATAATAATAACAGTGATGATGATGATGATGATGATGATGATGATGATGATGATGATGATGATGATGATGATGATGATGATGATGATGATGATGATGATGATGATGATGATGATGATGATGATGATGATGATGGTGATGATGATGATGGTTCTGCTTCTGATAATGATGATGACGATGATAATGATAACGACGATGATGGTAGTAATCAAAATATTGATGATGATGATGATGATGACGACGACGACGACGACGACGATGATGATGATGATGATGATGAACTTGTTTCCTCCAGTGTTGCTACAATCGTTGTTGAATGCTGCTCTCGACTGCTGCAACATTAATGCAAATACTAAAACAGGATAAGCCACTGACCTGACACTCCTCCTGGCCCCTGTGGCCCAGTGGGACCATCAAAGCCTGGCAGCCCAGGGACACCATTGAAGCCCTTTAGCCCTGGGAGCCCCGGGAAACCTGCCAATCCGTCCAAACCGTCCTTTCCCTGTCGACCTTGAGAACAAAAGTAATGTAAGGGACAGATACAATGTGACAGATGCAATGTGACAGGTAAAATGTGACAGGTACAATGTGACAAACATATGGGGCAGTATGAAGTTTGCAGTTATATACGTAGGGGCCTACATGGATATATAAATACAAACATACACAGTACACACATATATATGTATGTAAACACGCATATATAGTGTGTGTATATATATATATATATATATATATATATATATGAATACACATTCGTACGTAATACATGCATAGGCGCAGCTACATTGAGGCAGGAGGAGGCAATTGCTTCCTCTTGCTTTTCATATACTGGAAATTTATCATGGGGTTTAACCCCGCACCCCCAAGTACCCCTCCCCAAACCCCATTACATCTGGATGTCTCCCAGAGTTGCCTCCTCTTGAATTTAAGTCTGGCTACGTTCCTGAATACATGCATATATAGTTACATACACTTATGCATACATCAAATATGTATACATACACATATAAATTATACATACAAACTTATTTACTGAAATGCATGAATACAATTTGTCAAAACAGAATAACGATAATAACTAGAAAATATTTCACACGGATCCTAAGTACCTGGTGAGCCAGCTCCTCCCGGTGGTCCTTGCTCTCCCTTTGGACCAACTCCAAATGATCTGCCAGGATCGCCTTTTAAACCTGGTAGTCCACCGAAACCTGGGTAACCTATAAGAAGGAGCAATAAAGAGAAATTCAATGCAGAAGATTTTTTAGATGAAACTTCTATAATGCCATTGCACTGAACTTGAATGAGATGTAGCCAGTGTATCTTTCATATCAAACTGTTCTTACAGCAAAGCTGTATCTGCCTATCGATGGATATTTCAATCTTCAATTACAATAACATTGATTAATGACAACAACAATAATGATGATGCTGATGACGATGATGATGATGATGACGATGATAATAATAACTACTTTATCTGGAGAATTTTAGTCCTGATGGATTACTTATAGCTAGGGTTATAATAATATTAATAATAATAGTAACAATAATAAAAAAACTTCTATCTCAATCTTTAATTTTACGCGGGGCAAAACAAGACTGTGTTGTGCTCACCAGGTTGACCCTTGGCTCCACTCGGTCCGTCTGTTCCTTCGATTCCTCGATCCCCCAGTTGACCCTTTGGCCCGGCCACTGATGACCCTGGGCGACCTGGTCTGCCCTCTGGTCCAATTTCACCTGCATCATCAAAAATCCTGAGCTAACATTTACGCTCCGAAGATATGAAACATCGATTGCAAAACTGTCTGACGCATTGATTGTCTCTTGGTTGACAAACCAACTGACTGACTTGCTGACTGGTTAACTAATTAACTGACTGACTGTATGATTGAATAACTGACTGACCAACTGAATGGATTTATGAATGAATGAATGAATTTATTTCCTAACCTTAATTAATTAAATAAAATATGGATATATGAATGTGTAGATGAAATAATGTACTAAGCAACAAAAGAAGGATTGAACGAATGAAATTCTTTATTTGTATAATTTGATTTTGAAGCAGGAGCCTCTGCCAGGAGGGAGTTTCTCTGCAGCAAAGAAAAATTTGTAGTTTAAGACTCACTGGGAAGATTCTCGAATCACCATTGATTGTCGTAAAATGGCCTTCTAAGATGAAATAACTATATTATGGATTAAACCTATAGCTGATTGTTCTTCCTTACCTTTTTGTCCCTTGAATCCTGGTAAGCCAGGCTGTCCATCCTGACCGGGTCTCCCTAGGTCACCCTTGTCTCCAGGCGCCCCTGGCTTTCCTTGGGAGCCAAACGTCCCCTGGAGTCCAGGCGCCCCTGGCTTTCCCTCATCCCCATCAGGTCCTGAAATTCCCTTCCTGCCCTTTTCACCTGTACAAGCATATTTGGTCGATTGTAAATTTGTAGTACAAGTTATCGAATGTATATTAATTAATTAATTATTGTAATGTAATGTAAGAAAGCATTTATATATCACCCTACAGGCAGCACCCAAAGGCGCTGCCTAGATTTATCAAACTGATCCACACAAGTGCTTAAGCTCAACAGAAAATGCATATCCAATGAATTAAAATAAGACGTGTATTTACTTATATTTGATTATTGTTCCAATAGTAAGTTTTCAATGCATGAGATTATTTTTACTAAATAGTAACTTCGATCGTCCCGGTCTCTAACGCACCAAAACTAAAGGTCCATATCATCGGTCTAGTAAGACAGAGAGCAGCTTATGATGGATAAGCAGTTTGCAAAGAAAGTCAAAAGATGTGCGTAAGCAAGGCATACGCAGATCTCCACAGACAGAAAACGTAGTGATCGTATAGCATATGCAATTGTATTTGTAATCGCAAATTTGTTAAGTGCCTCTTCAAATAACTCTTCAGATGAACTTCTAACGACAATACAAGACCATGATAGAAGAGAACGATTTTCATGGCAAAGATCTGGAAAAGAGGGCCAAGGAACTCATGTCGTAAATTCATCGGTACAACTTTATCCACCATACATACAATACATATCAACATACGAAATCTTCTCTGTTCTCAGCCATCCTCGAAGCGAGGGTTGGCCGCGTCATGCACCATCTTCCTCCATTGCTGGCTGTTCTCAACCTTCCTTATCAGTTGCTCAACTGAGAGTTCAGTCCATGTCCTGATGTTATCCATCCAGATCATTTTTGGTCTTCCACGGGGACGAGAGCCTGGCATTGTGCTCTGGTGGATCTCCTTCTCCAAACGTCTCTCTTCTTTCCTCATGATGTGGCCGTAGTATGCCAGTTTCATTTCCTTCACAGATCTGAGAAGATTTCTATCTACACCAGCAGTTTCAAGTATCCATTCATTTGTCTTTTCAGCAGTCCACGGTACTCGTAGGACAAGTCTCAGACACTTCATCTCGAAAGCGTTTATTCTTGTTTCCAGTCTTCCTCAAAGTTCAACTCTCACATCCATACAGTGTACGTAACAACTGGCCACACCAATGTCCTCAAGAGCCGTAACTTTGTGGTCATTGTTATACCATTATTTTGACAAATCTTCTCGAGTCCAGTTGCGATGCGGTAACCCTTTCACAGATGCGATCATAGATACAAAATACATACCTAATACGCGATCATACATACAAAACACATACCTAAATACATACAAACATATGTTTATCAACATACATGCAAAACTAAAAGTATGTACACATACACAAGCATATATGCATGTACGTCATCATATGCGTACTACCGTGTGATAGCGACACTATAAGTAATTGGATTAGATTCAATATGTGTGTATACATATATGTATTGTATGCAAACATACATGTGTTTGCATGTGCATGTATGCATGCATAATTGTATGTGTGTACTAATGTGTGCTCCAACCTTTCTAGTAGTTCACATTACCGCACATGTTAAAACATTCATTGATGGCATATTGATCCTCTACCTTTGTTCATTTTATTCATCAGTCCATCCTGTCTGTTTCTTCACTGGCTCATTTTGGTCATCCATCCATCCTTTATCTGTTTATTTGTTCATTTTCTTCATCAGTTTATCCTTTGTCTGTTTCCTCATTTGTTTATTTTATTCATCAGTCCATCCTTTGTCTGTTTCTTCATTGATTAATTTATTCATCCGTCCATCCTTTGTCCGTTTCTTCATTGGTACATTTTATTCATCCATCCAATTTTTGTCTGTTTATTTGTCCATTTTATTCATAAGTTCATCCTTTGTCTGTCCTGCTTATTTGTTCATTTTATTTATTAGTCCATCTATTGTCTGTCTCTTCATTTCTTCATTTTATTCATTCGTCCATCCTTTGTCTGTTTCTTCATTGGTTCATTTAATTCATCCGTCCATCCTTTGTCTGTTTCTTCATTGGTTCATTTAATTCATCCGTCCATCCTTTGTCTGTTTCTTCACTGGTTCATTTCATTCATCCGTCCATCCTTTATATGTTTCTTCACTGGTTCGTTCCGCTGTTGGCTTACTGGTTTGTCGGTCGGTCGATTTGTTCATTTATCCATCTGCCCATCTATCCATTCTCCCATCCATCCATTCATCCATTCATCCATCCATCCATCCATCCATCCATCCATCCATCCATCCATCCATCCATCCATCCATCCATCCATCCATCCATCCATCCATCCATCCATCCATCCATCCATCCATCCATTCATTCTCCCATCCATCCATCCATCCATTTATTTCGTTCCTCCATCCATCTATCCATCCATTCGTGCATTCATCCATCGATCCGATCCATCCATCGGTTCATTCGTCCTTCCATCCATTTATCCATCCATCCGTTCATTCGTCCCTCCATCCATATCTTCATCCATTCATCAATCCACCCATCCATTAATTGCAGACTCTATCCATTCGTCCATCCATCCATCCATCCATCCATCCATCCGTCCATCCGTCCATCCGTCCATCCGTCCATCCGTCCATCCGTCCATCCGTCCATCCGTCCATCCGTCCATCCGTCCATCCGTCCATCCATCCATCCATCCATCCATCCATCCATCCATCCATCCATCCATCCATTCGTCCATCCACCCTTTCATTCATTCAGTCATGTAGTTGAATCTAATTCTTGTATCTCACCATTAAGACCTCGTAGTCCTTGACTTCCACTTTCTCCTTTTGGACCCGGGGGCCCAGTTATTCCAGGGAGACCACTGTCGCCCTTTAGGTCGATCGGTCCTGGTATGCTGCCATTTCCACGTCCTCCAGGAAACCCCTTTGCACCTATTTCACCTGTTTCACCCACATCTCCCGGAAAACCTGTAATTATGTACAATGTCATGAAATCAGTTCACTGCCAGGGAATTCAATGCAATTCAACACAATTCTTTGCACTAAAGCAATGTAATGTGAAACAATGTGGTATAAAGAATTGCAAAAATGTGAAGCATATAACGTAATGTTATATACTTCTCAAAGAAGCAATGTGGGGTAAAGCAATGCAATGGAATGTGACGTAATCATTGTACAGAGGTGTTTAAGGGGGCCCGATAGCGCATTGGATAACATCTGGCGTAGAGTGCGAGAGGTACAGAGATCGAGTCCCATAGGCGGACATGCTTTGTAGGCTGCAATTTCCGCCGTGTATTGCAGGCTGTCTGTTCTGTTAGTAGTTAAGGTTTATCGCATAACATGAACATGTACAGCGCAGTGCGTTTGCAGGCGCTTAATTAAAGAAAAAATATTATTATTATTATTATTATTATTATTATTATTATTATTATTATTATTATTATTATTATTATTATTGTGACTAGGGCATGTAATCTCATCCGACAGATGGATGGCATCAATCAATGTAAGAGTTAGTAAGTCTTAAATAATAATTAATAAAGGCCACATATTTTAAAATGAGAAAATGGTGGTGGTGATGATGATGACTACGATGATGACTACGACGACGATGATAATGACGAGAAAATAAAACAATGATGAACAGAGGTGGTTAACAATTAAGATGACAACAATACAACCTGTACAACTCAACAACCTATTCAAGATGACTATGGTAATTGTAATCGGTAATTGCAAATTTATATAGCGCCACTTCAAGAGTGCGTGCTGTGCGTTTGCTAGCGCTTCTGAATAAAGAATGTACTTACTTACTTACTTCTTCAAGGGCGCTGTACGACAACTACAAGGGCAGTCTATGCTTCTGACTGTAAATGCTGCGTCATTATAAAAGACGAAGATGATGGTGTCTAAGACGAGGAGAAGCAGCAGGAGCAGGAGCAAGAAGAGCATGAACATTTCTAAGAATGTCCTCACCTTTTAATCCAGGTCTGCCCAATCCACCTGGTCTACCTGGAAACCCGGCCACGCCCGGAAAACCCTGGACAATAAAATTATAAAAATGTTGAGCTGTTGTAATTTGGAAAAGTTGACTGTAATCGCACATTCTTTTGCACCACCAAGGTGATCAGTGGCTCCTCCGACAGCTAGGAAAGGTTTACTCAAGTCTTTGTGTAATTTTAAAACAAGTCAACAAAATGCAAGATAACAACAAAGATAGCAACAGCACTGAACGGTATTTCAACACAAATATTCAGCTACCAAATTATTATCAAAGCATCAGAATTATCCAGCAATGTCATCAACTAAACCTACTAAACCACAGCAAAGACCTAAGTTTTCATAACCTAATCTCTGTCTAATCCAATCCCATTATGTGTAATTCATTCCTTTAAAAAAAACTTTCAAATTGCTTATCCACAATAGGCTGACTCTCTGTCCAAGTGGACTTACCTTCAGGATATTGACCTGATTACGGCTTGATTTTGGTGTGCCATCGGTTGATGCCTTGTGCATTAGACACTGGCACAATCGAATTTACTAATTACAATTACATTCCATTCCAATTCAATGCAGTGTAATATAAAATAATGTAGAATAATATAATATTATATAATATAAAATAATATAGAATATTATATGACAAGAAAATAATATACAAGACCAACGCGACCTGCATCCGACTTTCCTGGTGCACCTCTTTCACCCTTATATCCAAGTCCACCGGGAAAAAAACTATTGACTCAAATTAACCAATATATTTAATATATTATTTCTATGTTTTATTTTATTTTATTTTATATTATTATTATTGTATGTTAAAATAATGTAATGATCTGAGGTGACCGCTCATTTTTAGGCCTATCATGAAATGCATTGGCCTATAATGTAATGCAATTAGCCTCTGATAGATACAAATATGAATACACAATGTAAAGAAAAGCCTGACCTTTTCGCCCTTGATTCCTGGGAAGCCGTCTAGCCCATAATCCCCCTTCGGACCCAAGGGGCCTGCACGGCCAGGAAAACCGTCTCGGCCTGGGTCTCCTTGAGTGCCTACGGGACCAACCCGGCCTCCACCCGACGTTCCAGGTGCTCCTTTCTCACCCTTATGTCCATGCTCACCTGGGAAAACAGTATTGACTCAAATTAACCAATACTAGTGTTACTGTGTTTAATATAGTTTTTATTTCTATTTTATTTCATGTACTTATTATTACTGTTTGTTATTACATATTCCCTAAAACAGCATACATATAATTGTTATTTGCAACCGTTTACTGACACACTAAGCACTAAAACTAAACAGCACACCATTCAGACTGGAAGGTCATCATCACCTGAATACATTGATTTTTATATGGAAATCTCTTTTGTGCATATGTGGTTACTGTCTTATCGATTTCCTGAAGCAGTTTAAACAATGACAATGGATTGCCACATTCATAAGATGAACCATCAATTGAATCACAAACACTGAGTGAAAGGCAATGCATTAACAGTCATACACACATACAAACATTAATGCATCATGCATACAAAATATACATGCACGCTTGCATGCATATATGCATAGTTGCATACATACATAAATACATGCATACCTACATACATACATACATACATGCACGCATACATACATGCATACATACAGACATACAAGCATACATGCATGCATACATACATGCATACATACATACACAGGCATACACACATGCATACATACATACATACATACGTGCATACATACATACATACATACATACATACATACATACATACATACATACATACATACATACATGGATGCTCAGTTGCTCACATACATACAAAATGCATGTATACATGCATACACACATATACAGACATACATACAAGCATGCATGCACACATGCACAAATACATGCATGTATACATGCTGTTGCGTGTGGGCACATGACCTCTTACGTAGATGCAGGTGCTAGGCTGAGTCCGTAGGTTAGCGGGAATCTGATGTATAGGAGGAGTGGCCTTGTCTATAAATAAGATTGCCGTCTTTGTTCTTGAGCTCATTGTTTTGTGTTGGTCATACATGCTGGTTCGACGTTAGTAGAGCTCAGTGTTTTATTTTGGTTGAAGTTGGGTTGACAATAGTGGAGCTCAGTCTGTTATATTAGTTAAAAGAGCTGTTGGGTGACCGCCTGTGGTCTTAGTAAAGATAGTCAGTTAGTCGACGTGGTGACGGTTGTTCGCCGGTTGTGGTCGAATTTCCGCTTCTGAATGTCGTACGAGCGGTGCTTTGACCTCTTGTTCCGCTTCAGTTGTCTTGTTCGTCTTTAAATCGCATGTTCATTATATTAAATCCTATATTTGTTAGAACTTTGGGCTTGCATTCCGTTCTTTAGCGAGTATCATCCCTTAGCAACTTGTCACAATGCGTACATGCATGCACAGATATGTATGTATATATATATATATATATATATATATATATATATATATATATATATATATATATATATATATATATATTACACATACAGACATACATTATGACTAACTAATTTTAACACTGTCGCGCTACTGTTTAAATCGTAACATTTTAAGCAATTGTTGAACAAATTTTTCCACCAACCACTCTCTCCTGGTCTTCCACCTTTTCCGGTTGACCCAGGAACACCCTGTTCACCCTTACGCCCTGCAGCTGACGGAAGTCCTGGTTCGCCCTTTGGCCCCTCGAAACCTGTCAGCCCAGAATTACCCTTTGCCCCTAAACACAAAATTCAAGGTCATCACGAATAGCACTGTCATCATTATGAGCTGCTGATACAATCTGCATTTACCTCAAGGAGCGACCGTACGTACGGTACGTAGGCCTACGTTATTTTTTTCTATAACGTACGTACGGTACGCGTACGTTATTATGCCGTACGTACGTTCAGATCAGTTCATGTATTACTTATGCACAAGAAAAGTCAATAATAATTATGATTTACCGTCGTAACCAATTTTAACCATTACATCTGTTAGCTGTGGCTGTTCAATGATCTCTACTTTCAAACTTTTAAATTCCAAATTGCTAATATTCTGTCTAATGTATAATATGGATATAATTAAGATTTTACGGCACACTTTATAGGATGGTCAGTGCCAGTGGTTATTTTATTGGTAATACTAAATTTCGGTACCGTTCGTAATTAACAAGGCCTGCGTACGTGGAGATTAATACTGTAGAGCTAAACTGATCATTTTTTCGTACCCGTACGGTACGCGTACGTTATAAGATTATAGTTATATTGAGGCTCTTTGTGAATGATCAGATAAACTTGTGGCATTTTTAACGTACGCGTACGTTATTTTTTCCGATAACGTACGTACGGTACGCGTACGTTATTCCGGTAGGTAATGTACGGTCGCACTATGATTTACCTCTGTCTAGCATGGTGGTCTTCAACATGCAACTAATTGTTCGTATGTTATTGTTGCTTTGCTCGGAGCAGAGATTAATATACAGCACTCGGCTATCAGCTCTCGAAAGAAATTTTGCTAATTGGGCACTGCGTATGCTCAGTGGCGTCTACCAATTATTATTATTAAGGAGCTTTATATAGCGCCCCTTCAAGGTGATCTACTCAGGAGCGCTCCTAGTCCAACCACGGCTAAAGAGAGTAGTTTTCAAGTTTGTAAGAAGGTAGTGTGAGTCGTAGGGACCAAGCGGAGTGCAACAGGAAGGCCATTCCAGGTTGCGGGGCCAGCGACCGAAAACGAACTGCGCTGCATAATGGCTGTCCGCGTGCGGGAGACCAAGAGCTCGGCCTGGTTAGCCGAGCGAAGAGCAGATCGCCGCAAAACCCCCGAGGTAGGGCGACACAATTCCCGCAGGTATGGGGTGGGGGCAAGTCCCTCCAGACAACGCCTAACTAGTGCAGAGACCCTGTAGGCAATGCGCAGCGGTAAAGGGAGCCAGTGCAGAACATCCCACATATAAAGAGAAACCTGGCCAAATCTGGGGATGCGACCAATAAGACGTGCGGCTGCACGCAAAACCCGGTCCAAGCACCCAAGACGGGCAGCTGGGAGACCAGCGTACAGGGCGCTACAATAGTCCAGACGGGAAACCACAAACGCATGGACAAGGGTGGAAGCAGCCGCCTGCGTCAGAGTGCGGGAGACTACCCTTAACTGACGAAGTTGATAATAATGGGGGGAGGGGAGGGGTGGAGATAGAGCTGTACCGATACCTCTACCCATTCGTAATCGGGCCGATTATTAGAGCAATTGTCATAATTTGCATCGGCAACAAATAATCGGCGCCGATGCAAATTACTTTATAATCTAACTTTTTTGCACAATAATCGTTACAAAAAGAAAAATGAGCACAGAATTTGTTTCGTTTCTTATTATTGATTTATATTTAGCATTGCACTACTTACTGGACACCCTAGAAACCAAGGACCTATTATACATAGGACTGGAAAGTCATTAATAACCCTTATACAACGTCGTGTGTAAAGTTTATGAAGTGTTAACAAAATAATCGGACTCGTACGCGGTATCGGCTATTTCAATAATCGGCTATATGCGGTATCGGCATAATCGGCATAAAGGGCTATCGGTAGGCCTACACCTCTAGGTGGAGAACGATCTCCCAGGTTGCCAGATGTGGGAGGGTAACATTACTGGTCAAAACACAGTTTTAAAGAATATTTATAGCATTATAACTTCTTATTTCAGTTTTTAGCTTGTAGTAACTTTTGTTATGGACCATGCATGATGCCGATGTATATAATAAACTAATTTACAGTTCTGAGTGACTTCTGAGTCTCTTGTATATAAGTCGACCACAATTCAGGTGGGTGCTTAGACGCCACCGTGTATGCGCAGGAGTCCACCACTTGTAACTTCATAGCTATCCGAATACTGCTTTCAATTCTTAACTACATATAGCATAGGCTAGCATAGCAAAGGCAGACCACGACTACACTGGATAGATAACAGATATGAGGACATAACATCACTTGGACTAACACCAAGGGGCAATGGACTTGAAAAATGACCAAGGACAATGGAGATTAATTCGTACCAATCGCCGCCAAATGGCTGGCGTCACGCACTGATGATGATGACGACGACGACAACGACGACGATGATGATGATGATAGGCTAGCATAATGATAAAATGAACTCCTCTGGTGAGTTTCTATTGACACGGTGCTATATAAATTTCCAACTATAATTACAACAGTACTATAGTCCGTTTTGTAGAAAGAGATGTATGAAGATATGAATTACCCATAAGAACATCTTTATTTCACAGCAATGGCAGAAATGAAGGTATGCCAACAGTGCTATAAAGATTATTGCCATGGGATGTAGGCCTAACATATACGCAGTTCCATTTTGTCAAAATCATGGATCTATATGGAGTGTTTACAAACACTTCAAAAATGCTAACCTGGTACACCTCTGCCTCCGTCAGGGCCGGGAAGTCCAGATGGGCCAGGGCTTCCCTTTTCTCCTTGACTACCCGAGGCACCAGAGGATCCAGGGAGACCATCCTCACCAGGAAATCCCTTAATTCCTTTTTCGCCTTTCATCCCTAAAGCAAAAAACAAACCAAACTTTATGAATATATCATAATAAACGCCTCTTTCAATTTGCTTACCCACCACAGCCTGGCTCTTGTGACTTGTCGCACTGACATACCGGACTTCAAACCTGGCTCCAATATCTTGTGATTTTTGATAACGATTTCACTTGAAGTGACCTTTGACTGATGTCTTGGGAAATAAGATAACTGCGCAATAGAAGTCATTAGGTATGATTAATTAAGATAATTAGGTCAACCCTTGAGCACTCAAATCAGGTTGATTTTGTTCTCGAAATAAAGTAACTTTTCATTAGTTTGCCCAAGCTTGCATCACTATGTTTCCTTACCTAATTTTAGTTTAAAATTTAACTTACCTAGGCTTAGTTTAACTGAAACTTAGCATACCTTAACGTAGTTTACCTGAAACTTAGCATACTTTAGCTTAGCTTAACTCAAATTTAGCTTAGCTTAGCTTTGTTTAACTCAAATTTGGCTGACCTTAGCTTAGTTTAATTCAAATTTACCTCACCTTAGCTTAGTGTAACTCAAATTTAGCTTACCTTAGCTTAGTTTAACTCAGATTTAACAACCTTAGCTCAGTGTTTAATCTAGTCCCTCTGTTCTGAGGGGGGAACCAGTTTCTCGGGGGACCAAGAAGGGCGACCTTTTTTGGAAAATTTAACAACGTCCAAAATTTTCGGCAATTTCATCTTCCAAAAAGGTTGATGACCTTTTTTTAGTCATTCATCCCATTTTCCTTACTTTTTGCACTCTTCAACCTTTGACGACCTTTTTCTTATTAATTCATCTCTCAAAAACTTTCTTATATCTTCGTTTACTCGTCTCTGGGGGGCCGCAACATGGTATCCTGGGGGGAATTTCTCCCCAAAAGGTCTCTGCCTTACAATATTGCTGAGCTCTGGGGAACTTCAATCCTGGGGGAATCCCCCCAAAGACGTCTAGATTAAACACTGACCTTAGCTTAACGTACCTTTCCATACTTTGCAATCGCATTGAAAGCAACGTAGTCATAACACTTGAGGTTTTTGCACACACTGTCTTAGGCTGGACTAGTTACAAGAATCACATAAATAATTAAATATTCGTCGTATAGGTAAAACTGGTAAGTCATAGTACAATGGGCAATGTGTGGTTTCAGATACCGTGAAATCCAGGTTGTCCATCATTTCCTTTTGATCCAACTATTCCTCGTAATCCAGTCGTTCCAGGCGGTCCAAAGTGTCCAGGAAATCCAGGATCTCCAGGAGAACCTCGTGTTCCTGGCTTCCCTTCAGGCCCAAAGAACCCCGAATCTCCTTTAAAACCCATGCCACCTGAAATGAAAATACCGAGTAACGCAACAATTAGGCTAATGTCTGACGTAGGCCTATAAAATAATGAAGTGGAAATGAATGAATGAAAACATGAAACGCGATTTAGTCAGTGCTTTTTCTGAAAAAAAAAGGTTCCGGAACGGAATAATAGGTTCCGGAACGAAATAATTATGGGCGGACTAAAATCCCGAGAAAAACGGGATTGGGGTTTGGGAGAGGTCTCAATAAACACTGAAAACTGTTCAAAACACTGAAATTAAATTGAAATAACTAAATCATTGTTTTTATTGTTGAAATAAATAAATTATTTTTTAGTACCTGAAAAAGGTGCCGGAACGCCGTTCCGGCGCGTTCCGGCTGAAAAAAGCACTGGATTTAGTAATCAGTGATGCTCACCAGTCTAGTGCTGAGCGTACTGGATTGGCAAATGAAACGTCAGGGGTTCAAATCCCAATTAGGGCCGAAAAGATATCTCAACTGAAGAATAGAAGAGCTAGTTGTTCGTTCATTCAGGCGATCATTTTTTTGTCTTTAATACATTCGTTTCTGTAAACTGGATTTTGATTTATATCAGAGAGAAAGGAGAAGATCATTCCCTTAGCTAACCCCGAGAGGAAGCTATGTTTGTATAAAATCCTATCAACCTAGGCTCGGGACAGGAAGGTGGGTGGCCATTCCCTTCCCTTACCGATTGATCTTCCCTCCGACAATGTATAGTCAGTGTGCTAATTTTCTGAGTTCTCTAGGGGAGCAAGTAGAAGGGATAGAAGAAAGAATAGAAGAATAGAATAAACTGGTTGATCGAAAGAAAGATTGAACGACGAAGTGACCAAATAAATAAGAGAGTGAATAAATGTGTGAACGAATGAATAACCAGAGGAAAGAACAGCTCTAACCCTGAAGTCCGTCGGGCCCTGGTCGACCTCGTTCACCCTTCTGTCCGACAACCGCACCGTAGCCCGGTTCTCCACGATTTCCCTTATATCCCATAATACCCCTTCCGCCCTCAATTCCTTTCTCTCCAGGAAGACCCACAGGTCCGGTCGTGCCTTTCAGACCTTCAAACATTTGCAGAAGCAGAATAATGACCAACTACAGATTGTACAGGTGACACACAATTTCAAGTATAAGAACTGGTATAGGGCCTATCTAGTTAATAATAAAACTCCCTATTTCCCGTTGTTCTGCGTACATCTCTTCGTATAAACTCTTTAATCTTACTCCGCCAGCTGCATTGGTTTCCTGTAGAATTCAAGATAAGATTTAACTGGCCTTTCTAAACTATAAATTCTTTAGCATGAGACATCCCTGGTGAAAGAACATATTTACTCCTGGACATATTCCCCCAGACATATTCCCGAACAATTTCCCCCTTACTATGACATTCCTCCCCCTCAATGCAACATACAAAAAGCTAAAATTCAATTAAAACATTTCCAACAGACAACGAAGCTACTCCAAAAATCAATGAAACATACAAAAACCTCTCTGTTTATGATAAACACATTTTCTAAATTACTCCAAAAATCAATGAAACATACAAAAACCTCTCTGTTTATGATCAAACATTTTCTAAATTACTCCAAAAATCAATGAAACATACAAAAAGCTCTCTGTTTATGATCAAACATTTTCTAAATTACTCCAAAAATCAATGAAAAATACAAAAACCTCTCTGTTTATAAGATCAAAACATTTACTAAATTATTGGCTAAAACGTCTCCTTGTCCAAAGTCATCGTCCAATTTACTTCAGGTCTTAGCGACACATCATTGATCGTTTACTTCAAATGCAACGTTTTGTAACGACATCTTAAGTAAACAACTTACTACAGGCCTTAGCCTCTTCCCGTGATCTCTGGTTTATCAATGTCTAATGCGGTTAGATGTTTTTCTTATTTATACCGATTTACCTGAGGTTTATTTCAAAGCAATCGTTTTGTAACATGCGATAAGATGATCGTTTCCTACAAATTGATATAAGGTATTGGCGAAGAATCTATGATCTTTTACTTAAAAGCATCCCTTTTAAATTGGTACGATTGCTAAATTTCGGTACCGTTCGTAATTAACTAGGCCTGCGTACGTGGAGATTAATACTGTAGAGCTAAACTGATAATTTGAGGGAGGAATTTGTCCGGGAAGGGGAATGACCTCCTGAGATTCGGGGGGGGGGGTGTCCGGGTGTAACTGTCCGGGGAATATGTCCGGTGGGGGCGGAATATGTCCAGGTGGGTAAATGTCCGGCATTCGGCATCCCTACCTATCTTCAGCCACTATATCGCTTCAGCAGCTTTCAGGCACGGGTCTTTTGGGTAAGCCACGATGCAGAACTGCCATGGCCTGTCATGTATAATTTTTTGCCCCAATGTATCTATTATCCCTTGGGGACTTACATGTAAATAACTACTTAATGAATTTCTGGGTTGGCTTAACCTCTTCAAGTTCCAGCAGGGAAAAAGTGCTGCAAAAGACCACAGCATGAAAGCGTTGGATCCCAGCTCCGTGGAAAAGGTAAGCCCAGCGTTGGTAGTAGAACCCAGAGATTCATTCAAAGGCCATAATATTATTAGGGGAGTGTCAGGGTGTAACTGTCCGGGGAATATGTCCGGTGGGGGCGGAATATGTCCAGGTGGGTAAATGTCCGGCATTCGGCATCCCTACCTATCTTCAGCCACTATATCGCTTCAGCAGCTTTCAGGCACGGGTCTTTTGGGTAAGCCACGATGCAGAACTGCCATGGCCTGTCATGCATTCCATACCACTTTCCAAAAGAGTAAAGCCGACTACTAATGTTTTTCCCAAGCTCTAAGGCTCTCTTTTCCTCCATGAAATACCTCAAAGCTCACAATTTTTCACTGGCTTTCAAACATCTGGATATCTAATGATGTTATTGTGCTATCGTCTGGTGCCTCAGATTCGCATATATATGTAAGATTGTACACGCTAAAATATTTCGTAATTTAATAATAATTATAGTAATAAATAATAATAATAATAATTTTTTTAAAGTTCCTAGGCATAATAAACAATTATGGTTTTGATTATGGATAAGTATGGCTAGTAAATGAGCATAAATCGTAATAATGGGCATAGAGACTTAATGTATTTCTTTGTGTGTATGTATGTATGTATGTACATGTACGTATGGATCTATGTAATTAGGTCTGTATGCATATATTGTATGTATTTCTTTGACTAATCAGATACATGTATCTGTGTATCGGTGATATTTTACTTCTAAAAATAATTCCTAATTCAGTTCTAATTCAGTTCTGAGCTCTTGAATTTTACTTCTAATTCTAATTTTACTTCACAAATAATTTTACTTCTCATTCCTATTTTAGTTCTCAAATAATTTTACTTCTTATTTTAGTTCTCCAAATAATTATTATTAATTTCGTACTATAATAGTATGCAACGCTTGAAGAGAGAAGCACACCAAACTTGTCTCAAGAAAGAAAAAAACTGTTTGAAGCAAAACAAGGGGTGAAACGTTAGTCTAATAATGCACCATCATATAGGCTATGGCAGAGCGCTGCTGCCAAGTAGGCAATATTGAAGAGGCGCCATATAAAGTAGCAGTATAAAATTTAGAAAATAAACACAAACCACCTGGTAATTTGAATTTTGAGTTAAGTGTGGTTATCATTTTACGAAACGAAGGATTATCTAGTATCAGCGATACCGGGTAGGCCCTACTGTGTGGACAACCATATCCAAAACGCTGTGCAGTCGCTGATGGAATTCATTCGAGTCGGTCGGCCAGCTTCTTAGGCACCCGCTCATTTTTACTGCTGACCCCTAGGAGTGGAATGCTGAGTCGACCTACGGGTATTGAACCGTGACTTTTCAAGACCTAATGCTCTTAGGCTATGCCAGCGTAATATTATCCTCCCAAGCACTGGCGTAAACTTGTCCAAAATATTGGAGGGGCAAGGGGTCTGGACTAGAGGGGCAAAAAACAAGTTTTTTCAAGATGAAAAGTTGTTTTTTGTTGTTTTTTCCGTGTTTTGGGTTTTATAGTTTTTTGTTTTTAAGATTTTCGGATTTTGGATCGTAAAAATCATGAAAAATGGCATGAACAAGAGCTCCAACTCAGTTTAATTCAGTTGCGATTTCCGAAAATTAAAAATCATTAAATCAATGTAATTAAGATAACTTCTACAAAAATACAAAAATAAGAAATTTATTTTTAAAACAAAACAAAAAACAAATTTTGTGGATTTCTTTTCCTTTTTTTTGTTTAAAACCAAATTCCGAAAAAAAAAATTTCACCTCTGGTCTGGACAGTCAGCAAAGGCTTCCGGTGTTACGTTAATGCGTATGAAATGGGGCGATTTGTTTACATGTAAATTTGTTTCATATTGAAGATATTGAAGATAAAAATAAATCTTTGTTTTCATTATGAATTTCTGATAGTATTTCAGTTCTGTATCTCTGCTTTTCTGTTTCTGAAGAAATTTGTCTATATTGAAACATAATATTTTAATTTTTAAGAAATTCTCCTCTCGATTTTTTGGGGGGGGCATTGCCCCGGCTCCTCAATTATTGGTGGGGCACGTGCCCCGGCTGACCCCCCAGAGTCTACGCCTATGCTCCCAAGACTTATATTGCTTGTATTTCTCCAGCAAATGCTGTGCCACAAATTCCATCATTTTCCCTGTTTAGTAGGCCTGCATGGCATGTAGATCTGCCTGAAGCTTCGTCAAAATGAAAAACCCAAACCGGGCTATCTCGTTTCCTTCCGGTCAATATTATCGATAAAGTCATAATTTTACAATTTAACGATCAAACCCGAAATAAAATGGCGTAAGAAACTGAGGTCGTTGCTACACAATTAAGTGGGACAATTATTAGACAACGAAGACCAAAGATAGTAGATTAGGGCCTACATGAGAATGGTATGCGCAGCGTCTTCATCTCAACCGAAGTTTTCCAATGGATTATGTGTTTGGATCGCGTGCAATTTAACTTAAGCGCCACAAGAAGTAAAATGATTTTAGTTCTGAAAATAATTCCAAATTTCGTTCATAATTTTAGTTCGGCAAATAATTTCTAATTCAATTCTTAATTTCGTTTTTGCTGCTGAAATAATTCCTACATTTACTTCTAGTTTTCGTTAACGAAATCATTTATTTTTACTTCTAATTTTAGTTTTCATTAACGAAAATATCACTGCCGTGTATGTACGTATGTATCCATGTAGGTATGTCTCTGTGTGTGTATGTATGTATGTATGTATGACATGTATATATGTATGTATGTATCTGTGCATAAATGCATGTATGTGTACATATGTATGTATATATGTATGTATATATGTACTTACATGCACTTACATGTATGTATGTATGTATGTATGTATGTATGTATGTATGTATGTATGTATGTATGTATGTATGTATGTATGTATGTATGTATGTATGTATGTATGTATGTATGTATGTATGTATGTATGTATGTATGTATGTATGTATGTAGGTATGTATGTATGTATGTATGTATGTATGTACGTATTTATTTAGGCATCCAATGCAAGTACGTATGCATGGAGTAACTGATTGATTCATTGAGTCATTTATTAATCAATGACTCCGTAATAAATTAATAAAAATTTAGCAAATTAAACCAATTTAACATACCTGGTAGACCAGCGTCACCCTTGCCTCCAGGGCCACCGTCATGCCCGGTTTCACCTGGTTCACCTTTCTGTTCTTTTTCGGTATATGGACTGACACCAGCTTCTCCCTTCTTACCTTGAAAGAAAAAAATGCATGCATAAAGTTTCTAAGATAGACAACATCACGGAGATCACCCAAAGCAATTTCCACTTATCTATATAAATAAAGAGAAGAATCTGTCTGTCACAGCGTCTTTGACCGGGATGCATTTCTACAGCTTTCGACCTGTTCACTCCAAAACTGTCTCGGGGTGGCATTACACACCCAGTGTGAGGCTTCGCGTCCCCCCTTTTCACCGCTACCATGCTCTCCCGGGCCAAAACCTATCCGGGCAATGCATTTTTAGCTGGTTAAAAAAACTTACACTTAACCTATTTTCACTCGCCAGATGGCGCTACAGGGATTGAAACTTATACCTAAATTTGTTGCTTATTCGCTACAGGAATTGAAACTTCGGCACGCATTTCTAAACATTCGCCAGTAGGGCCGTAGGGATTTCACTTCACATTAAGTTTTGTTGTTTACTCGCTACAGGGATTGAAACTTATACCTAAACTAGCTAAATTTTTTGCTTTTTCGCTACAGGGATTGAAACTTATACCTAAATTTATTGGTTATTCGCTACAGGGATTAAGACACCCAGTGCTGCAAGACGTCGAAAACCAGTCCGTACACAGTTTCGGAGCTTTTTACTCGAAACCTTGACTGAACTATTATTCATTTCTTCCGTTTTTTTCCGTTCTCAATATTTCCAACTCCGGGTAAAGCAGCTACAGTACGGATTTGCTAGAGGGATTGAAACTTTCACTCAACTAAACCCGGGGAACGCCGGGTTAAGCAGTGTTTTGTTGCTTATTCGCTAGAGGGATTTAAACACCCAAAACGCCGGGTTAAGCAGTTTCGCGTCCCCCTTTTGACCACTACCATGGTGTCCCCGTCCTAAACCTCCGAAACCTGGGCAACGCCGGGTAAACCAGCTACTAAAAATAATAAAGTAATTAAGTAATTAAAATAGTTAATTAAACAAAGTAATTTATCCAACTACTAAACAAAACTCTTCAGTGAAACAATATAATTGGTTATTGCATAACTTATTTCAACAATTTGACTTTCAGTTAAGTAATTTATTAATTAAATTAAACAATTTTAGATGTTGCTTCTCATTCATCATTTCGTTACAAGCCTTTGGCATTTTCCTTCAGGACAAAAAAAGTAAACTGAAAATGTTTAGATAACTCAGTTTAACTGCATGATAACTCATCAAATTTTGTAAATAAATAATGTAACTATCAATTTACTGTATTTTTTGCAATTTAAGTTGTAATTTATATTTTAAGAAACCTGCATAGTCATAATGATAGTAACAACAACAATAAAAATGATAATTATAATAATAATAATAATAATAATAATAATAATAATAATAATAATAATAATAATAATAATAATAATAATAATAATAATAATGATAATAATAGTACCACTGGAGTCCAGTGGTGCTTGGATTATATGATTGGATTTTGTGTCGGAGCTGGCACGAATGTTGACGGATGCAACCCATGACACACTTAAGACAAGCTATCTGTTCCAAAGACTGTCGGTAGCTGTCCTACGCAGGAACACCATCTGCTTTTGCTTGATTTTACCATGCTAAGTTGTTCACTGCATAATAATAATAATAAACGAAGTCGGAGACGAGAACCAATAAACTGTTTTTAATCTTCTTTTACAGCCCGAGGGATCTTTACTACCTCGGGTAAAAAAGAAAAAAAAAAAAATAATAATAATAATAATAATAATAATAATAATAATAATAATAATAATAATAATAATAATAATAATAATAATAATAATAATAGCGAGGGCCGCTGCTGAACAAGCCGCCGTACATAAAATCGAGAAGCACTCGGGGTTACTATCATCACACCTTTTTTGCCTATTGCCCTTGAAACGCTGGGTCCCATCAACTCTGCCGGGGTTAGTTTCATCCGCGAGCTTGGCCAGCGTCTCTCATCCGTTTCTGGAGAGCCGCGGTAGGTAACCTTTCTCTTTCAGCGCTTTTCCATCTGCATCCAGCGCTACAACGCCATCGCATTTCGTGGCACTTTCACTAATGTTGCGGAGGACGAGGCCTGATTTTTCAGATATTCAACAACAGCTCCTAGCATAATTTTTTAGACTCCTGAGGGATTACATGTACCTCGGGGAAAAAAATAATAATAATAATTTGGCCTTTGAAACACTGGGCCCTATTAACAAACGTTAGATTTACTTTTATCACAGAGCTTGGGCGCTCTCTTACGAATGCATGTCTGGAGACCCAAGACAAACATGCCATCGTTTCCAACGTCTATAAATTGCTATCCAACGCTTTAATAATGTAGCCTTTCATAGCACTTTTCCTTGCCGGAACTTGACGAGGTTAAGCCAATCCAGAAATTCATTAACTAGTGAATATCTAAGTTCCCTAGGGATCATAATGCCTTGGAGCAAAAAATAATAATATTCATCTATTCATCATCATCATCATCATCATCATCGTCATCGTCATCGTCATCGTCACCGTCATAGTCATTGTCGTCGTCATCATCATCATCATCATCATCATCATCATCATCATCATCATCATCATCATCATCATCATCATCATCATCATCATCATCATCATCATCATCATCATCATCATCATCATCATCACCATCACCACCATCATCACCATCATCATCATCACCTTCATATCATATTTGTTATCATTATGACTACCATCGTGATCCATTTAATTGTCATCATAATCATCACACCATTGTTTTCATCATCTAATTTCCTGCCACATTCTCATCGTGATTTTCATCTCTAATACAATCAGCAAGAAATTAGTCCACTGACCTTTAGGCCCCTTCTCTCCATCCGGCCCAGGGTTCCCTGGTCGACCATGTGACCCAGGCACTTTAACTCCTTTGTCACCCTTTTGCCCCATGGCTCCTCTAGGACCAGCGTCGCCCTTAAACCCATCCTCGCCTCTGTCACCCTCGGCCCCAGGAGGTCCCTGAAGACCAGCAATTCCAGGAAAACCTGAAAAGATAACGAACTAACATACTAGAAACATACTCAGTATATCTAAGTTAAGGCGACATTAGGGAATGAAGTGAAGGCAAACAAAAGGAAGGTAAGAGAAGGTAACAAAGGAAAGGTAAGAGCAGGTAAGGTAAGAGTAGGTAAGGTAAGCAAAGATGAGATTAAGAGAGACAGTGTAAGGAATGAAAAGGCAGGGAAGAAAGGTAACAATAGGCCAAGGTAAAGTATGGTACCGATAGGCAAGGTAAGGAAATATGTAAAGTAAGGTAAGGCAAAGCAACCTAAGATAAGTAAAATAAGGCAAGACAAGATAGGGTAAAATCAGGAAAGGAAAGAAAAGGAAAGGAAATTAGTAGTAAGGTAAGGCTAGGCAAGTCAAGGGAGGTAAATGCGAGGTAAGGCTAGGAAGGTAAGAACTGGTGTAAAGACTTCAAGCTACCCCTATTTCAAGTTACCCCCTGTAATCTGAAATCGATTTCACAATTACCCCCGGGGGTAACCTGAACGCGATTTCAAGTTACCTCTGAGCTGTTCACGTTACCCCCTATCTGATTTAGCTAAAATGATAAATTCTTAGGCTTACAACTCATCATACGTTTATTGAATAAAACACGTGAAACATACAGGATTGAAAGCTAGCCTCAATATCCGAAACTTTTTTTAAAAATGTAACAGAAATGTTAATTGTATTAAAACAACTCATACACTTGTTCAAAATGTCGGACATATTACATACAAACAGAAGCTATACAAATATTTAACCTAGGTGATGTAATTGTAATACAGAGAAAGACAGCTTGTCTTAGCCTACATCATGCGCTAGAGGGGCAGTGAGAGTTTAATGATTAATGTTAACAATTATTATTATAATTATTACTATGAGATAGTCAAAGAACGGGCCCCATTAATTTGAGGGGGTAATCTGAAATCGTAGAGGTATAACCCGAAATCGATTTCAAGTTACCCCGAGAGTAACTTGAAATCGATTTCAGATTACCCCCCGGTAATCTGAACGCGATTTCAAGTTACCGGTGGGGGATCTGAAATTACTACACCGGCTACACAGGTAATGGTATGGAAAGGAAAGAAAAGGAAAGGGAAGGAAGGTATAGTAAGGAAGGATAAAATAAGAGTAGCCACACTACAATTATATGAGGCATATATTATAAAATAAAGAAGTTTAATTTTAATTGTAAGCATTGTAATTGCTTTTGGTAACTTCTTTTGCGCCATTGTCTAATGCAGAAGGCATCAGCAGAGGCGTCTATTCCCCCCCCCCCCCGAAGTCAATAGAGCAACTTCCCCTTCCATCCCTCCTGTTCCTCCCTTCCCCTTCCTTCCCCCCAATAATGATGGCACATACACTGACATATTTTCCCCCTATTTTTTGGGATGGAGCATTTGCTCCAAGGTCTCTCTGGAGTAGACGCCCCTGGGCATCAGCAGATGGCGAAACGAAAGTAATATGTAATCGCGTCAATATCCAGAAGATGAGTTCGCTAAGGCAGCCAAAGATGGATAAGCAATTTGAAAAACGTAGTCTTAAGCTGAGAACAAAATGACAAAAGCAATCGAGCAGGACAAACAGAGTCAGGGAGAGAGGTAAAAAAGGAGGTCCAGCAACTTAAAAAGCTCATTTACGCAGCATAATTTAGGTTCTAGTTTAAGGTACGACCAAAGATTGGCAATTAGATGACCTTGAGGCTTGAATAATGACGAAGTTGCTCAACAAGGACTTATCTTAAATACTGCGGTTGATCACCTTGAATATCGTACACTCTATTAAACCGATTTAAAATAAATAATAAACATCAGAATGTAGATAAGGTAATAGAGAAAAATATCTAATAATCCTATGTAGTATTAATTAATATGCGAGTTACACTAAAATAAGGTAATAAAAGGTATAGACAGAATAGGTAAGGAATAATATGACTGACATTAGGAACTTATAATAATGATGATGATGATGACGACGACGACGACAAAGACCACGATGATGACGATGTAACTACTTTTAATTGTAATTTTTCCAATTGTAATTGCAAATTTAAATGATCATGACGACAATGATGATAACGACAATGACGATGATGATGGTGATGATGCTGGCAAAATGAATTTATGAACCTATGATGAAAATAAAATATATTGATTTAATTAAAGTCAGATAATGAAATAATTTGATCTAATGCAACAAATGCAGCCAATGAAAGAAAACGTGGGTCCATCTAATAATGCTGACTGTATATATCTACCTTGTTTGCCCTTTGCTCCAGATACTCCGTAGTATCCTGTCTTTCCGTCAAACCCTCGCAGCCCTGGTTCTCCTTTCTGGCCTTTCACGGAGTCGAACGAAGGTTCTCCTTCTTCACCCTTGCTCCCCGTTAAACCGGGAAATCCTCTTCCACCCGTTACACCTGGTACTCCAGAGTAACCCTTTTCTCCAGGCATCCCCTGGCCTGGCTCTCCTTTTGGCCCCGCAAGACCGTGAAGCCCGATCGAACCAGGATTCCCGGATAACCCCAATAGACCGCGTTCACCCTAGAATAAATGATAATAACCCCACATTGTCCTCGTCTCCTCTTTCTCATCGTCATAGTCATCATTGTTATTATCATCATGACCTTCGCCTTCGTTTTTTGCATAGTGACACGGGTAAGAAATATATCACAAAGCAGAGTAATAATGATGTGAAGTGTGCAAATTGTAATTTATAACTTCAATCGCGCCCGTGTGTAATAAACAAGGCATCAACCGATGGCTCACCAAAACCAAGTCGTAATCTGGTAAATATCCAGAAGATTAGTTCGTAAGAAAGGTCGTCAGAAAATCAAGCGAATATAAAAAGAGGCCTAAATAACAAAGCTAGTTTAATGACAACTACCTGACAGCGTGACAGAAATGACAGTGAAAACAATTACACTCGTGACACAATGTACGTTTGTTGTAAGCAAACTGAAACCATGAGACAGATGGAAATGTGCTCTTCAAACCATCTCCGCATTTAGGCCTAATAACTGTGTTGGTTGGAACTCTGCAAAGTTGAAGTATCCGTCAAAGGTAAAAGTATCTATCAAAAGTAAGGTAGGTCCTGCCCATCACCGGTAGAGGTTAGAGCATCTATCAAAGGTAAAGTATTTGTCATAGGTAAACTATCTTTCAAAGGTAAAGTATCTATTGAAGGTAAAGTATCTATCGAAGGTAAAGCATCTATATAAAGTAAAATATCTATCAAAGGTAAAGTATCTATCATAAGTAAAGTATCTATCATAGGCAAAGTATCTTTCGAAGCTAAGTATGCATCAAAGGTAAAGTATGCATCGAAGGTAAAGCATCTATAGTGGGTAAAGTATCTATCGAAGGTGGAGTACCTATCATAGGTACAGTATCTCTCATAGGTAAGATATGTATCTATCGATGGTAAAGTTATCTATCGATGGTAAAGTTATCTATCGTAGCAAATGATCTATCATAGGTATAGCATCTATCGAAGGTAAAGCATCTATCATAAGTAAACAGTGGCGGCGCGTGTGGGGTGCAAAGGGGTGCGGTCGCACCGGGCGGCCACTTGAGGGGGCGGCACTTTGGCTACCTAGAATATTTTTCGGCAAGTGAGTTATAGTTATTGATTCGTTCGGCATACTATTTACGTTGCAAGTATTGCCAATACTGTCGATTGAAAGAGAAACTGCATCCAAGTTATCGAGGACTTCGCGTCTGCAAAGGTGAGACGAGTACAGTTTTAATTTCTGGCTGCAGTCTGCTAGTCCTGTAGCCATAGGAGTAGCCAGGGGCGTAGCCATACAAGGTGCGTAAGGTGCGTACGCACCTCCTGTCAGATTCTGCTTTACGGCCCTATTCTTTCATTTCTCCATGGCGCACAAATTTCAAATCTGGCCAACTGTTCCATCTGATGACATATTTGGCTTATGCTGTTCAAAAGTGCCACAACAAGGCACGTGTAGGTGTCAGCCTTTCTGCAGTCTCAACTATAGCCTGTATATAATGGACGCTTCATGAAACATGAAACATGATACACAAGGCCACAGATGCATGTAAGGGTGGTCGCTGTCTATAGGCGAGGACCCCGGGGGTTGTCCAGGGTCAAATACTCCGACCATCAGGGTGACCTAGACCGAGGATCCGGGGTATAGAAGGCCAGATGTACATGTAGACATGTTGATTCACATGCACACTAATATACAGCCACGTCTCCCTGTCAGATGTTCAACCACTGCATACATCATTTAGTTACATCGATAAGAAATGTCTGAAATATCTGCCATCTGCCTTGTTCGTCTCTCTCTCCCTCCCTTTCCCTCCCTCCCTCTCCCTCTCTCCCACTCTCTCTCTCTCTCTCGCTCTCTCTCTCTCTCGCTCTCTCTCTCTCTCTCTCTCTCTCTCTCTCTCTCTCTCTCTCTCTCTCTCTCTCTCTCTCTCTCTCTCTCTCTCTCTCTCTCTCTCTCTCTCTCTCTCTCTCTCTCTCTCTCTCTCTCTCTCTCTCTCTCTCTCTCTCTCTCTCTCTCTCTCTCGTTTCCTGTCTCTGTCGCAGTCTGTCTCTCAGTGTCTCTCTACAAGCTTTGTGGTCCGTATACACTACTCTGTCTACACACGATTGCAGTCTTCATTCTTCTGTGATAGCAGTCCTTCAAGTTCAGAATGCAATCGCTATTTTTATTCGTTTACTTCAGAAAAACGACTTTTAAATTTGTAAGTTTAAGTGCTTTAATTAAATAGATAGGTGATGAAGCGCTAGAGAGAAACTGATCTGTTGAACTTCTTTACCAAAAAGCAATCCAGTAACGACTGTGATGGTGAAAATGGGACTGACAAGGTTTACACTGCAAATAGTTCTATTGGCAATGTTGTTAACGAAAGAGATTTAATAGCCGTGTGTCAGACTGTGTTACTGAACACAGTCTCAGATGCTCAGTCAGAGGATTTAGGTGCGAGCACAGTAACAGATGTTAGTCATCAGAATGATTTTGGAATAGTTGTTGGAGCAGAGTTAACTGATGCCGACAAATTTCGACTTCTGACTGAATTCTGTACTCCACCAGAATCATATGCGTGGCCTAGCACTACGCGCACCGACCGTGGAAAGGTAATTACATGTTGGCTACGTAGATCAGAGATCCTGAAATCTTTTTTAATGGAAAACTAGTTATCTGACTATAGGAATGGTTCAAAAACATACATGTACTTTGAATGACAGGCCTAATTATTGTTCACTAGCTGGTTTAACCCGGCGTTGCCCGGGGTTATAAGTTTCAATCCCTGTAGCGAATAAGCAAAAAATTTAGGTATAAGTTTCAATCCCTGTAGCGAATAAGCAACAAAAGTTAATGTGAAGTGAAATCCCTACGGTTGCGCCATCTGGCGAATCTTTAGAAATGCGTGCCGGTGACAGAGAATTGGCCGTCAAACACACAGAATCTTCTCGGGCGGCGCCATCTGGCGAATGAAAATAGGTCGACTCGAATTTGTTTGGACCAGGTAAAAAGTGGGGTTTGGGAGAGGTTTTGGCCCGGGACACCATGGTAGCGGTGAAAACGGGGGACGCGAAGCCCCACACTGGGTGTGTAATGCCCACCCCGAGACAGTAGTGAAGGTTTGGAGTGAAAAGGTCCAAAGCTGTAGAAATGCATCGCGGTCAAAGATCGCTGTGACAGACAGACAGACAGACAGACAGACAGACAGACAGACAGACAGAGTCTTCTCTTTATTTATATAGATTACAAGTGGCCGTTTCTATAGGATTGATAAAAACTAAAGCTAGGCTTACTAAAGAATAGTCACTGCATTGGCTCCCTCTGTATTAATTTGTCCAAGTTCTGATCTAAGGTTGCTGCCGAGTGCTTAGTTTGTGTTCCTCTTAACAGTTTCTTAGCAAGCCAATCGCAGTTAGCTTATTAAGTAATCTGCTTCACTTCGTGAAACATTACTAATGCCTTTTACTTTAACCTTAAACGTTACGCTGTGAATCTGTTAAAATAAGAAAGTCGCATTGTTTGTCTAGAGAGCGTTTTGCGGTCGGCTACACGCTTGGTTGGCGGTATCTCCAGGTTTGACCACGTCTCTGAATTTATGCGAGACGTTCTCCATTGGCTTCCTGTCCAGCATCGCATTCATTACAGGGTCTCCACCATGGCGTGGCATTGTGTCCTAGGGCTGGCCCCGACCTACCTCTGCGAGCTCTTTACTTTAACTTCCGCTTGTGCGGGGCGCCGTGCCTTGCGCTCGGCCTCGCGGGGTGATTTTGCTGTCCCCTATATATATACGCGTACTGCTATGGCGCAGCGTAGGGCATTCTCCGTGGAGGGTCCTACCGCTTGGAATGACCTCCCTGTCTCCCTTCGCTCTCTCCCTAGAGACCTCTCAGGTACTTTCTATGGCCTTCTTAAGACCTTTCTTTTTGACCGGGCTTGGGTCGGGAGCGCCACTGAGTAGATTTCTTGAAGGGGCGCTATAGAAGTTCATAATAGATAGATAGATAGATAGATAGATAGATAGATAGATAGATAGATAGATAGATAGATAGATAGATAGATAGATAGATAGATAGATAGATAGATAGATAGATAGATAGATAGATAGATAGATAGATAGATAGATAGATAGATAGATAGATAGCATCGAGAAAGTTGATTCCGTGATTGTCTAAAATTCTATGCCTCAGGCGATCGCCCTATGATCCCCGTACCCATGTAAAGAATTTCTGAAAACTGGTGCTTCGCATTACGCACCTCCTATAGTAAAATCCTAGCTACGCCACTGGGAGTAGCCAGTATGAAGCAAGAGGAGGCAGTTACCTCCTCTTGCTTTTCAATTGACCCATGACAAGGGCGCACATATTGCTGTTCTGTACGCTTAAAAACCGTTGGCGGCTGCATGGGAATTCGCCACTGTTAGTATCAGGCAGGCTGAAAAAGTAAGTGACACAGACGTGAATGAAGAAACACATGGATTTAGACAACAGTTACACGGTTTCAAACTACACTAAAATGCACGTGTACGAGTGTTTGAGATTTGAAAATTTTTCCGTGGGTTTTATTCCTGCTCCTCCAAGTACCCATCCCCAAGCCCCAATACACCTGGATGTCTTCCGGAGTTGCCCCTTGATTTTAAGTCTGGCTATACGTCTCTGCCTGTAGCTGCAGTGACGAGTGTGATGTTACGTTGTTTGGACGTTGCACTGATTAACTTTGCTTTTAAATCCTTTGAATCACAGTTCGTACTCGGAGTTACGGAATAAGCTTATTAGGACTTATGTTGCACTGTTGCAGTGCGTTGAGGACTCACTGCTCAACAGACTTATCGAAACTGCTAAATTGTCGGTTCATGTTTGAACCTTGAGGTTGCAAATTATTAAAACTTATCTTCGTGTGACTTTTAATAAAACTGACTTCTCGGATGCAAGTTTTCCTTGTTTGTTCATGTAATCCACTTTAAACTGATAAAATATATTAATGATTTAAATTTATTTCAACTTTCAATGCTAAAAGCACTTTAAGTGCACGTGCACAGTACACAGTGACACTAGTAGCGGATGTGCATCATCTGTTACTGTGCTCTAAACTAGGCTACTAATGACCACGGCTACTACTAACTACTAACATTCATACACAGCATAGACAAAATTTCACTAAACTACTAGACAGGTCTGCCGCCTTACAGAGGGGCGGCACACTGCTGCTTCGCACCACCTTTGAAAAATTCACGCGCCGCCAATGTAAGTAATGTAATGTAATTAGTAACTTCTATTGCGCCGGTGTCTAATGCACAAGGCATCAACCGATGGCACACCAAAACCAAGCCGTAATTAGGTCAAAATCCGGAAGGTCAGTCCGTAAGACAGAGAGGAAGCCTATGGTGGATAAGTAATTTGAAAGAGGTAAGTCTTAAGTTGAGAACGAAATGACAAAAGCGACTGAGCAGAGCGGACAGACACAGGAAGAGAGTTCCAAAAAGTAGGTCCAGCAACCGAAAAAGCTCGTTCACCAAGAACAGTTCTAGATTTAGGTATAACCAGACAAAGATAATCAGATGACCTTGTTGAATAAAGTAAAGTATCTATTACAGGTAAAGGAGGCCTATCTATTATAAGTAAAGTATCAATCATAGGTAAAGTATCTATCGAAGGTACAGTATCTATCAAACGTAAAGTATGTATCGAAGGTAAAATATGTATCGAAGGTAAAGTATCTATCGTAGGTAAATTATCTATCACAGGTAAAGTATCTATTGAAGGTAAAGTTTCATCACACTCTCATTTTGAAATTAAATTTAATGCTAAATATATTATTTGTAAGTCTTCTAGCTCGTCCTCTGAAATGTGCTGGTCCTAGATCATGGCCTCGTTTATTTGTTCCTGTATAGTAAAGCGGCCACGGCAAAGAATCTGTCGAAGAGAAGGTATAGCAGCCTATATGTGTCAAAGAATAAAATCTGTTGAAGGTAAGTTTCTATGTTGTGCCTATGTATATATCAGATATCAATTTAAAGTCTAACCTTAGCGCCTCCTGGTCCAGGAAGTCCCGATAAGCCGACTTGACCTCGGGGACCGGGTCTGCCTGGGGTTCCTACAAACCCTTCTTCACCGTCGTAACCTCTGTCACCCTTCGGACCTAGAATCATGGAACGGACAATGACATAATCACAAAAATGACTACAGGATGAAGGCGATCGTTAAATGTTTGTATGCATAGCATTGCATACATACATAATGTACATACATCATGAATACATAATATGCACACACATTAAGTTCGATAGGTGGCGCTCCCGCGCGTTTACGCCAGTTCAATGGGCCCCCAGTAGCGCTGCGCCTCACCCCAATTGATTGCTCTTCTCTCTTCCACTCTTGCCTGAAAACTGTCTTGTTTGACCGGGGTTGGACTGGGAGCGCTCCTGAGTAGATTATAACCTTCTAGGGGCGCTTTAATAATACCTCCGAAATAATAATAATAATAACATACATCCTGGATACATGTAGGTATGACATTGTATTATTTACGTACGTAGGCCCCTATAAGTAGGCCTATGTAGGCCCTATCTATGTATGCATGTATCTAAATGTTTAATATAGTGTATTTTCGTCTTTGCAAACCTTATAAAGTGAATGATAAAAGATTGATAAATGTCTAAAATGAATGATGGAATGGCCTCCATTTCTATCTTCGTTTTGACTTAGCTGGGATTCTGCATGCACTTTCTGTAAAATTTATACGATATCACAAACACTTAAACTGTTGTTTTCCACCGAGGTTGGGTCGGGAGCGCCTCCGAGTAGTTACCTCGGAGAGGCGCTATGTAAATACTTTGAATGAATGAATGAATGAATGAATGAATGAATGAATGAATGGATGAATGACTGTATGAATGATGATAATGCCGATGATGAAAATAATGATGATGACGACGACAAAATGATAACGTGGAATCGTGGATGACAACGATAAAGAATCATGGTAATCATAGTTGCTGTAGTGTTTCTTCATGATAGCTTACCTGGTGAGCCTGGGAGAGTCTCTCTCGTTGCCCCTAAACCTTTCTCACCCTCATCCCCAGGAAGTCCTGGTTTCCCTGTCGGACCCTGAAAGAAATCACACGTGAGGGAGATTGGTTTTGGTGGTGGGGTGATAGAGATGGTTAAGTGCTGTAAAATTGTCAATTACTTTTATTATGACCACTTTCATGGTCACTGCCAAATCACATGAACCCAAATCATGATCAGTATCTCAACATCATCATCATCATCATCATCATCATCATCATCATCATCATCATCATCATCATCATCATCATCATCATCATCATCATCATCATCATCAGCAGCAGCAGCAGCAGCAGCAGCAGCAGGCTGCCAGCAGCATCAGCATCATCATCATCATCGTCGTCGTCGTCATCGTCGTCGTCGTCGTCGTCATCGGGGTTGTCGTCGTCCACATCATCAACAAAAACAACAACAACAGCAACAACGTTGACGTCATTCTTATACATGAGAATAATTATGTCGACAATTATTATAATTATATTATTGCTGCCACGCTACTGAAGGGTGTACGTAACTAAGCATGTAGGAGCACAGCTAATATACCCAAAATCCATTTAAATGCCAATCTGGAAGTTAAGGGAGGGTGGACAGCAAAGAGGATGACGTTGGAGATGCGATTCACTGACAGGAGTGATTGCAGTCGGCCACACTGCCTGCCAACAGCTACGATCGTAAGGACGACGCAACGCCTCAGGTTTCTCGGCCTCGTCTTTAAGCTCAGCCGCCTCGTAGATGCAGCAGGAAAGACAACTGATAACTTGCCACGTGACGGACCTCACCATGCAGTCACTACTGGAAGACCACTCACTCCCTTTCAGTGAGGTAGTTCCCGATTTGCTGTAGTCAGCAGAGTTCACTAACGGAGACAGGGAAACCGTTCCCATAACCAAGACCTGATGATACCTTATAGACCGAAATGGTCTATAAGGGATTCATTGTCAAAGTAGGTAAATGTATCAATCAATTGGAACCTATCACGTCCTTTAGGCTAGAGGAATATCTAGATTGATACTCTTTGTAATTAGTAACAGTCAGACTGGAATGGAGAGGCGTATAGGCTCGTAGCTAAGCAGACTCTTGGAGGCCTGATAATTGGAAAGTTTGACTATGTCTAGTATGTAGTGACCCTGATGTCGTCCGTTTAGGCATGACAGATCGTGATTTGTCGTTGCTGTAGTAATCATCGTAACTTTCGCTATTATCAGACTTGTGCTCATATACTTTTGTACGAATTCCGGAGATATATTGCACGTTAACAGAGTAATGACAATAACTGTAAAGGAACATTCGTGTACTGTTAACCAGACAGAATCACACTGTAACAATACCACTTCTGCTACTACCACTACCACTTCTACTACTACTGCCACCACTACAACTACTCCTGCAACTACTTTTACTACTATAATATTTGTTGCTATCTCTGTTGTCATGAAAATGAAGATAGGGCCAAGACTGAGTATGGCTCGACTAGTAGGCCTATTACAATGATGATTACAACGGCGATTCCCGTGTCATTAATATTTAGTACTGCATATGATAGACATACTCTGGAGCCAGTCGTGCCAGACAGGCCTGAGAATCCATCGTCTCCTTGAGGTCCTGGGGGTCCGGCGTCTCCTTTGACTCCTGGTTCACCTTTCAGTCCAGGAAGTCCATTGAGCCCACGATCTCCTCTTTTCCCTTTTTCCCTTGGTGCGCACGAGAGACACGGCTCACCTGCCTCACCTGCACATCATTCACACGGACAAAGCTGAGGGCCAGGAACAATGCAAACCATTGTCACATTCCACCTACCATCCACCGTCATATACCAATTCCCTTCACAGGCATCTATAACCACAGACCATCTACCGGCATAGTCCAATCCCCGTTACATACCATCTATAATCACAAGCCATCTATAGTCACAGACCATGTACAGCGGTGAAAGACTATTCGCAGTAACATTTGTTGCGTCATACACTTACACAGGAGCCATTTTGATCAAGTTCCTTGGTTATTTATGCTTCAGGTTTCACGTTTAACTACTATGATTATAGCTAAACTGATCTATTGTCGTTAAACTTACATTTTTAACTGAAATTCAATATTCAATTTTTAATTGCTAAGTTTCATGCCCTCTGGAATGTGCCACCGCTAGGTCATGATCTCGTTTGGCCCAATAGTAAATATTAAATACGCCACTGCACTTAGAACAGCATACCAGTGAGACCACCCAGCAACAAAGGATATACAAAGCAATGAAACACCCACTATGGAAGGACACCCAAAGGCGACAGGTATCCAGTGAAATATAAACTGCACAATTCCTCAGGGCACCAACAGTCACACCCCATCGACTGTTACAAGTAGCTCGAGCTCGTGGTCATTGGTCGACTCATCCTAGTCACCAACGATTAAAACCAGACTCACTTGTATAAATTGGATTTCCAAGAACACATATGACAGACAATTTCCTACTGTTAAACACTGACTACCCAGAAGAACAAACCACAGAAGTAGGTCGTGCTAATTTACACCGTCAGCCTATACAGGCGACTTATCAATCTAAAAAATGACTTCCACAGCACCATTACCATAATGCACAAAGCAAGAATCGATGTTTGCTTCAAGTGAAGTCCCAGTTCTAAATTGTAATCAATGGTGAAGTCCAGATGAAATCCAAGAGGTCAGTTAAAGAGAAGTTATGCTACGGTCATGACCAATTTGAGACAAATGAGTCTTAACTTTAGACCTTAAGTAACTGACGGAAAGAAGAGGATTGGCATGCAGTGAATTCCATTTAACTTCGGATCAACGACTGAGAACGATCGAGCACAAGACGCTGTCATAGTGCAAGGTACAACAAGACCCAGTTCATCAAGTGCAACATTTGTTGGTATGAGGAGTGAGCACTGAGCAATAAAAAAACGTATTATTCGGCTGATTTAAATAGGATACAGTTCCTCGACAAATATAAGTCAGATTTGAAACTGAAGACTCTGCTTATTAATTTTAAAAGAAAACATAGACGGACCAGATCATCTTTAGCCACAGACAAAACCCAAGCAGCCCACACTCAAACCCTACTAACCTTTCTGGCCATGTAATCCTGGCAGTCCAGCCCGACCAAGTGCGCCGAAAAATCCCTTTGGACCCTTTGGGCCAGGAGGTCCCTCCTCACCAACCACTCCATTAGGGGTGTCTCCTGGAGGACCAGGCAGCCCATCGAGGCCCTCTAAGCCTTTGAGCCCGGGGAGCCCGTTTCGCCCTCCAACGCCATCCCGCCCTGGTGGGCCGGGAATGGACTGGCCCTGGGCTCCCTTTACGCCGGTGTCACCCTTAATTCCAGGACGACCGGGCGCTCCAGAGGAACCATTCAATGCTATTAGTCCTGGAACAGAAAATTCATAGTGTATTGTAGACGAAATATTACGTAGCGCTTTTTTGGGAACACGCAAAAAGAGTAACCAAGTCTTAGCAACCCTCCTGGTTCTAAACAACAGAGAATGATTGTCTACTTTAATCGCAATGAATACAGGAACTGCTATAGCAACACTGTATTTTCTCTTTTGGATTGAAATAGATGAACCTTGCTCAGCAGCAATCATCGATTGATATAATGGGCATTAACACAGTGCTGCTGCTGCTGCTGCTGCTGATGATGATGATGATGATGATGATGATGATGATGATGATGATGATGGTGATGGTGGTGGTGATGATGATGATGATGATGATGATGATGATGATGATGATGATGATGATGATGATGGCGGTGGTGGTGATGATGATGATGATGATGATGATGATGATGATGATGATGATGATGATGATGATGATGATGATGATGGTGATGATGATGATGAGTTTTCTGCCCAAAGGCAGGTACATTGGCTTTATGCCATTGCCACCCGGGGATGAGATGAGTGAGGTGGTTTCCGTTACCTTCCTCACAGATAACTGTGGGTGAGCATCTTGTCCAAGGTCATTACGCAGTGACATGAGGTAGATTCGAACCTGCGACCTTCCGGTTACAAGGAACAGAACATACCGCTACACCACCGCGTCCCGCAATTAATACAGTAGCGCTTAAGAAATTCTCGGATATATTATGTATTGTTATTATTGTGCCAATCGACGACAGCTGCTAAGTGAAACTAAAGGCAAAGAGTTTGGCCAGTTAGTCTCTCTCGCGCCATTCACTTCACTCACTCATTTACTCAGTGATTTGATTCACTGCCTTGATTAACTCACTTGACTCACTCACTTACTCATTGACTTGACTATCTGACTTTAATACTCACAACACAACAATGGTTCCATTTGGTTGACTCGCTGACTTGACACGGTCACTTGACTACTTCACTCCACTCAACCTTCACCACGGATTTACTTACTATTCACTGAGCGACTGATTTAGGCATCCTGTTTTTTAATTGTGTTTATTCGTTATTTTGACCTTTTAATCAGTTACTCACTCATTCAGTCGCTCAATCCACAAATCCCTCAGTCAATCAGTCAAACAATCAAACAACCGTAGACATTGAAGACCATCTCTGCTCTTTACCTTCGATACCTTGGTCTCCTGGCTGTCCCGGGCCACCGTCCGGCCCTGGAAGGCCCGGTCTCCCTGGTAAACCAGGTCCTCCCTTTATACCATCTGGACCTTTCAACCCATGGAGTCCAGGCGGTCCATCTCGACCGGCGTCTCCTTGATCACCTTTGCGACCCCGAAGTCCAGGCAGACACGAAGATCCGTTGCTGAACTAGAAGAGAACACAACAATGGTTCCATATCAACCAGTTATACAATCTTATTTAGTTAATCGCAGTGAGATTATGTACTATCCGATGTATACTTCTCGGATGACTTTTATGTACAACGATGATGATATCTTACCCGATTCACGGTGCTTATGATAGGTCACTAAAGGCGCTATACAAATGTTCAAGTCTATTTATATGCTTCATGGTAATTATAGTGGCAGACGGCTACCAACAGTTTCTTAATGATGATTATTAAGGTGATGATAAAATAGAGTGTATGATTTCTACAACGAATAAGAAGATGAAGTAACTTACCCCATAATCACTTCCTGGTAAACCTTGCGATCCTTCTCCACCTGTAGTTCCTCTCTCGCCTTTCTTACCAGGTAGACCATCTGGACCTCGCAAACCATCCGGACCTAGCACTCCCTTAAAACAGCAGAAGAACGTTTCTGATTGATCCTGTGTCAATGGATACCCAACCAGTGTTCAAAAAACACTCTCAGCGTTTCAGAAAGCGGGAGATGTTTCGGGTTGTGAATGTTTTTGGTCTCATCAGAGAATTGCCACACTTTCCGAATTCGAACACAGATTGCGACTATAAGCTTCCTTTTCTAAATTCAAAAT